>NW_010583013.1:140891-170282 GCF_000705375.1 Tinamus guttatus
CAATGGAGGTAAATGTCCATTTCTGCTCTCTCAGAGCCAGACTCCACTGCCCTGTCTCCACTGGGTACATCCATGCCCAGGAGAAGAGGCACCACGGTGCCACTCCACACAGGAGGGAGCCAGGAAAAAAAAAAAAAAAAACAGCTGTGCAGTCAGGATGGGCTGGGTTCTGTCAAACAGCTCCAAACTATTCAGCAGCAGCAAGACGTGGTCCCACAGTCCCCCCAGGACTCCCCGCTTCAGGTGCACTGAAGCCAAGGGGCTGGCTCTTGGGTGACATTCATTCTTGGGTCCAAAGGGCTCTCAACCAACCCATCCACGGCTGAAGCAGTTCTTCATACCTGGCCAGGGGAATCAGGTGTACACGGCAAGACTCCATGTCCGATGGAGACCCATAGACACTGACAGAGAACTCGAAGAGCCAGGTGCATTCAGGGCAATTCCTTCCTACTCTCCTCTCTGAGAACCCAGTGGCTCCCATTTCCATGATTCAAGACTGCACGCAGTCTATTGAGTGCTCTAGAGACCAAAGGTCTTCTCTTCTCCGAGTCTGACAAATCCTTTCTAAACCCATGCCTGTCCAGTAACCACCCAGCCTTGTGGAAACTGTTCTGCAGACCAAGAGCTGACAACGGATCCCTGCCTGCATTACAGCCTGCCCCAGCTCAGCTTCTCCACCCAGACCCACCATGAGGTCCAAAGTAACTTCTCCTGAAACAAACTGCTCCCTCTGATTTGTGTCATTGCGACTGACTGTACCTGCTTTGCATGACAGAGGAGCAGAGGTGATCAGGATGCCATCCAAAACGCACTGAAGTCATTGGAAAGACTGACAGCGCTTTCCTCAAGTCTACAATTACACTGCCGAAATTATTTTCTCCTGGGGACTCAAATGTCATCACCAGCCAACTGCTCCTTCCACTTGATGCCTCTCTTTTGTAATCTGGATGAAGACTAGGATTTCAAGAAGCAAGTGTGAAAACCTGGCAGCAAAAGCAGACTATGCAGTTTTGCTCCTTCTGTTCTCTTCCTTGCGTGATGCTTCTGTCAGCTAGAAACTTGGGAACTTCATCGTTTGTAAGCACTTTGAGTGTGTCCTCACGATCTCACCGTTCAATTCTCTCTGCTTCCTTTCCAAGAGCAATGGACTTTTTTGCTTATAATATTTGTCACTGTCATTGGCCATAAAGATAATGTTGCCTTTGCACAAAAATAAATCAGCATTCTCCCTTCCTCCCCCAGGAGGTCACACAAATCTTTCCTTTTAAGCTTCTCTTTCCTCTCTTTTGCTTCACTGACTGCCTCATTGTTTCAGAAGGGTCTTAGCTGGGTGCCCCCAAAGCGTGCCTCTCCAAAGGACATCTCCTGATCAGCACTTTTCTTCTGACACATTCTGAGATCTCCTCAAAAATAAGGGAGGCCACAGAGCCTTTGGCCTTGCTCTGCCCCCACCAGGGCTGGGACAGCAGCAGAGATCCCCTGGGCACAAGCCAGCCCAGGCTGTGCCCTCCTGCACGCCCTGGGCCAAGAGAAACTGTCAAGGGAAGGGGACAATTTAATAGAGATGTTGGGGGATGCTGGAGATGTGCAGGAAAGTACCAGTCACAATTTTTAAACTAAAGTGTGTTTTGTTAGCTGAGCCAGTAAACAACAACAAAAACACAATAAATCCATCAGCAAACCACTGAAAAGGCAACCTAATCTGTCACCTTCTCCACCCACAACTGAAGCAGTTTTTAAGCCTCCCGAAATTAAATAAGAAAGGAGCAGCCAAATCACTCCAGCACAATGAGTGTGTTCAGCAATTTCGGCCAGTCAGAAGTCAGCACGTTTAGAGATAAGTCATGAAAAGAGCGAGCTCTCTTGCCGAAGGAGAAGGCACAGAATCGTCCCCTCTCTGGACATCTCTGGATGTCCTCCCTGGCCCGGGCTCCATTCATGACCCCACGTGTATTGGCTCTCCAAGATGCCCTTCCCATAGCTCCACAGGTGTGTCCTGCTCCTCCTCCAACAGCCCTTCTTGCACACTCCCAGCTTGCAGAGCTCTAATTAGCAGCTATTTACATGGGCTGTGAAATCAGTTGCTGCTTGGGAACGCACAGATCACCCCCCTTCTGCTTTACCCCCAGCCCCGTACTGTTCCTGGCTAAGGAGTCCTCAGCACCACATGCTTTGCCTAACACAATGTCAAATCTCAGCCCAAGAGGAATGTGCCTCCCCTTCCTGGCAATTTGCACAGCCTCTGCAGCATATGGGTAAAAGAGCCTGTTGCAGAGATGCTCTTTAGCTCTGACCCTTTACAAGGGAGCTTATGGCCAGGTAGCCTCAGAGGTTCGCTTCATTGCTCTGATGTGCTGTTCAAGTCCAGACTTTTGAGCTCTGAAATGTCATTTTAAAGCCTAAAAAGCATGTGAAAAATGTCCATGCTACCAGCAATCGCATAATCCAGCTGTTCTGTCCTTTGGCTCATCTGTCCCAGTCACCAGCAATATCTAATTCAGAACTGTCTCAAAATCAGACTGCAAACTCTTTGCTGGTCTTCTTTGCTGGCCCAACAGCACCAAAAGTGGAACATCCAGGAAAGATGCCCTGCTTTTCTCTTTAAAGTCACAATAAGTCCTTTGAACTGCTCAACACCATGGCAAGAAGGATGAATCAGGCTAAACATACCTCTCCCAGGGCTGACGGTACCACAAACCGCTTCAGCTTCGTTCTCATGGTTACCAGGAGCTTAGCAAAGCCTTTGATGTGTCATTAGAGCTGCTGTCGTTACCTGCATCGTGCTGCAGGATGAGCTAGAGTCTCAGACCAATTTCTGGGACGCAAATGTAATAATCCCCTCGTGTATATGTGGTACAAAAACATGACAGCACCCTGCACAGCAGAGCTGACTTTGTTTATGCCAGGGATATTGCTTGAGTCTTGTCCTGATTTCTCCTGTAGGAGGTTTGTTAATAACCACAGTCAGACCAAATAGGTAGTGTGTGGTTTAGGCTGCATGCAAATCTAGGCTAGGTTTAATTGCTCCGGTTTGAATTTGAAGCCAAATTGCTTCTAGGATCCTTGCAATGGATCTGACAGTCCTAAATTCTCATTATATTCTTTCCCAGCACCAGGAGACTTCAGCCCATGATGGCAGAAATAAGACGATCTATGAAGATTTCTGCATCTTGAAATGTTTTATTTTCAAGAGGTTGACTGCACAAAAACAAACCTACACAATATGTCACTGTTGCCTCTGGACCCGCTCTGGAAGCTCTATGGCAGAAAAAACTGCAGGCTCAACCCCAATGCAGGCTCCAAGGCAAACCAGTTGCCCGTCCACATTACCGAGGAGCTGGTGAGGGATGTTCAAGCTGGTGTTCCAGCAGGAGCTGGATTATGGTTGCACCTCAGGTTTACAGCCCCCTCCACTGTGTGGATGGGTTTTGCATGCTGCAGCCTCCAGCTACCCCGCGTGACCAGAGAGGAAGACACCAGGTAGCAAAGATAACACAGAGCTTTTGGTAGCACAGACCCTACAAGGCTCTGGGATTTCAGAGAGGAACCTGGAAACCACAAACCTCGAGCATGCTGCGCCGGGCACAGGACTTGCTGCTGGGGATGTAGGGCACCAGGGGGCTGCCCGCGTGATGCTGCTGTGCTAGGCAAGCCCGGGCACTTCTGTGCCAAGCCTTCTCTGCTGTCCTGTCTCCACCCCAGCAAGGCGTTTGCTGACTGCCAAGTCCTGCCACGCTGCTGCTAAGCACTTCACTTGGGCTTTAGCAGCACCAGTTCTTTAGGCATGCAGTTGAATGCATCAACCCAGTGGTCGGAGAAAGCATCCCTCTGAGTGCATAACTTGAGCACATACTGTCTAGGAACTACTCTGACAATAACCTCAAAGCCTCAACATGCCACTCTGACAGTCACTGTGAAGAGCAGAAGAGCTCTTTAAAGCCCAGATTCACAAAGTTGAATCCCACTGGTAGAGCATCAAGCTTCTGCTGTCTTCATGTGTTTCAAGGCCAGGAAGAACCAGGAGATTATGTATGTGCTTCACACAATTTGAGCTAGAGATTTCATCCGGAGATTGCTGCAGCAGCCGAGTGTTTGTCTGTACCTTAAGTAAATCCACAAGCAATTCCCAGTTTGTTGCACTCAGCTCTGACGTCAGAGTGTTGAGGCCCTACCTGGGCTTTTGTGAACTACTCAGACCTTGTAAAACTCCAACAACACAGCTGCAGAGGCAGGGCTACATAATAAAACTGTGCCCTCTTCCTGACGGTCTAAGGCATGCAGAGTAGCCAGGAAGAGGCAGAGGGAACAACAGCCTTGTCCATTACTAAGCAGCTGGAGGGAGTGGAATAGAGAAATAAAATTTTTATACTGCAGTCACAAAGGTCATCCAAGTGCCAAGCCCTGAGCCAGTCATCAAGTTTGCATTGCGACATTGCACCAATCCACAAGAAGGCTGTGTTGTGACAAAAAGAGATCCTTGGATGCTCAGCTACAGATGGCTTGTAACTCCTCAAAGCTCAGGTCAGAGATAAAGAGGCTCCCTGTAGGAGCTATAAATATTGTCACACAGGTGCAGTTTTTCTGGATGCCTGTGTCAGAGTTGCTATTTCACTAGAGCAACTTCATCTATAAACACAAGCCTTGACTAAGAGAAGTTGACTTTCACAGCAGGACAAACAGCAAGAGATGTGTCTCTAATTGCTCATCAGCAGAGCTGATCCCTCAAAGGCACTGCCCAGTAGGAGGTAAAAGAGTGGGAAAGGTATTAGGAGTCAAACCGCACCCGTCTGGATTGAACATGCATGGCACAAGTCTGGCAGAGGTCTTGTGATGCTGCCCTCCCAACATCTTCCAGCCCTAAATGCAAGAGCAAACCCAATACTTTCCCAGCCACACAACCTTTGCTGAAGCTAGTGATTGTTTTTTGAATAAAGAACTAGTGAAAGACATAAAGGGTCTAAAACAAAGTCTTTTTTTGCAGCCTTATACTAATGGCTCCTATAAGATTGTCCTCTTGGACACTGATACAGACGGTAGGGAGTTTTAGCCCCAGTTTTTGAGAGCAGGCCAGACAGACAGGAGCAGTACTGAGGCCTCCAGCTATGATGGGTTTCCCTCTTCATTTATCCGCTATGCCTCAGTGCCCTCATCTGTAACGTGAGATCACTGATATTTGGAGACCTAGGCCCGCAGGGTGCTGGCAGGATTAGCTCACATCACAAAACTGCTGCACAAATGCAGAGTTGTTTATCAATGGTAGCTTTTGTAAAACATGCTGACAAGATGCAGACTCACAAGACAGCTCCGCTACAAAGACAGGAAATTCTGCCTGGTCCTTAAAAGCAGGTGAATGTGCAGCATCTCAGTATGCCGAAGCCTCAATGAAGTGTGTTATTAGTTAAGATCTGCTTGGAGATGGAGGGACCAAAAATAATTTTTGAAAACAAACATTTACTGCTCTCTATAAAAAAATCAGTATCTTTCTCTTGCATCTATAAATAGCCTGTTGTTTCTTTTATAGGTCTGCTTACTTTGCAAGGTAAATTAGTACATCAACCACAAGTGGCAAATACTAGCTGCATGGGTGGACAGTTTTCAAGCATATAGGAACATCTGAGTAGTGAAGGGGCCAGAAAGATCTGGCCCAGAAGGAAGGAGCTTACCTCATGGTGTACAAGAGGGTGCCGTTGTCCACCAGGCGCAGCAGCTTGTTGGGTGTTGTCATGTTATGTGCAACAGACTTCTTGCCGTTGTGGAAGAAGGTATCAGGAGTCCAGATCTTGCTGGCCAGCAGGTTGTTCAGGGGAAGTATCTTCATGGGCCCATCAAACTTGAGCCTCTCATCTCTCCAGGACTGCCGGAAAAAGACATCAATGGTGTATTCCTTCAAGGAGAGAAGAAGAAAAAAAAACCCTCTTGTTTTACCAAGCTCTTCATTGCAAACAAGGTGGTTGGAGAAATGATAAATGGCTTCAGTCACTGGGTATATGTGTTCAGCACCCTCAGGCTGATAATGAAATGGGATGCAACAAGAACCCAGGATTAACAACCGCAGAGAAAACTGTGGAGGACAAAGGACAAACGCTGTCTTTTGTATAATGACTTTAACATAACACCAAAATTTGCACCTCAGAGTTTCTCACAGACTGCAGGCACCCTTATATCTGAAATATTAAGTTTCGGGATGCTGTTTCATTTATATGCTTCGTTCAGCCACCTCTGCACCCGTGCATTTCAAGCAAAGCCCTCAGTCAAAGCCTTCATAAACTTGATAAACTTGTCATTACAGGATCCTGTGACTTCTTCCTTTTTTTTTTTTTCTTTAAGCTATCATAAGCAAAAAAGCCTATTTATGAGTCCAAACGCCGGTTGGGGTGATTAGATGTCACCTCTTTGCAATCCTGTATTCAGGGCCATCTCTCAGTGCTGTTGACAAAATTGATTTTTACTACCCAAGCAGAAAGGAAAAAACAAATAAAAAACAAAACAAACAAAAAAAAAAAACAAAAAAAAACAGTTCACCCCAACCCAAACCAAAACAAAAGCCACAGACACCTGAACCTGTTGGTTGAGCACATCCCACTGAGCTGCTCACTCCTCTCCTATCCCAGCTACCTCTATCCAAAGGCGAGCTGTGCTGAAGGCCACCCCAAGGCAAAGCTAAGCCAATGTGTGCGGTGTATGGCAGCACCATTCCCACTGTCCCAGCCAGCCTGAACTCACCCAAGGCTGGCATCACATGAGCTGGTTGGCACCAACATCACCACTGTCCAGGCAGGAAGGCAGCCCAGGGCTGCTTGCCCCAGCCATACCTCACCTCAGCTCACTAACGAAGCAAGGCTCATTAGCTCACAAGGCTGGCAGAGAGAGATGGGGGCTTTGGAAAATTCATTCTGGTTCTTGTTGCAGTGCCGATGTAGATTCATAGTTGTTATTTATGGGTTCCCGGAGGCTGTAGGCCTAACTAAACTTATCTCCGTGAATGATTTCTTTCCTGCAGCTCTTCTCGGCAGCATTTAAGAGCTGCAGCACATCAGTCTCCTACAGGTCATAGAAATTTCTGCGAGATTTTGCAGCAGATGGTAGCTAAATGAAAGCATCTAAGTAAAAAAATTAATCCCTGCTCCCTGGCCACACAGGCAGGTGCTCCTGCCCAAACACAAGGTTTCTGGATTCTGGCTTGGGGAAAGCAAAGTAAAGATCCTACTGTCTGACAGACTCTGCCCTGTGCCAGATACTCTGCTCCCTCATGGAAGATCATCAATCCCTTGGGGTCTTAAGCTCAGTAGAGAAACCAAAACAAAAGGCAGTCTGTGCAGGCACAGGAGGCCCTATTAGGAGAAGCCCTTATCAGAACAGCTATTTTACTCAGAACCTTCTGTTCTTATTGAAAGAAAAAATCAGCAAAACAAACAAAAACTCTTTTATAACATCTTCCTAGGTCCTGTTTTTCTTCTTTTATGTTAAGGAATCATTCCCGAAGGAAAGAGAAACCACGCTGAGATATGACCCCTCTTCTCTAGCCTTCTTTCCAGACAGCATCCATTTCAAGTCCAGCTTCCAAGAAACATGCCCAGCTCTAGGTCATGTTCTTCCCTCTATGGAAATAACCAAACCCATCAAGACTTGGCCCTCCTTTTGAGTCTGTCTTCCAAAGTAGCAAAAAAATCTTTTCCCCCTCCCTCCTTTTTTCCTTTTTCTTTCTCCATTTTCTGGGAACTAAGGCAAAACTGGAGCTCACTACTCAGGATTTGGGCATATGTCAGGTTTGATCACACTTGACTTTACAAGCCAAATGGAAAGTGAGATTAGAAGTCCCTTGGAGCACCTTGGGGAAAAGGTCCACATGTTCTGTTGCACGGTTAGTAACCAGCCACTCTCCTCCGCTCTCCCCAGCAGCTTTACCTGCCTGTCCTCCATCACCATAATTACAGTCTCTCTCTGCATCAAGTTGCACGAGAAGGGCTTTCCATCGCAATGAGTAATGGCTGTGGGAGGGATGGGAGCAGGATCATCAGGCAGATGTGAGTGTGGAAGGAGGGACTTTTCCCACTTCCTCAGATAAAAGGAACCACAACAGATGAGTGGGCTCTCCCCACGCTTCCCGAGGAGATGACACTCACATTTCTGTCTGTGTTTAACACCAGGACTGCATGTTAAAACACATTCGCTATGCATTTGTAAAATACACGGAACTAAAGCATGCGAGGGGGGAAATAATTTATTATTCCTTAACTGTCTTCCTAATTTTAAATTCACTTTGTCAAACCACATTGCAGAGAATACCTCCCTCTTTTCAATACCTCATATTTCTTCTTCACAGTTCATTATACACACTCCCTTAATCAAATATGCTCCACCTTGGAAGTAATTATCAGATACTCCCCAAGGGCTGAGATTGCTGAATATATTATGTGCCTCTGCTGTGGTACGAGAGAGAGTGAGATGGAGAGAGAACTCAGATGGGATTAATACTCTTGGCTACAGTGACAGCAGGTTAACTTTTAACCCTGGAGGGAGTGGTCTTTACAAGCCAGTATAGGATTGTGTGATGGAGTTAGCGCTGGCATGAGGGGCATTTAATTCTCTTTCAACGGTCCATGGGGTGGTTGGAGAGATGCTCAAGGCCAAGCAAGCACAGCAAACAAAACCCCGCCGGGCTCCGAGGGGCTGTCGGAGGCTTCGGGACATGGCTCCCCACCTCCGCTGGGCTCCCTCAGGTTCCAACCCTCCTCGGTGCGTCCGCGGGCACCACGTCACCGCCAGGACTGGGCGAGCCGCGGGGCCTCCGCCCCCAGCACGAGACAGGCCGCACGCAGCGGCCTGGAAGCGTAACGCAGAGCGCCCACAACCTGCCAGCTCTCCTGCGAGGCCCTGGGTGCATGTGAAACACAAGCTGCAAGAAACGCTTTTGAGAAAGCTCACTATTAATTATGCTTCACAGTCCTGTTTTAATTAGAAGACAAACTGTTGTGGGAATACAAGCCTAGATTCAGACCTCAGGCCTTTTCATTAATAATCTTCCCTGAACATGTCAAAATATTCCAATCAGCTCAGTCTTTTTCTTTCCTCTGTTTTGCCGCTCTTCTGGTTCAAGAACTCAGGACAGTTTGTGGGTGGGAATGGCTTTCTCTTGGTACTGTCATTAAAACAGGCCACATTCAGACACTTGCCATGAAGCTCCCTCCTTCCTCTATGATTCCAGAGTGACTCAAAGGTGTTGCCTCTTTCCAAGTTTGCACTTGGCATTATCATTTAGTTTTCAAAAGTTAAAACACATCTAAGAAACAATTTGTTTGTATTGCCCATGCCAAGAGTAGTCAACTTGCACGTTCCTACCCATATTGGACGGATGCTTGGTCACGTTCCTGCCTTTAGGAAAGTCTTGGTTCTGTCCAAGAATGGGCCACTGCTGCCGCCCCTACCAGACACACAACCCACCCCCTGGCTCTCCTGCCAGGCCACTAGCACCTACCATATCCGTGTCCGAGACAGGGCCAAAACTCGTCACATAAATGTCTGTCTTGACTTCAGTTACGCTGTCTGAGACATAAAAAAAGAGAGAGAGAAAGAGAGACAGAGAAAGCAATTAGAGAATTGAATGCATTTCTACAGGAAATGGTTTTAGCTTTTTTTTTTGCATGTTATTTTTTTCTGGTCAGGTGCCTCCCTGGGGAAGCCCCCAGCAAGCTGGTATTGTGCTCAGTAGGGTATCCTAAACAATAGCTGATTTTATCACTCATAGTTGGGCAAATTCATCTTTAATGTAGCTGTGCTTCTTTCCACTATGCCCTGACATAGTCAGACTATGTGTATTTACAAATTACATGCAGTTATACAATACAGAATGTTGTAAAGATCCCCATATCTTTAGTACAGAGGTAAGCCCCGAAATTGTGAAATTCTCTTTAATCCGAAATCCCTTTGTGTCTCCCAGCCTGATAAATAGCCTAGCAGTGTTCCACCAGTTTTCGGAAACCCAGGGTTTTTTTTACAGCTTCAGGCTTATCTGTACATAAAAGAATCAATATTCTGATTGCTTTTTACTCCCATCATGTTTGCTGCTTTCCTAAGTGCCTCGGCTCCTGAAGAGCAGCTGCTCTCACAGAGGTATTTATATGCAGCCTATATGAATCCACAGCCAGGCTAGGCTTCTCTTGCAGACACTGAAAAAATGCCTCCCTCTGGACACTGCCCCGACAAAATCACAACACCTCAATTCCTGCCCCAAGCGCTACAGCTCATGGGTGATTTTAATCCTGTGCCTCCAGGTAAACTGAAGTGTTTTCCAGAACGTGGCTACCACTAGGTGTTTTTCATGCTGAACAGCACACGCAGCTCTCATTACGACTGCCATCGTTACTGTCTCAGCATGCCCCTAAGCGAGATCGCTGCCGTGGCCCTGCTTTGCGAGGTAACCAGGCACAGGAGGATGGGATGACTTGATGTGGTCACCTCTCCGACAGCCCTCTGCCTGCCAGGACGTGCTAAAGGAGCCAAACGAGGTGCCTTGAGTTTAGCACTGCGTTACCATAAATCTTCATTACTTTAGGGACAGATCATACAATTGTGCTCTTTTTTATGTCGTTAATTGGCTCAGTGCAGCATTCCCAATGAAAGAGGTCCAATGAAAGAGCTAAACATTACCAATGCTAAGAGCTCCAAAAAAAGCGTTTGTGTTCTTAGCAGTAACATCCCATCTTGGCCTCTGCAACAGCTACCTGAATGGCCCATTGCTCAATTCAGTTATGGAAATTCTGTGTTCTCTGTCAGTTATTTTGCAGTATCACAAAGCTTAGTCTTGTGCTTCAAAGTTCTGTACCCAAAAATAAAATAATGCATTCTGGCAGAGTCTTCTCCTTAATGGCTAAAACGTACATATACATATCTTCAGTTCTTATGGTTGGAGAGCTTCTGACACAGCCTGTGGCTGATATTATTGTGCTATATAAGTAACCCTTGATCTTGTCTTGATGTGATAAAAAGAAGGTTAAAGAGAAATATGTATGCAGTACACATATCTGAAACACACAGTAGTCAGTGAGGCAGCTTTTTAAACAACGTGAGATGTTTCTGTAACACTTGAACACTCAGGGTATTCTCTCTATGTCCCTCTAAGCAAGCCCCAAATGAGACATACAGCAGACAACACAATTCTACTAAAGTGAGATTCTTTAATACATGCAGTTAGAGAAAACTAACTGTGTTTTAGAGAAAAAATAATAATCTCTCTCCACTTCCCTCTCCTTCTGCCTTTTTGAGTGCTTAAATTGTCTAGCAAAAATAATATACAGCAATAGATACCAGATTGGGATACGCGGCTACCCATGACCAGTGAAGTTAGTCCTTGTGACATGCAGAATTACCTTGTGAATCCAAGGGGAACTGAGCTGGAAAGGGGGACAGAGGGGTGCACGAAAGGACCTGTGCTATGTGACATGACCTGCAGGATTTGTAGGAGTGAGGAAGCAGTGACCAGGTGGAGAGACAGAACTAATTTTGGGCACCTTTTATATGACATTGCTCTTTTTAGTTGTTAGCTGGCATTTGGCATAAGCTCAAGAAAAGAGAGTGCACAAGCTTGTTTTTTTTTTTTTTAAGGGGAGGGAGGAGTTGATGATGCGTCTTAGAAAAGCAAATGCACTGGGGACAGATTTTGTTTCTGTATGCTTATGAAGCAGAACACCAAGAACGTAGGGGTAGTGAGCTGGTTATGACTTAATCCTGGATGGGTCCGAGCTCATCCTGGCTTCTGCCCCAGCGCAGCACATTGTGAGCTACCAGTCACGCAGCTCCCTGCAACCTACCAGCAAGTCTGATCAAAGACAACAACATTTATCAAGGTGCTGTGTTAGAAAAACTTGGTGGAGCTTCTCCTGGCCTGGTAAATCCCTGCTGACCATTGCTCGGAGACCTGCGACGCAGCATGGACTTGAGCGTCCTGTGACTGTCGCGTTGCTCTAAGGAAGACTAGTGCACTGCTCATGGGCATTTGCTCATGGACACAGGAGAGGAATGACATGCCCTGTCCATGGGAGCATTTCAGGAGCCCAGTAAAGGAGGAACCGAGCCCCCAGGGAAACACTTCATCACCAGCTTTGCAATAAGAGCTGTCAGGAGCGAGAGGTTTTCCTTGTCCTGGACATGCTTCTTCCCATCTGTTAGCACAAACAATGCGTACTAATAGTGCCTGGGGTGATCAATACTCTCACTGTGCCAATCATGGCAAAGCAAATAATAGCAGAGAGAGAATCAACCCTCACCACACGCAGTCATTGCCATCCACCAGCGCAGCCCAGGGACTGCAGAGGACACCCATGTAGTTCCACCTGGGAAACATCATCCAAATGGCATTAGGTAAAGTGCTGTGCAACATCCTCGCCGGGGAATGAGCTGCACTTTGTGCCATCACAGGAGTTAGATGATGGGGTTAAATCTAGCAGAGCCATCTGCAAGCCCACGGGTGGCTGGAACATCAGCCTGGCTACCAAAGCTACTTCCAAAACATCTCCAGTTGTCCCTAACTCTTAGGAGTGGTTTTAATAGGGACCTGGCAGGATACAGGGCCACAGTAGTTATTCAGCCTGTTTCCCTGAGACATCTCTATCCAAATCCCTTTTAATCCGTCATGGCACCAGTGTTCGCCTATCTTTCAGCATGGAGGACCACCAAACAGCATTTCCTACGCTCGACCAGCCACGGAGAACAAGCTCAGGAGGAACATCCTCCTCCAGCTACCGTTTGTTATGGAAGTCAGAGAAACACAGGTCAGATCTGCTCTTCCCACTTCGCAGAAGGAAACTCACCCTATTTCTCACCTCTTCATCTTAACGTCCCACTCGGGAGAGGCCACACTGATGCACTGGAGTCAGCAGGACCCCTCACACGAGCCAGCTCCAGCTGGGGATGAGCACCACGGGGCTGGCTGAGATCCTCTCCCAGGCCACTTTTTCTACCCCTGCTTCGGAGCTCAGCATTAAGGCAGACAGGTTCCTCATGTTCTTGATGCCCAAAGCGAGAATGAGCCTTCCCAGTGAGTTCATGCTCCCAAGGCAGGCCAGGATCTGGAGGGATTTCTGCAATTAAATCATTGCTGTGCGAGCACGGAATCCAGCAGAACAGGGAAATCCAACAAGCAGTAAAGCACAAGCAGAACAGAGCGAGCTGCGGCCTCAGAGATGGAATCCCACGTGATCTTGAGCCCCAGCATCCACGTTGCTCACGACACCGCAGGAGCCCACTGGCTCCGTGGCAGAGATGCTCCTCGGGAGAGAAGCCATGGGCAGCTTCTCCCCTTCTTACCACGTACATACCCACACTTAGCCCAAAGAGGAAGAAACTGCATCTATTTCTGCAGCACAGAAAAACCAAGAGAGAAATCTTTCTTGCCCAAACACAGGGAACAAGGTAGAGAAGTCCTCATCTCCTTCCTCATCTGCAGACCCCAACACCCGTGTGCTGCTGCCTGGCCTTCTTGCCCAGTTCTCACTGAATATTTTCTAGCTGAAGACTGTACTGCAGAGGGCTGGGCATCTCCCCTAGACCTGTCACAGGACATTAAACAGCACTTTTCCTTCTCAAGCACCTTCCTTCTCTGCATCTTTAAGATTTTTTCCACACACAAGTGAACTGACCAGCGCGCTGGGGGACAGATGCATGTGGCAGCTCCTGTTATACAGGCAGGAGAGACCTGCGTGGGGCAGGAGGCTGGAGCTGAGGAAGGAGATGAGCCCAGCCCTAAAGATACAGCCAGGCTGGTTCACAGGGGCCGGGTGGAGGAGCCCATGTTGCTCTAGGCAGATTGCACCAGCACCTCCAGCCGGGCTGTGGAGACTCCCCCCTGCACCCACTGCTGGGGACCGGGAAAGAGAAAAGACCATGAGGCCCTTAATGAAACCAAGAGATCAAGGGATTTTCAGGATCAACATTTACATATAGAGGGGATTTAGACATCTAAATGCTGTGTTATGGTCCTAGATCACTTGTGCAAGGGTGATTCCCATCCCACTTATCATCACCGGCTCAGTCTCAAGCCTCGGGACACCCTCTGTAGCTGGCCTGTGCGCAGAGGCAAGGCGCTGCACATTGAGCAGAGCTGCCCCTTCTCCCCCATGGCACGGAGAGCTCTCTGCCAGCCTGTCCCTGCAAGCCAGGCAAGGCTGCTTTGCTGCTGCCTGCAGAAATCCCCCTCCGCTGGGCATATCTGCAATGCAAATGTATAACAAAAGCTGCAACATCCACTCCCCCCGTGTTACCATGGCACTCCCTACACCTGCCTGCTTTTTAAAAGCTACCCTTCTCCAAGAATTTGCTCTGCCAGATCCTGCTGCTCATACAGGCAACAAACATCCCCACCAGCGCTGTGTGGAGGGCCAGATTCTGCTGCCCCAGCTCCCAAGTGGAGCCGTTGCCTCCCTTCCTCATGCCTCCCTCCTGCTTGCGGGAGCGGCAAAGCAGCAGCTGCCAGGGTGCTTTGAGGGCTCCTCCTCATGACCCTGCCTAGGAAGCGCCTCTCCAAGAGGTGCCCCTGCCCCCAGGTGCCGTGGCAGCCTGCAGCCCCGGGCACGGCGGCGAGGCAGACGTGCCCCCCGCTCCCCGCAGCCTCCCTTGTAAGCGCTCCTGCCTCCGCGGGCCAGCGAGGAGATAGTTATTATTTACAAAATGACTGAGTGCTATTTTTACTTGCTTCTTGGAAGCACTAGGAGCAGCGGCAGAGCTGGAATACAAATTACCCTGCTGCTCTCCTCTCCCCGCGCTGGCTGCCGATTGCAGGGCTGCCTCTACGAGTGATCAAAGGAGGTGGGGGGCATGGGAGGATGGGAAGGCTCTTATTAAACATCCCGCTGCACTCATCAAGTGCTGTTTATTTAAGCATCTCAGCCATAATATAATCGACGCAGCTGGTTGTGTTTCAGTTCGTGAGGTTTGTGGATGGGCTGAACACAGTCACGTTTCCCAGATGGGGTTCCCAGAGGCTATGCCGTAAACGAGCAGAGAGGACGTGCCTGCATCCAAGCGCTGGAGGCTCCCAAATGATGCATGCTATTAAAATAGGGCTAAACCAGGGGATTCCTGGTGACTGTGCTGACGTCGCAGAGGCTCCGTGGGCTTCTCCCATGGATAAGCTGGATGCGCTAGCGAACAGGGATCTGCGCTGCGGGTAGCTGGGACCCACGGGGTCTCAGCCAGCCTTGTCACCGGGCCAGCACTGCTGGGTCCTGCTGAGGATGGCGGAGACTAGAAAGGACTATGATGCTGTTCAGGCTGCCACAACTAGATACAAGCCCTGAGTCTGTGCCAGGGTTATTCTCTGGAGATAAACATTTCTGTTCTACAGGTTCACCAGCTCACCCAGCATCACGTCTCCAACCACGCCCACATCTCCAGCTGGGATTAGCCTCAGCCCAACTGTTGCTTGGTTTGATGGGATCCTTCTGCTCTCACTGATCCTCTTCCAAGTACCTGTCCAGTCTGTCCCCAAGCACACGAGCATCCTCCAGGAAGGACACCCACCTGGGACCTCTTACTGGTGCCGGAGGAGGGTCCAATGGTATGGGGAATGGCCTGATGCAGCATCCCCAAGAGCCACCACAGCGGCTCTCGCTGCATCAGCACAAGCCCGTGGAGCAGGGTGCTGCTTTAAAACGAACCGAGTGTCCCCAGGAGGAGGAACGCCAGGTTTGTGTTACCAGCTTCTAGCTCCTGCCTTCTTCCAAGC
This sequence comes from Tinamus guttatus, assembly GCF_000705375.1. The sequence goes on from NW_010583013.1 coordinate 156,610, forward strand.
CCATGTACCATGCTAATTAATAAGCAGTAGAAGGTAATTTTTGCAGCTGCACACAGAAGCTTTCTGGCTGTCTCATTCTTCATTTTCTCATCCTCTCACTGTGTGGATTTAATTTTCTTCCAATTTTAGCCGCTGGAACAAAAGAAGAGCAGAAATATCTCTTCCTTCCGCACCCTTTGCTGCAGCCCCAGGAGAACAGTCCCCGGCGAGTGTGTTGGAGCCTTCTGGGAGCCGAGATGGCACTAGAGCGCCCACGGGAATCACGGGGCTCTTCCTTCGGAGGCGGCGCTGAGGCCCCCAGCCTGGAAACTCCACCCTCGCATCCCTCCTCTCTCGCTCTAAGTACATCCCATTGCACCCAGGCTGCTCTTTTACCATCTCCTACCTTTCCTTTCATCTGTAGCCTACCACAGTACCAGCAAGATGGGAGCTACAGCCCAGGCAGTCAAGCCAACCACTGTGCAAAGGCCAATCTGGAAATCTCCTTTCAATAATCAGCAAGCAAACTACCACTGCCAGAGGCACTGGAGAAGAGAGGACATGTGCCCAGGTGTTTTTTAGCTAGAGAGCTCAGGAATAGCAGCCAGAGGATAGCACTGACCCTAGAGGACATGGACGTGGGGAGCTCCAGACAGCCAAGCCCATGAACCGTCCTGCTCATGACAGGGGCATCCCGACTGCACCGGGGGTAACTTTTCCACCAAGCATCCTGGGAACAGAGGACACAGAGAGAGTGGGGAAAAAAAAAAAGAAAAGAAAGAAAAAAAAAGACAAGCCCAAATGGTTTTCCTATGGCATCAAACCAACATTTGGAAAAGGGAAAGAAGAGCTGGAGCTCAGAGATCTGGACAAGCCCTCAGGGCTGCACCTTCCTTCTCCTCAACCAGCTCTGACTTGGGGATCTCTTCGGCTCTTGCCCTGCCCATGTGTAACAATCTCAGTATGTTTCAGTGCTCCTCTCTTTCCAACTCACACTGTGAGAGGGAGGACATAGATTAACAAGCAGGCAAGGACACAGGGGAACAGCATTCAGATCAGCCATAAGACCCTGCAAGGAAAGGTCTCTGGAAGCTAATTCAGTACCATAAGTCACTGGAATCTGTGGGCCGTTTCCTCCGTGTGTGTTAGAGCACCCTTGGCTTCAGCTCACCCTACTTGGTCTCTTTGTTTAGCAGACAAACACTGGGCACCAAAACAGCTTCCTAACCCCTCAAAGCAGCAGAGCTGGAAGGCAGTCTGGAGGCAATGCCACCTAACAGGCCGGTCTGTAGGATGCAACGGCACAAGTCATATCAGATGGGCACAGCTGCGTGTCCATCCTTGCCTGCAGCCTCGGCCCACCAGGCACGGCAGGACAGCGACCCACGAACACAGCCCGCTAATTAAACAAAGAAGTAATTGCTTAACAGGAGCTTTCATGGCCAGAACTGAACCCCCTCTGGTCACACCTCACTCTGAGTGTACCTGGAGTCACACCTCACTCTGAGTGTCCTCTGGGTGGAGGACGACCACGGCCCCAAAGACGAGGCTGGTCTTGGCCTGCCAGCTCTCACCTGTAAAGGGCAAGCAGGACAGCAGGGCTGGAGGTGACAGGACGCGCACGCACAAGGAGGGTCAGCTGAGGACTGTGCACTGGGAAATTCACAGCCTGCAGAATTAACCACGCGGCAAGCAAGGAAACAATATAAATGTCTCAAATAAACGCCTTGTCTCAGCAAAAGCAAGGGTGAGTAAAAGCCTCCAGGGGATTAGCAATGAGACCTTTGGAGCGCATCTAGCTCTGCCTGTGTACCATGGACTGTCTGTCCAAAGCAGTTTTGCTTGGTGGCTATTTGCTAATTTCCAGAAGTCAACCCGTGTCACTAATAGGGCTGGAACAACTTAGTCTGTATAATGGATCTGACCCTCTCACCCAGTTACACTTCCAGTGACTTCTGGCAAGTTCCACTCAAAAAGGCATCACATCTACATAGGAAACAAGGCTACCTGCTGCTCATAAAGGAAAAAAAAATCAGACCTGTCCCTCTGATCTTGGGGTGTCAGGCATCTTTTCACAGAGGTTAGCTTATCACCCACAGCTGCTGGAAGAATCCCCTTGGACTGCCAACACCATAACAGTACAGCCAGTTCCCAAGAAGTGGTGCCGTGAGCTGCAGAGATTAATCACTGCCTTCGCCCCGGTGCGATGGCACACCAGTGTCTGGAAGCGCATGTCCTCCAGCCAGGCTGGAGAGAGCAACCACGTCTGCACACACAGATGTGTTGCGGCTTCCAGCTGTGCGCTCTCGCTCCTCTCTCCCCCTAGCTTTGCTCTTTCAGCAGAACAAAGGCAAGGAGTTAAAAAGAATTTCAGGAGGTGCCTCAAGAGATGACCGACAACAAAATCAGTTACACACGATGAGAGATATCAGCATGTTCTACAATTACATGTCATAATTTTTCAGCCCAGATTAAGTGAAATGGTGTCTGTCAAATCCCTCAAAGAGACAGCCTGCTGCCCTGGCTCTCGTGCTTAGCAGGGCCACGGAAGAGCTGATGCAGTAAAGAGATTTATTCTCTGTCATATACAGAATGCAGCATACAGAGCTCTTGAACTGCACCATATCCAGTGTCCTGCACCAAAACTAGAGGCAGGGCCAAGAATTTCCCAGCTAGTGCTTGGACATGGCCAGTCTAGGATTTACAGTATGCCGCAGCTCCTGGATGAATGTGTAATGCCCAGGTGGTCCCTACTGCTGCGTGGGGCACAAGCTCCTCAAGTTAAGCAGGGGAAGATGGACTCCTTAGATGGGAAATCACTAAACAGACTCCAAACACACTGTGCATGGACTTGCGGCCCTGACCCAGCTCACAGTGCTCTCCACATCAAAGTTATGTTTGGATCAAAGGCTAACGATGGGTGAAAGCAGATGAGTCAAGTGACCCTTTACTCACGTGAGCAGTCCCAGCACAGCATTAACACGGGCACAGGGCACCTGCTCATCCATTTTGGGTGAGAAACAGCGCTCTCTCCCTAGGTGTTTCACACCAACAGTGGCAAAGAGTAGCCCGGATTCCTGACCTGAGCTTCCTGCACAGCCATGCAGAGCACCTTGCACTGCCCCTTTGTCTCTCCAGAAGCAACGGAAATGGGATTGCAGACTTATTAGGTCCTGTTCACAGGTCCACATGCTTCTGTAGAGGTGCTATGGGGGTTTCACACCCTCCCACATTTGAGAAGGGCTTTTTTCAAGGTTTATGAAGAGTGGGGGATGCTGGCAAGACAGAGGCTCTGCTCTGTGGACCTCAGTCTAGGTGAAGTGTCTCTCCATCGCAGCAGAGCCAGTGAAGCCGGCCTTCCTGCAGATTGGAACCTCTTGCGTGGTTGCTCTGATGTCTAAAACTGGTTGATCCCGTACTGCAACCTCGCTCCACTCTGGGTCTTTTCTTACTCAGCTGCATAATTTCATAAATCTTGCAAGGACTTAAAATCTTTGAGAAGAGGAAAGGCAGAAAGAAAGATGTGGTAAGCCTCACTCCTTCAGGAAACCAGGAAAAAAAATGCCATGAGACTCATACAGCTCAAATAGTCAAACTCAGCTTTCTCTCCTGGCTCCATGCAGACATGCACACACACATGTTCTAATTACTGCATTAAACTAAATGAATGACATTAAATACATATCCAGAGGTTAAAATCATAATGTGGTGAAGACCATTGATAAACATAAAGCTCACGTGGAACAGAAGAGAGAGGCAAGAGGAGCAAGCACGAGAAGATGTGCAGTCACGGAGCCAGCACTCACACCTCTCACTCTCACATGTACTGACTACAAACAGAGACTACAAATTAGCTGAGCTATTTTTGTTACTGACAGAAAAGGAAGAATGAACAAAGCTACTGTAGTTACTATTTTAAGGACTTAGGACACCCTTAGACGCTATGAAGACAGAAGAGGAATATGTATGCGTGAGCACGCGTTTTGAGCTTCTGCAGTGCAAAGGAGATGCTACATAAACGTGTTCATTATATATTATAAATACAATGAGAAAATGTGTGAATATAAATTAGCATACATAATTTAGCATGTTTGGTATTAAAGTCTGTCCTCGATCGCTAAGCTGGCGACACCTGGGGAAGGGAATCCCTGCCAATCCCAGTGGGCTGGGAAGTGCGCGCAGACAATGCGGCATTGCCAGCTGCGCAAACGGCTGCGGCCCTAACGGAGCCAGGGCGTTTTTGCTGGGCACAGTCCTGCAGGATGCCTACCTGCACAGGGGGAGTAGAGAAGTGTGGGCAAAAAGCCAGACTGATGCTTCAGCATTAGGCAAACTGTACCTAAAATCTTCTGCATCACATTCTGTGCCTTAGTTTGCGGCTGCTTTCCTGGTGCCAGGTTAATTTTATTTCTCTCAATGAAAGTTAGTGGTGATATTCCTGGTGACCACATCATAGGACCTCAGTAAAGAGCACCTTCAAGGAAGAACATACCCCAGCACTATAGGTGGAATCACATATACAGAGGAGAGATATGACACCAATACAAACCAGACTTTGCTGTATACCTTCATCTCATATAAACCTCAGCTGAGAGTCAATGACTAGACTGTGCTTATTCAAAACCTGCATAATCACCACACATTTCTGAAACACCTCCATCAAGGACCAGGTACCCTGCTCCAAGCAGGTTAGCACACAATCCCTTTTCTGAAAAAGACTGAGGCTTTCTTAACCAATTCTCAGGAAGTCTTTCTGCAGCATAAAACATCATTTCCGAGTCCCCATAGGCCACTCACCTGCTTAAATAGGAGCTGCAACAGCTTCAGATCACTGGCACTAAAATCCTTAGCATTTGTAAAGCAATTACTGTGCTCTGCAATTCATCAGAACTCAACACAGATCCCCAGGAAGATAAGAGCCGATACAAAACTTGTATTTCTAACCTAAGAATTGCTGATACAATGGAAACAACAGGAAAGCTGGAAAAGAAGCAAGGAAGGCAAGAGAAGTGAAATAGAGAGACACACTGCATTGCATTTATTATGTGTCATCACAGGGGAGGGAGAATAAACAAAAGTGCTAGGGTGTGCGGATTGCAGGCTGTGCTCTGGACTTCAGCCTCACCATCAGCGCTGATCCACTCTATGGTACCGTGTGTGCAAGGTGGTGCCACCAAACACCAGTTTCCTCACATGCCTTTTGGCCTCCATCCTGCTTTCCCACAGGTGCCGGGCTGCTCTGCAGGCTGGGGATTGCCAAGCCGCACAGCCAACAGGCATGAGAAAAACAACAACAACAAAAAAACCCAAACCAGAAAAACCTCATGGGTCTTGTGGGTCTTGCTGCAAAGCTGAGAGCAGAAGCCTGTCTACTTCCCAAGCCTGTCTGCTGAGACCAATGACAGGGACTGAGATGAAGACACAAGAAAACCATTGCTGGGAGCATTGTGGTAATTTGCACTGCAGTTCCCTTATCGCCTCCGTTAGCTCCTGGCTGGCACTTCCTTCAGCAGGGGAACTTAATCAGCTCTGGAAAAAGTGCGCCACTGGTGACACTTTTGGCATCCTTCATCCCCCCTCTGGGCAATGGCAGATAGATGCTTTCCCTTCCTCATGCACCCCAGGGTTTTCTTTGCCTTTTGGCTGCTGGGCTGTGCACAGAGCCAAGGTTTCCACCGAACCGCCTCTCCCCTGTGCTACACGGGTCATTGGCTTGCATGGTCACTGCTCATTTAGTTTTCAGCAGAGCCAACGCATTGTACAAAAACTCCTCCAACTCGCATGGCCTCACAATGGCCACTTCAGCACTTCCTCTGGTGCTGGGGTCCTGCCGGGCAGTAGGGCAGGTTCTTGGGCACTCCTCACAGCCCTGACCAGCACCTAGCCTCACCTCCGCATACGCACCGGGTAATTCATCCTTTGGTGTCTGCCCTAGAGCCGCAAGAATAAACAGAGAGTCCCCAGAACTCAAGATCAATCCCTGGGCGTGCACCATGTCCTTCCGTTGTGCTCGTCCCTGTCCCTCCGTGGAAGGTCCTTGGCTAGCAAGCAGGGCAGGGCACCTGCATGTGCTCAACCCGGCTGGGTAATCCAAGTGACACAAGGCTTATTTGTGTGCTTGGAAAGTTGTTTTATTCCCCAAGCGAGCAGAAATCCTTTCAGAGGAAATTCTGCAATGATTCTAAATCTTCCTCTACACAGCAGCTTCCCAACAGCAGCCTCATCTGTCCTGCGGCCAGTGAGGCTCTCCGTTTCTTGCTGTTACACAGGGCAACAAACACCCAATTTCCAGTTCTGCCAGTGAACGATGACACGCTGCATACTGCCCCGATACTCCCATCGGGGATGAGCGGGGGGCAGATACCTCCTGATGCAATTTTTAATTTCCTCTGCCAGAGATGTTTTCTTGCCTCAGAGACATGCATTCAAAGCGTTCCAGTTCCCATGGCAACTCTCTGCTTCCCTTCCATTTGGGATGTCATTTTCCATCCCGTCCCTTCAGAATTAGATATCTCCTAGCAGAAGTTTTCAAGAAATCTCTCTCTCTCTCTCTTAAATATATATTTATTAGAGAAAGCAAATGCAAGTGTGCTTTATTGACAGGCTTCTTAACCGATCCACAGCCTGCTGAGAAGAAAGCTGTCTCCAGAAATATGCTGGCTGCCAAGCTGCCTTTTCTCAGCCTCTGTTTTAAATCAGACCTCTCTATTTTCTTCTACCATGTAAATATTGGCCAGCACCTGCTCTTTTCCCCCTCCCTTTCTGTTCCCATTGCTCCATGTCCAGCCTCAGCGCAGCCCCTCCACGTGCAAGGGCAGTGAGGGAAGCGCCATGCGACTCCGCGCACTCCCCACCCACATGGACGCCACGAGGGGAAGGCCGCGAACGATGGGACCCCACACAGGCCTTGTCTCCTTCCTACCCCACCGAGGAGCACTAAGGGGGTTTTGTCCTGGCTGGCGAGGGGTTCCTAGGCTCAGCTGTGGACGTCAGGGCCCTGAGTACTGTGACTGCTCCTGTGACCCTTGGCTGTGCCACGCTCAGCTCCCGCCTGAGCTCCCAGGCTGCTCGTGGCAGGGACACAGCCTCAGCCGGAGGGAAACCACACAACAGCCTTTTAATAGAGCCGTGACACAGGTGTTTCAAAGTGTCTTCCTTCAGGAGACACATCCAAGCAGGCAAATCACTGGGAACCCAGTGAATCCAGAGGCTGATGGAGCTAATCCTAGGGGCATTTCACCGCAAAGGCACAGAGAGCCTCAGGCAAAGCCTCACCACCACTAGAGCTGCCTGCTTGGCTCAGCTCACAGGTGTGGCCTGTGAGGCATAAGTGAAAAAACACCGCAAAGGCAGAGAAACAGCAGCAAAAAAAGTCACACCAGCAGCAAGGCCAGGCCGGGACCTCACCTCAGCCCTCCGTTCTTGATGAAACCATACAGCAGCCAAAGAGCAAGGCAGCAGTTCACGTTCACCCTGCCAGGGAAACACTGTGGATGAACATTGCTGCTATACTTCAGCAAAAGCCTCTCAACGCTTTCTTAGCCCAGCCTGCAGCAGCAACAGTGAGCTCAGGGGACGCTTCTTGCTGACTCCAGATTTCATGTTAATTGTGCCGTCCCACCAGCCATTAATCAAATGTCTTCCACAGGCATTTTTATTGAAAATCAATTTAATAAAGTAGGTGGGAGTCCAACATGCTTCCATAACATCAGATAAATATTCATGGGAGCTTGTGCTGCTTTAGCTAAATGAGCTTTTTTAAATTTAACTTGTGTGATTTTCTTGTTCCTTAATATATAGCTTGGCTTGCCCTTGTTCAATGAATACAGACTAGGCAGGACACAGCCCAGCATTGGCTGGCGCTCAAGTGTCCCAAGGAACAATTCTTTGCTGTCAGGCCAACAGCTTTTTGCAAGAATGTTGTCATCCGTAATAGGAACATGAGTTTGCTTGGGTCAGGGTCATCCAGCGTAAATCCACAGAGCCAAGGCTGACTTCAGAAGGGGCATCTGGAGTTCAAAACTCATTTACCCTCCTAGAAATGTGGCCACCATCCCTGCCACTGGGGGGAATGCCATTTGATTTCATCTTACCCTTCCGTGCTTAAGACCATGTTGCAGTTCAACAGGAAAAACAAATGAAGGTTATTGAAAACTCTTCCCCCTTTCCTGGATGCTTATTCCAGCAACCAAACCATTTAACACACTGCAGAAAGACTCACTCAAAGCTTCAAAATTTGTCAGAAATTCTTGTCCTAGGAGAACAGGCAAGCCTACTCTCGCTACAGAAGAGCAAAGGTACCTCTGAGACATAGGAGCTGCTTTTTGTAGCCCTGGCTTTGACCGCATGCCTTGCAGGAGGGATAACAGGGGCACAGGTTAACCCCTGCTCCTGGATGAGAGTGCCAAGGAGCAGCAATTATGACTCCTCACTCAAATACTTCTTCTCAAAGGCAGTTATTAGTGTTCAGATGGCATAAAGTAAAATCTGACACAATGATCAAATTTAGTGGAAAGGCAGAATTCAGACAGCTCTTATCAGTGAGAGATTTTAGAGTGTCTAACAGCTTCTTTGTTAACTGGAGCACTGAGAATCTGCAGCTTCCAGAAAAGCAGCAGCACAGGGCAATTTAACCACTGCCAGGACTCTTGTCATGTTAGTCTAGTGATACCCTTTCTCTCGAAAGGCAGCGCTTTAGAAATCAAGCGCATCATCATTTTGCCTTTGTTATTAACGCAAACTGACTTGTTTTCATCTTTAAAGCCTTGACCTAATTCCCCATGCACACGCTCCTTAGAGCAGCTCAGATCTCTGGACAGGATTTGCTTTCCCTGTGCTTTGCAGTGCTTTAATGATGTCAAGGTTGTGACCAGCCCCGCAGATGCATGCAGAGAGGGTGGGCCCAGGAAAAAGGTGCAAAGAGGACTTTGCCCCATGCGTCTATCCACATGAACTAGTGACAAGTCACGTTTCTTGAGCCCAATCTCAGGATGCAGATAGTGCAAAGAGCAGGGCCCATGAAAGATCATGGCTCCTGCTGCTAACGATGCAGCAGAAATGAGAGACGCTCATCTGGCCACAACCAGGAGATAGTCTAATCACTTGGTTCCTCTAAAGACATAGAACGGGCATCTCCTGTTGGGACAGTCCTCCGGCAAACGTATGAGCCTCCTGAAACTGGACACAATTAGGTGCAGAACTTGACCTTACCGCAATTTTTCATTTTAGGATTTGAGGTCTGACACAGCTACAAATAACAGATCGATGGGGCAAACAGATTTTCTCTGACATCTAGAAGTTAGGCAAGAACATGCACGCATCTGTGCATGTGTGCACATATTCTCTACATTTTCTAGCTTAGATATGGCTTATCCTCTTTTAAAACAGCATTAAACAGCATCTCTGCTTCTGAGAGATGGTCTTTGCTGGAGACAAACAGCATTAAATATATGGACATCACACTGGCCAGATAATGCTTTTAGTTTATTCTATCTTGGATGCAGGTCGCACAACTAATGTCATCTCTAAACACTGAAATCCTAAATGTGAAAAGGTAAAGCTTAATTGCCTTGAACAGCAACTCTTGTATTGACTCCAAGAGAAGGTCCATTAATATTAATACAGCTATATTTAGCTACTTTCAATTATACATACAAAATTAAACATCTTTCTGGGAACAAATCAGTCAGGATAAGGTTTAGCCTTTTTTCCTTTTTTAATGTATTTTGCATCAAAACAATAGCAACTGTAACGGAGGTATGGTTTTAGAAAAGAACAGTGGATGGAAGCAGAGGCTTAAAAATACTTTTGCCTGGCTAAACCAACTTGCTTTGCATCTATTAAGAGGCACTTGCATTCATATTCCTAACCTCACACATGCCCCAATTTCTGGCTGGCAGCAACTTGGGACATGCACCTCTTGCTCTGTGCCAAATACAAGGGAACTGGTCCCAGCAAGGGAAGGAACCACTAAAGGATGACAACCTCCTTACCCTTCTGCTCCTGCCTACCCAGAGAAGAGGAGCTCCCATTGCTGCCATGCCAGAGCATTAGCTTCTGTAGCTAAAAGCATTTTTTGTATAAAAATCACGTCCACTTTCCCGATTTTCAAATTAATTATACGTAACTTTCCTTGCCAAAGTAGACTTAATGGTATTAACGTTATATGACATAAAAAGAAGTGATCAGAACGCTTCTCTCATAACACCAGGGAGATTGATGAGGGAAAAAGAGACAAGATTTCATGCTTTTGTTCTTTAACCCTTCCACATGCAAGGAGACAAGATCTTGGTCTAGGAAAAGGCTTCTCCAAATTCTCAATGCTGAGATCAAGTGCATCTCCTCAAAGGCCAAAGCTCTGATCTTTCAGACACAAGTGCTTGTGCACTTCAGTTCCCACATATACACAGTCCCTTTGCAGGGAACAGGACACCTCCTCGAAAGTATTTTTCAAACACAAGGCAGTGGCCTTCACTGGCTAAAGCGACATTCATGGCTGTACCAGAAGCATGTGTTTGGTGAGTAAACAGGAATGCACAACTGCAAAAATCTAATCTGTTCTGTATAGAACTTCCTCAACAAGGGTTCAGGCGACAGCAGCAAACCTTGTGCAGAGCCTTTGCCAATTTCCCTTTGCAAATTGCCAGGGTTTTATTTTTATGGTCATCAAATCCTTTCCTTCACACTTTCTCATATCAGAATTGCAACTGATGCTTTCAATAAAGAGACATCTGAAACGGCACTTACCCGTTGAACAGCAGGTTGAAACAGCATCTCTTAATTTTCAAACACAATCTACTTTGCTCCGATCGTGAATCATCCCAACAATTGATTCAGTTTGAACTTTTTCATCAGTTTCCGGCAGGTTAGTAGAAAAAAAACAACAATAAACAAACCACACACAAAACCCAAACACTTTTTCCAAGTCTGTGTTCTCATCACTTTGATTTGCATTATGCCATCCCAGAAGGTAAAGTGAACAGGGTGTCCTTTTCTCACAATGCAAATTGCACATTAAAATCTCTCCCCGGGCTGTGCTCTGTGCTTGCCTTTCACAGCACTCCACAGCAACACTACCTTTTTTCAAACATTAGCCGTGTGTCCTTCAAAAGGCACATTTTTTCAAGTTGATAGCTTAGTATACACAGACAAATCAATCATTAGAGCAAATTCTTGGCCCCAGATTCTATGAGCATTTTGCCAATGACCTTAACAGGGTGATAATTTCACTCCTACTTTTAACAGTATTACTTCATGGGATCCTGAAGGAGTGCACAGTCCTGAAACAGTTCCCTCCCCAAAGCCCTACGCATCTTCTAGAGCCTCACTAAAATTCCAACACTTCTAGTTAATCAAACAATAAACTTTAACTGCATGAAACAACATTAACACTCTAACAGGTCTGGATCAGCAGCATTAATTCCCCCACAGTGAGGAACCAGCTAGATGTGATTTGATCTCTCCTTCCAGACAGGATAGGTCTAAAAATCACCAACGCAATCAGTGACTTTGCCTCAGCAGACATGATCAGTGCACCTATCTGGATCCCTGAACTGCTGCAAACATTTCATGGTCTTGCTCAATGGATAGAGTAACTGCTGTTTCCTCACTATTTGACCAGTTATTCCTCTATTAGCTCCCCAGAATGAGCTAAAGCCATTCTTAAACTCAGTAATACCTAATAAAACAATTGGAAAAAAGAAAGTCTTTCTTCACAGCATGTATTAAAGACACATTATAAATCCTTTACACAGGACTAAATGAAGGGAAATTCTAATAAATGGATAGTTGCCATAGTCCAACAGATCAATAAAGACATCCTTGCAAGCAGTTTATAGCCATCTAAGACACCATCTGCTGATGTTCTTATGACTAACACATGCTCAACATGGTTAAGCATCAGCTAGTCCCTTCTGAACTCTTTATAAACAAATGCTGTCACCTTGCCTCTAGCCCATGCCCACCGTGGCCCCCTTGGAGTGGGCATGAGCTGCACAACACTGTGCACAGGTCCAGCACAGGTCTCTGGTTGAGGATTAAAGCTCTGAGATGCTACAAATTACTCACAGAAAACATCCTCTGAATCAGATCACTTTCCTTGAACAATTTCTCACTTAGGGGGAAAATCTTGTTTCTTATGTATATACACAGATGTAAGGGGGGGGTTAGAGGCTTAGCACGGGTTCCTCTGACTGGTTCACTGGAGACACATACAGCAAATTAAGTACTATAGAAAAAGAAGTATCCAAAGTAGTGCAGGAAACACCTTCTCCTTCCCAGTCCCCGCGGCCCTGGGGGCTTGGATATGGCCCCTCGGTAGGCCCCCAGAGAGCAGAGTCCAGGGGCAGCTTTGTCTTTGGTGACCTGCCTGGTTTGCACTACCACCTCCCGAAGGCGGCTGCTGGGCTCGGACCCGCCATAGCGCTCACGGCTGCCCCACACCTTGTTGGCGTACAGACTCACGTGGCGGTGCCGCAGCCCCCGAGGGATATCGCGGGGACCCAAGGTCTGGCTGCTGCAACACGCCGAAAGCGATGAATCTCTTCCACGATGTTTCTGACCCCTCCGGAGCGCTTGTGATATCCCCGAAGCTTTCATATAAGCTTGTTGCCCTAAGCAAATTCATAACTTATTTAAGAGAAGATTTCCACCCTTAGGCATAGCTGTCAAGCCTGCATTGCTCACATGCCTTCTGATGTGTACATGTCTTTTCACACAAAACTCCCTCACCCCTACAATGTGGGTTTTAAGCAGAAGCACAACTGGGATTTCCATACAGGAGGAGGGGAGCATCAGGGTCCATGCAGTGCCATGGCAAAGCTGCCGTCAGAGAGCTGTGCCGCAGGGGAAGACAGCCTTTTCCTATTTGTTCATAGATCTTAACTTCAGCATTTTGACAAGATAGAGAAGGGTCCCTATTGCCCTGAAATGTAAATAGAAAAAAAAACGCTGTTCAGACAATGCCTCAGTTTCAAATTAAAACTCATCAAGGAATCTCACAAAGACAAAAATCTTAGATACGACACAAATTTTCTCTAAGAAAGAGGCAAATTCCTCCTGGAGTAATCAATACAAGGCATGAAGTCAGATCAGAAAGTAAAGATGAAAAGTTAGGAAAGGTGGAACATTAAGCCTGAAAAATGGTTAAAACACACAGTCCTGAAAGCTGGGAAGCCATAACAAAACACAAGGGACAACTAGGTTTGTTAGCCACTGTTTCTAGTGCACCCATAATAGAGTTAGGTAACACTTATGACACAGACCATGGGTAGCTTCATGATGCACAGGTGAAAAGCTGCGTTTTTGTGAGGTCTCTTGTGGGCTCCTGAAGTGAACCGAAGCAGAAAGTGCCTGATGCTTCTCCTGAGGAACCAGCAGCCGCTCTACCCCTGCACTCAGTCCACCACGGCCACCACAGAGGCGGCCCACTGCACCCCACTGCCTTCAGCTCCTATAGAGAACTCGCAAGCATCTGTCCCACAGGGAACTCCAGCACTTGGTAAGCCATCCTAACTATTGCCAGGATGTAAGACATTCTGACCATTTCAACTCTTCCGTCCTGACGGTCACAAAACAACCAACAAGCCCTTAACTGCAGGACATAGGATGAGACAACAGATACACTAAGGTGGGGCACCCTGAGCACCAAGCATCTGAGGGGAGCATCAACATAAAGGGAGCTGCTGTGAACCAAG
>NW_010583013.1:170294-184334 GCF_000705375.1 Tinamus guttatus
AGCAGGAATCAGTGAAACATAAATGGCAAGGCAGCAATAAAGAACCTCTACTTGCTTAGAAGCCATCCTGCCAAACTACAGCATCATTAAAAAAACAGGTAGAAACACTGTACCTTGGAAAGAAGAGACAAGAAAAACTCCAACTGAGGTGCACTTCACTTAAAAAAGAACAGAGGGAATATATCAACAGGATAAATATTAACAAGTGGCTACAGATCAAAACCATTAGCTGGGCAGAGCTGACATAGCAAGGCCAGATAAAAGGCACCTGTGCCTTGCACCCCACATTTCAGCCCTCTCTCTATAATGTCTGAACGCTGGTCTGCAAGAGGCAGCCCCAGCCAGTAGCACTGCAGCCCGCCCTGCTCGAGGGGTGTCTGCAAAGAGGATTGGGGCTGCAGGACACTAGCACCAAGACGTGAAGAGAGGTCCCAAAGGAGCCTCCTGGTGCTGACCCCGAGGAGCAGGAAGGGCTGCCATGCCAAGTCCCTAATGGGGAAGAGGCCGAAGGGCCAAGTGCCATGTTTTGCTTAGCAATTGCACTTATTTAATCTAGTTGTAGCCATTTACTGACCCCCCAAATCCCTGCTCTGAAGACATCCAAATGCTTCTAACCCTCCTCTGCCCAAAAAGAAACACATTACGTGGACACTGAAGTGCAGGATACTTGTCCAGTGACCCCTACACCAGTCAGGGCAGAGTCAGCCATTCAGAGACTCTAGGGAGACACTTCAAGAAAATACTATGAGTTACCTTGTAAGCAATGCTGCATCCAGAAGTGAACACGAAAATCAATACTGACCTATCTGCTTAACATGGTATAAATTACTTTTAAATTGCAATTAGAGAAATCAGCTCATTTAGAAAGTTTAAAGCCCATCCTCATTTAACTGCAAGCAGTCTACTCTCTCCTCTTTCTAGTGGCAAAATCTTTTCCCCCTTGGCAGCCCTGGCAGGGGGAGTGGTGTGCAGATTTTGTCCAGCACATCTCCAGCTGCTCTCTGGACACATCATCCTCATACCAAATTGCATCTCAGAGCACTTCAAAGCAGACAGCAGGCTGAGGTGGAAGAACCCCCTATCTATTATGCAAAGAAGAGATACAGACTCTGGATGCCTTCTCACAGGTAAGTCGTTCCCTGTTTGCAAAGGGAAGAGAATGTCTCAACACTTCTCTTCTGAAGCCCTCAACAGCTTTGCATCTCCAAGGTGAGTTAAAAAGATTCTCCAGTCCATAAATAAGGCTAAGATGGGCAGAAGATCTGCATGATCTCACAGTCCCAGACTAGGAGAAGAGACCAGGACTATCCATAAAAATGTTCTCAGTAGGAGACTTTTTATTCTGCAAGGTTGGCCATTACAACAGATGTCTCCATTCCCTCAGGGTCCATTTCTGTTCCTCTTCTGACTTAAAAGCCAATCTGCATCGTGCTTTCCCAGGGGAAATAGGTTATCCACTGACAGCTCCTTCCTCTCCTCCCCACTCCATCTGAGTCCCATAACACGATCTATTTATTCAGTTACCTCTTTCTAAGCCCAAGCTACATTTCAGCAGACATGGGGCCCTCTCACCATAGCAGAAGACCCAACTTTGTTCCTCAGAGCTAACCAGCTCCCTTTTGACCTGGCAAAGACAGGAGAGACACCTGCAGAGACAATGGCAGAGAAAAAGCCTTAGACCAAACACCAAAAAAAACTTCTCCTAAATGACATAAAGTTACGTCCCTTGCTGACGCAGAGCACCCTCTGCACTGGGTAGCATGGAAAAGTGCTCTATAGCAAGCACATGACCCAGGAGCTGGAGCACTGTATGACTTCCCACAGGAAAGGCTCATCTCAGCCCACATAGCAACTTCTCCTCATACCCAGGTCTTATTCTTCCACAGGAGGTTCTCCCACAGCCCCAAAACATGGCCATTCCCTTGTCATTGGGTCCCACGGGCAACAATGGCCAGCAAGGCCCCTGAGCTTGGGCAGCAAGGGCTCCAAGGAGGAAAAAGGTTTGGCAGCGTCATTTCCCTGCTGTGCCAGCCCCAGTGAGATGTGCTCACGTGGTGAGGGCCTGTCCTCCACAGGAAGGACAACACTGCTGCTCAGGCACCACTCCAGGTGCCGAGATGGCTGCCATGGGCTGTGCAGCTCCATCCTCCTCTGCCCTGCAGAAGAAGGGGGCTGGCAAACGCTCTCCTGCTCTCTGCCAGGAACCCTCCTTTCCTTTCCGTCAGTCAACACCAAGCACACTCCCACATCTCCACAAGCTGTAGAGACCACAGAGGCGTGGCGGCCATGAGCCCTCATGGGTTCTGGAGAGGAGGCCAGGGCGGCCCCTGTGGGAGAAGCGGCAGCCAGGCACCCAGCTGCCATCCCGGAGTGGGCACCTGCGAGCCACCTCGGCACCGGGTTGCTTCAGCTCCCTCCGGTGGCATCCCGGTAGGAAGAGGAGCTCTGGCATGGGAGCTATTGGAGTGGGTGGCAGCAGATGGTGAGAACAGAGAGGATGAGGAAATAAATACAGAGAGGCTATCTTGAGGGGAGAAGTCACCACATCAACACTCTGTTGCTTACACGGAGCCTCTCCTCAAAGCCTAAACAAACATTGCTCTGTTCCAGGCAGGCAAACCAAAGCTCTGCCAAACGCAGAGGTGGGTACCCAGGCACATAAGGTACCACGCGCAGGGAGAGGTGGCCTGCCGACTCACATGGCGCTTGCTGACTTGCGTACTGACCAAGTGTTTTTCCAAATGGACCTCAGCATCTCTGCAGGGAGCCTGCAAACATTTCAGCTGTGCTGAACATCAGACAGAAGTGCCACCGCCCTTCCCTCCTCTGGCTCCTGCTCTGCTGGAGCCACAGGCAGGCCCCACGCTGCCTTCCTGCTGGTTTTGCTACCCAGGCATCGCTCTGGAGCTGGGGCCGAGCCCCGTGGGCGCTGGGCCAGCTCCCTGCCCCGATCCCTCTGGGCTGTCACCCTGCACACCATGTCCCAGTCGCCAGTTGCTGCCGCATCGTGCCACAGTTGTGAACTCAGGGCTCTGGAGGCCTTTCTAGAAAGGTTGACTTGTGCATAGGCACTGTAATGAAATTTTTATTAATGGGCCACTGCGTACTTTCAAAATAGCTTTTCAGAGGCCAAAGCTTGGAGATTCGCCCATATGTCCATTTATGTTTCTATACTGCTCTTTACTGTTTTATTGACTTTCTTGGGAGGATTTTTAAATTCTCAGCACACAGTAGTTGGACATCACCATGACCAACGGGACTGGCACTGATTTCTTTCCATTTATAAAACTGGGAAACCAAGGCTAAAGACTGAGCCTGCACCTCCTGCCGCCCTGTGAGCCACTGTTTCTTTCAGGCCATCTTCCAATCAGGCAGTAGCACAGTAACACCATGACATCTGCCCTTTCCACAAACACCAGTGACCGCTTCCTCCTGGCATCCGAGAAAGGCAAGCGAGGAGAGGAGATCCTGAGGGAATGTGGGGGGAGCCCGTGCCAGGTCTGCAGGGTCTGCACGTTGCCATCTCACTAGTAAACCACAGAACCTTGCAAGTCACCAAAGCAGCTAGAAGTTGCTAACAAACAGAAATAAACTCATTTCTTTCATAGTGCTCAAATAACGTGGGACAACGCGAGCCCATCTTTTCTGACTGTTAGCCCAAAATATTCAATTAACCATTAGGTCTCCCTGTACATCTTTGATAGGATCATTTCTGCCTCACAGAATCCACCAGAGGCAGTGTGAGAGGTCTCTCTGGCACCTGCCCCGACAGCATTGGCAGCGCTCCCTGACAGACCTCCAAGGAACAAGCCCAGAAGCAGGGAGGGAGCAGATCCATCTAAGGGTGGAGGAAGCTGAGCTGCCCCATCTCCTCATGCACGCTTGCACACTGAGGGCAACTTGTGGCCAGCCCAGAGTCCTCCCAACCTCTGTGCATCCCCCCTGCCTGCTGCTGCTGCTGCAGAAGTCCTCCCTCCCCTCGTGGGAAAGCCATCTTCGACTGAACACAGGAGGCCTGGCTCAGGCAAAGGCAATTTATTATGTTAAGAACACCATTAAAGGAGCTAAAGCATCAGAGCAGAGATATTCCAAGGAAGGTTTAACTTCCCCAGCAAGGGGGCTCCTGGGAGTCCTCCTGTTAATACTTTGCATGGGGGAGGGGTCTTGTCTGCAGTTGAGCCTAGGGCGAACATAAATGCCCCTCAGTCCCCTTTCAGCACTCGTTTCAGTTAAATCAATACAGCCATGGGGAGACTTAAGGAAGCAAAGCTATTAGTAGGGCTGCAGTTAGTTCTGGGGGAAAGAAACAAGCAACAAAAGCAATAAACCTGATGGATGGTCCATGCAGATGCAGTAACCCCCTCCCTGCCAGGCCCGCAGCCTGGCAGGCTGAGAGCAGGAGCGATGCTCACCAGAGGAGCCCTCTTCGCCTAGATCTGCACGGGGCCTGCTTGGGGCTAGAGCATTGCCAGGCACACAGGCAGCCAGCCACAGCACGCGATGGGGGCAAGGAGCTGGGAAGAGAGAAGGGCATCTTAGGGCAGTGCCCTGGGGAAAAAAAAAACATCGAGATAACTGAGGATGTCTAAGCCTCACTGAGTAATTCACTCATCTCACCAATAAAGCTCATGTGCATCTTCCTCACACATCCCCCTGTTGTTTCCACTTCTTGTCTCATGCTCTGCACATCACAAGCACTGGAAGGAATGAAAGGAAGGTGACTGCTATGGTTTTGCCTTTCTGAAACACTGCACACATCAGTAGGTGCTTGCAGAGAAATTTAACAGCAGTAGCAGTGAGGACGTTAAAGCCCCCTCAGGACACACAGGAGTCAGACCCACGCCCACACAGAGAACAACTTCCTAGGTAACTGCGAAATAAGAAATAGCGACACAGACATTAAGAGAAAAGCTCTACAGCAAACCCTATTGATGTCCTTAGTAAAAGCAACATCAACCTGCAAACCAGAGTCCTGCAAACCTCAAATATCCTGCAAACCGGAAGCGTCATAATTTATGAATGCTAAACCCCATAAAAGTAGTGGAAATAAATATTACATTTGCTCCATCTACAAGCCTATCATCACAGAAGGCCATGACAGTTGTAGAGACTTACACCTTTCATCTCAAAATATCAATGTGGGAGATGGCGTGGCCTGGAAATGGGAAACCAGCAAGTGACCGGTTGGGGCATGGAAACAGCCTCTCCTGCCTGCAGGATCTGGCTCATTAAAAACGCCTCCAAGTCTTCCCTGTGTAGACAGCAGTTTCAAAAGCCTAGCAGCAGAATACATCGTCCCCTCTATTCAACTGACCTCCGAGTCCAGGCCTGAGGCGATTGTCGTATCCATCCAGCAACCTGTCCAGGATGCGGGTGAAAATAGTGATGTTATCTTTGCTGTCATCGACGACGTCTGAAACATGTTTCTGCGAAAGCCTGGCAACACGGAGGAAAAATAGAAAGAAAAAACACAATCAGAGGGAAAACCTATTCTTCACACACTGTGGCACTTAAGTGAAAATAAGAGGAGGCCTGCTCATGCCACGGCACGTCCAAGGCTCGAGGCTTGCTGCAGGCAGCCTCAAACCCACTCCTATCCCCCCTCGGCCACCCTGAGATGGTAGAAGGGTCCTGCAGCTCCCCTCACTGAGCTCCTGCAGGCAGCATGAGCAGCCCCATGGGGAACGGTCTTGGAACCCAATTTTTAAGGATGCCTTTTCCCTGCCCCAGCACCCCTCAGCCAGCACCCTAACAGGGGAAGTTTTAGGAACCAGAGGCTTTGCAAACCTCAGATTTATTCCAGGGACAGCTTCTCTGTGTAGAAGACACGGCATAAATGACGCCAGTCATTTGCCAGGCCGGTTATTTGCCATATCGAGTAATTTTCAAGTACCCTTCTCCTGGGAGAATGGAAGGCAGGAAGAAAAATAGGAATTAAGTAAAGCAGGCTGGGAGCTTGAATCCATCATTAAAACTCCCTGTGAACCATTTCTGTAGTTTGGTGAACCTTTGCTGTTTATAAAATCAAATGAGTTTTCATGTTCCTATTTCTGTTCAATGCAAGAAGCCTGGAAGCCCCCAAATAAGATGATTTCCACAGAGTATTTTCTGCCCCAGGTGGAACAAAATAAGTAGCAAATTTCTCAAACAAAACTCATCTCACCAAACAAAATTTCCAATGCAATTTTGCAAGCCCAAGAGCTTCAAATAACACATTTGCATTTTGCATCTCCCTTTCAATCAATGAGACAGGAGCCCACAAATCCTGTGGAAACCAGCTGGCTCTAAGAGAAGAGGCTAGGAGAATTTTGACAGCCCAGAGTCCCCACACTGCGCAGTTATAAAGCCTCTTGAAAAGTCCTGCGGCTCTAAACCCAGCTTTCCCCAGCAGAAATAGCCATTAGGACCAAACCAAATGGAAAGGACAGCACATAAGGTAGCAGGAAAAAAAAAAAAAAAAAAACAGAAGAAAAATATCTAGAGAAACTGCAGGAAAGGCAGAAAAGGGAAGAGACAAATGCTGCTGGGGTGCCAGCCACAGCTCAGGAAACGTACTGGGTCAGGGCGACAGGGCTAACTACCTGCACCGTGCTGCTACTAGGGACATAAATGACAGCGGAGCATTGCCTTGATTAACACAAGCAAACACAGCAAAAAACAGAGCACCACTAGTGCCAGCATGAGAAGCGTATGAGTAAATATATACATAAATATAAATATATATATTTAAATGGCACAGGGCTTTACTATGGCCTGTCATGTCCCACTCTGACAGATCCGCTGAGCACACTGAACAAGCCACTGGGGCAGGGAAATGACTTCTTGTCCAGCAAAATCCCTAGTGCCACTGCTCAGAACAGGCCAAGGGGCTCGTGAGGATGCGAGCACGTTTCCAGGAAGCAAAGGTCTCTCTAAACCTCTGGGTTGCCACAAATTGCAGCTGAGAGCTGTGTGATCCAGAACGTTCCCAGGAAATGCTTCAGGATTATGAACTGAATTGCAGTTTTTCAGACTATCCGTTCAAAACAAAACAGTAATTTTGGCCTTCCTTCCAGCATGGACTGCACGACAAACGGGAGATAGCTCTCTGGGGAGAAGAACAATTTTGAGGAATCCCAGCAAATGCTGACTGGAGCTGGTAAAGTTTGCACTGCACTGGTGTTCAACACACCATGGTTAAAAGCGATCTCTATCAGTGTCTGCTGATAGGCATGCAACAGTCTATAACTTATGAATAACTAGCTTGCTCATGAAAGCTTCCTTGTTAATGTTTCATAAGCTATCTACAGAAATTTCCTGTAATATGAAGAGCATTAGGGCAGATTTTTGTGCAGGATTTCCTCATGGAGGCTCAGCAGCAGTGGGGGAAACACGTTTCCACGTTTCAAAACTGTTTTACTTCGCCCCACCTCGAGATTGACTTCAGCGTGAACTCTGTGGGACCACAGAAAAGCAGGGCAGGCAGAGAGGGAACAGAGATGATGGGGAACAGGCAGCAGCATCTCCACCTGCACTGATTTATGGCCCTTCCTTGGTCCAGCTGAAGTGTGGAGGGCCTCACCTCATCTTAACAAAGCTCTAGTTGCCCTTTAGAGAGGGGCAAAGTGGCTCTCATTTATCCCTGGCAAAGGAACTGCAAAGCTACATGTAGTTATATGTGAGTAGTGGCTTTAAAATAATTAAAAGACCTTAGGCTTTTAATTTCAGCTAAGAAAGAGGTTTACAGGGAATTTAATTAGCAGAAGTTCAGGTAGAAGCCATTACCTCTCCATCGCCCCCTGTGCACACTCATCGGGGAGCTGACTCCCGCAGTGGCACATTACCTTGCGAGCTGGGGTCTCCCCATATTCAATTAAGCAAAAATTCCAGAGCTGACTGGAGCTTTCCCCATGCAAGGAGAGACGGGAGCTGTCGGAGCCGTGATGGGCTGGCAGGAGCTGCGGCTGCCCGGTGCCCAGGACGGGACACATGGCCGCACGCACTGCCACCCCTGACACCAGCGCGGAGGGAGCTGGACCACATAGGGCAGCCAGGACCGCAGTCCCTGAGCGCGCACAGGGAAGGTTGAAGCCAAGCACGAGTGCAAAGCAGAACATGCTTGCTTGTGCAAAATGCTTGCTTGGGCGCAAGCAGGGAACAGGGTCCAGTGAGACCCAGCCGGAGGGCGCACCAGGATAGACGGCCACACGTGCGAGGCTGCAAGGTGAAGGGAGAGCAGCAGCACAGGCACTTTTCTTACAGTTAAAAACCCCAATTGCTGCTGGATGCACACTTGGCAGACAGCATCTGCACCTGGCACACTCGAGGCTTTTATTTTTTTTTAATAGAAGTCATGCATTATTTGCATGTCTCCCTCAGCACCTCAAGTAACACTAACACACATCCATGTCGAGGGAGCGCGCGGTCCCACGAGGCACAGGGACAGGGAGGAGGCCACGTGCACGCTTCAGGCACCACAGAGGGAGCTCCAGCAGCAGGAGCCGTGGCCAGGGCTCCAGCCGCTCAAACGGCCCCCGGCTGAGGCGGCGCACAGCAGGCCTCAGAGGCACCGGGGACCGCGTCTGTACCCGGCCCTGCTTGGAGCAGGCCGGGCCGGGGGATGCCAGCCCCAGGGGAGAGCACAGGCTTTGGCTACCTTACCCGGCGTCGGTGGGGAGGGCAGCGAGCAGGAGCAGGAGGCCCAGGCTGAGCAGCGGTCGCAGGCGCTGCGGTGCCATGGCCTCCACAGGGCGGTGGGGCGGCAGCTCCTCCAGCACCTGCTGGGGCAGAGAAGAGAAGAGGTTTTATTTATCAGGAGGAGAGCAACCATCTTATTCCATCTTTTCTCCAGCAGGTCACTCCGAACACTGTTCTGTTCAGGCAGTCAGAAGGCAGCGTTGCTGGAGTCGTGTTCAATGTCTCAAAGTCCCATGTGTCCCTGATAAATGACCTTTCCCTCTGCCTTATCTTCTTCATGTACGTGGATCTGGACCTTCTCTCCCACTTTTAAGCCTGTGGCTGGCTAAGTCCCGCAGGGATGCCCCAAATGGCACTCCCAGCCACGCTGCTGCGGCAGGACCTGCCCGACACTGCTATGGACCAAGCCGGGAAGGTTGCGTGGCATGGGCACACACGTGGCCCCACCACATCCAGCAGCACCCAAGGGCCTTCAGCACCTTCCAGCAACAGCAAAAATCCACTTCCAAAGAGACCACATCTTCCCAGGCTGCCCTCGCCTCACAGGGACCTCCAGACGCATGCTGCAGGCAGCCTCAAGCCCACTCCTGTGCCCAGCTGCCCCCTTGCCCGCGCTGGCCTGGGGACAAGCACCTAGCAGCGGCTTCCTCAAGTCTCAAATGCACATTTTCCAAGAGTCTTTTCCAGACAGTTAGGCCCTCACTTCATCCCAGTGATGACACTGCCAGAAATTACCATCAGTTTTTCACACTGTGGCCCACGGTAGTGGGAGTGTTTGACTGCACTGCGTTTATAGTATGTTCAGATTTTTCATTAATGCTCAGTTTTACTTTTATCGTGATGTTATTGCACACTTAACTGCCTTTTCTCTTTTATGCATCTCATTATGCTGATGCACCTTGGAGCAGCGCTGCCAAGCAGAGATACAAGCACAGCCCAGTGTGCCATGTTCCGTCCAAACACCTCACGTCGGTCACCCTTGGGCAGCAATGCCAGGGGGCTTACTCCGCAGCTGCTGATTGTGGAGGGCCAAAAAGGAGCTGCCAAAAATCTTCCTCTTCCTCCCTTCAGCATGCCAAGAGGTGCAAAGAGCCCCAGCACAAGCATACTTGAGATAAAGTGAGAATAAAGCCCTCTGCCATGGGGAGACTTTGGCACAGCAGGTCAGGAGGCCGCCGTGCTGAACACACTGCTACCCAGATTGCAATCGTTGCAGAGACAGAGCCATCTCGCCAGCCAAGCCTCTGAAAACTCATTCGGGACTAAACAGCAATCCCTGCTGCACCTGTCCTGCCAGCAGAAACTTGCCAGAGCGAAGGGAACCAGGAAGCATCTTCCCCGTCTCTTAAACCTCACCGTGCACTGATCAACTTTCCTGCATTACCCAGGTGCTACACTGCAATTCTGCTTTTACCTATCCCGTGGTCACCCTGCAATGCTCTGACCTTACAGCTCTCCTGGATGTGGTACATAATCCTGCTGCTCAGCTCAGTATGGCTCTAAGAGCACATATGTCAGCTGCCATGCAAGCAGAAAATAAAAGCCAGACACTGCAAGCTCTTACTCACCCACCCCAGGTTTTTTTCCTGGCAAGTTATTCACTAGTGGCAGGCACAGGAAAAAAATGTGTTGGGCCCTAGCATTGCCTCTGCATAGAACATATTTCAGAGGAGTACATTGCCTTTATTTTCCTCCCCGTTACTCACTTAAAACCTCACCAAATATCAGGGCATGGATTAATTTAATGCGCGTGAGCATTTATCAGGGGATTCAGGGGCTTATTTAATCAGGATGCTACCTAAGGAAGCATGGGGAGAGGCGAGCCCTGACTCACCACGGCTTCGCCAGCTCTTCCAGCTGAGGAGGGACACAGCCTCGGAGATTGAAGTATTTGCTGATAAAGCACAAATTAGAAACTGAACATCTGCTCTGTGGGAAACTCCAACAGTTAAGGGAGACTCATTCGATATCAAAACAAGCAGAACTAAAATGTTGATGTTTCTTACAAGGCAAATTCAAAACTCCTTCAATTAGCAGCTCCCTCAACAGATTTCCTTTCAACTTTATCCTTTCAATTCACTTTAACACACATATTGTACAATACGATTTAATTAAAATATTTTTCTAATGCAATTTCAAATGCTAGTCTAAAGCAAAAACCACGGCTGCTCTCCCTCTCCTCTCTCCTCCCCTGCATTGAAGAATTTCATCAAAATCAACACTTTCTCGTTCAACTGTGATTTCACGAATTTGTCTGTTTGGGCAGAATTTGCCCTGACAGCAGTTTTTGACTAGTGATACGCACACAAAACAGCACCCTCCTGCTCTGCCACAGAGGCCTCCTGGCTCTGCAGAAGCTCTTCTGTCCTCTGGGACATCTTGGATCATCTTCCACAGATTTAATACCAGGACAGCAGCAGGACAGAGCAGCTAGCATAAAAAAAGGACCAGACAACAAGCTGGCAAGGTAATTCCAAGTTATAGCCAGGAGCAGTGACACTTGGCAGGAGTCACTTGCCCTGGTTTTACCTGCTGGCTTGCACTGAGAAGCTCCAGCAAACATGGTCCCACCAACTCTCACTCGTGCCACCTTTGTGCATTGCTAAGGGCAGGTGAACAGCTGATCTGGCATTTGCACAGTCCTGCTGAGGAAGGCAATAGCCAAGGATAACAGGGCTGCTCGAGTAAAGTTCAACATGTGCATAAGTCTCATGCCAAACATCGGAACAGGTTCTGTGCACCTGTCCTGGGAAAAGCAGCTTCTTGCTCCAGAGGATCCCTCTCCTGGCACGGCAGACGCTGGCGAGGTAGGGCGTGAGACTACCTGGGTGGATGGTTCATTACGGTAAAGCTGGTCTTATGGACTCGGAATGGACTGCCTCTTTCTTTTCTGCCTCTTTCCTTTGTTTTTCGTTTCAAATTTTTACTGGGGGAACTGCAGGGAAGAGGCTGTGTTGCACTTAACTTCCTCACTCTTCTGTTCTCTTACACTTTTGCTTAAAGACGGACCAAGATGGACCAAGAAACTGACCCAGCCCTGAGGATCACGGTTGTCAATTATGATTAACAAAAGAACTTTAACAACTGTTTAAGCGACGAAGACTGGTGGCTTTGTGACCATCAACAAGCGCTGGCCTGGTGGAGCCCTGCACGCTCAGCTGGGATCTCTCCAGCAGGGGCAGAACATAACAGAAACACCAAGATCACTGTGCCAGAAAAGCCTGGTATAGTTTCCTAGGCTGCATGCAAGTTAAAGAGCATCACCCTACAACTGCTGGGTATGCAAGTTGGAGGCTGTCAGCACAGCATGCGTGCAGAGCACGCTGCGCTTCCTCCCTCTGCCCATGGCTCATTTCTTAAGGGCACAGTTAGCACCCGCATCCATCACTAATTCTGCAGTTGCTGATAACCTCCACAGCCAGATCCAATGCAGATTTCCCGAGGAGCCCTGCTAACACTCTGCAGCTGGAATTCAGCAAGATATGAAGTTTATAACTCGCTGCAGTCTGGATTTTGGCAGGTCTCTTTATAATCAGATACCTGAAGGCATCGTAAACATACCCAGTCCTCTCCAACACGTGTAGATGGTCCAATCTCTGGAGCATCATAGCAAAGCAACACTTGAAGAGATACAGCCTTCCTGCTAGAGGTGCAGTTTTGGAATGAAGAACTGGAAAAAGTCACTCTTCCCCCTCCCCGAGGTAGAAATACACTCCAAACTCTGTTCCTACGAGGGTTTGGGAACCATAAAGGTACCTTTTAGATGCCTAACCATTATATGAATATTGAGTATATCCTGTAGTAGGCTTGATCTTTCCAGAAATCCTTATTCCAGAAGCCATTAAATATTCTGAAATGCCTTCCTAGCAAGAGTCATTAGCACAGGCTTACTGCTGACAGGGGAAAGACAGATAGAGCTCCGGAGGTGGAGACTGGAAGGTAGGGCTTGCAAAAACCCTGGGAGATCAACCCAGAGAGGCGGAAATTGCAAGCAATGGAAAGGGAATGGAGAGAGAGAGGTCCACAGATCTGCTCAGACATGCAGGGACATTTGTGAGGGAGTCACATTTGCTTCTCTCCAATGTTACTGCCCCATCTGAAAAGTAAATGGCCAAGGGAACAACCCGATTCACTTAGTCCAGAGCCCCAGATACAAGCATTTCCATGCAGGGAGAGGAGCCACATCCACAGGCAGTGGGTGCCACCTTCGCGCTGGCACATCCCAGCGGAGCACGCAAGGCGACTCCGCAGCACCTACATCCTCATACTGCGCATCAGGTGCATCCGCGCAGCACAAGCCCTTCCTCACAGCACTGGAGCCTCTGCAAAACAGGTCCCAGGCTTCAAGACAGGTCCTGTGACATCTCTCAAGGACTCCAAAACGGTCCGACTTGCAGCATCTTTGTAGGACGCTGCCCCTCACCACCCCTGTGCTCTGTGGACTAGCACTAGCCTCGTGGCCATCACAGCTGCGCCTCTCCGGGAGAGCTCCAGGCTCTGCACAGGGACGGGCAGCCGGCAAGCGCTCCGTGCTGCAGCAGCAATAAACGCAGGAGATGGACACACTGCGCTCTCCTTTTGGGGAGGTTTTGCTTCAGTTCTCAATAATCTCAGCTAGAAAGGGCTGTCACTTGGACCAAAGCTATCTTTTTAATTTAGGGGAATAGGAGAGCAATGAGTAGACGTGGTTTGTCTGCCAGCCTGGAAGCAGCAGAACAAACCACCGTGGGTATTCTGCAGGACCCGTGTCCTGCTGGATGCCCTCTGCCCTTTGCTCCGAGATGGATGCACACTACGACGCGGCACAGGGACATGCACAGTCACGCTGGCGTAGCCACACTGCTGGTACCAGCGAGGTAAAGCTGGTACCACGGTGCTGCGGGGAGAAGCTTGTTTGCTGCCTGGACCCATCCACGACCGGGCTCCCTGTTTAGCACCGCCTTGTGCTGCGGAGAGGCAACCTGGCAAGCAACAGCATTTATGAGAATTGGAGGGCAACAAAGGGGTGGCATATCTGCTACCTACCTGAATCAAACTTGCTGTTTACTGTCTGCATAAAAAAGCAGCACGAAGCACATGGCAGGAGAGCCAGAGGCCTCCCTTCAGCTCACTAGCATGAAAATACTTGTGCTTTCCTACCTGAGACCGACCCATCAGTCGATAGTCCCCTGAAACACACTGCACAAGCCATTAACAGCCCTCCCAAGGATCTGCCACAAAAAAATAAGGCATGAGGCCCACGTGACCGTTACCAAATGCTTTGTCTGCAGCTCTGCTAAACATGCCAGGAGAAGACGACACTCTAAACAGGAGGAACGAGCAAAATAAAGGTTTAGAGCAACACACAATTCTTGAGAGCAAGCT
>NW_010583013.1:186935-204331 GCF_000705375.1 Tinamus guttatus
CGCCGCCCGCGCGGCGCGGAGCCGCCTCCCCCGTCTACCTGTTGAAGGGGCAGCGCCCCCCAGGCCGCGGCCCGGGGCCCCGCTGCAGAGCGGCCAAGTTTGGCCCCCGAGTTGGGGCTGCCGAGCCTTGCAGTGAAGCGGCATGCAGAGAAATGCACCTTCCTCCCTGCTCCTGCTCCTCCTCCTCCTCCTGAAGGGGTTCTCACGCAGCAGTGGGCACACGAACCGCTCAGCCTGGCAGTGTGGGGATGGTGGACTGGGGAGCTCGAGGCGGGCAGCGCGGTGGTGAGCGGGGCAGCAGAGCTGACAGCAGCGCACACAAAATATACGGTCCCTGCAGAGCTCTGCTGCGAAAGGCGCTGCGAGGCCCGGCCGCAGCGGCGCCTCCGCACTGCCTGGCTGCTCCTCCGCCTCCGAGCGCTCAGGACAAGGTGAAAGGGGCACATCTTCCTCCACCTCTGACCACCACCTGGAAACACTTCTAAAATAGCCTTGAGTGCTCAAAAATAGCAGGCAGGCACACATCTGAGCAGGGGCTCTGAAGGAGGGAGGCAAGTATAGTCAAACCTAGCTCAACTATCTGCTCTCTCCATTTTGGTATCTGAAACACAACCCAGTTCTAGTTTCTAGGAGAAAGTTAGAGCAGAGACTGCCCCATCTGCAGATCTGCATCATCTCGACTGTTATAAGGAGCATTCATCACTGCTTGTCCCTGAACAGTAGAGAACACGGACTCTGCTTCAAAGCAACATTTCAACAGTTTGTTCCCAGCATGGCCTTTGCTAACTCAAATATCTAGATTTGCTTCCCAATTGCAGCTCTTCAAATGCCAGGAGGGTTCTGTTTTCCTCTACAAAGGGTCTCACGTGGCCACACTGATCAAGACCAACATCACCTGCAAGGACTGAGCTTGGACCAGCACAGGGCCACCCTAATCAAATCCAATAAGATCTTTGACCAAAGAAGGAAGAATCGCCATGTTGCTATAATGTTTGAGTTGCCTAGAGGCACCTTTCAGTTTTGGCTCTAACTACAACCAGAAGTGTTTAAGTTTTTCCAATCCGCAACAGCACACCCATCCCTAGTCAAAGGCAGTGAACACCCAAGTACGGCTGCAATCAGAAATACTGATTTGTACAAGATTTTGTCTGAGCTGCAGCGACCTTACTCTTGAGAGCCTTTGTGGACAGCTGGTATTTTCATTGCCCTTGGACTGCTCCTGCATGAATAGCTTTTTATAGACTTTATAGCTTTCCTCGGGGCAAACAGCACTCAATCGGACATCACCAAGAAGATCGTGCAGAGAGGTGGGGCTATAGCTAGGACCCGGCTAACTCAAGAATATTGGTTCCCTGCAGGCTCAAAGTAGAAGTGGCCCTAATAGTTGCTCTCCCTCCTTTGCAAACTGACTCAGCTGCTGACATAAACCACCTTGGGTAAAAGAACAGGCATGAAACAGAATCAGCAAGACGGACGTATCCGGAGACAGAAGTGACTCAAGATTCTAAATGGCTCGTATCAAGAAACATTCCAGGATTTAGGGATTTAAGTAGTGCTAACAATAGTCACAGGGAGCGGAAACCATGGTCCTCTTGAGGCCTGTTCCTCCCTACGTGACAGCTGTACAGAGATCCCCAGGAACAGCACATCTCAGTGCAGCGCCACAGATGCTCTCCCCAAAGGCTGCCTCGTCGTTCTGTGCTTTGTGTCTCCTCTGACATGGCCAGCAGCCTGACACTGTCTCAGGCACCAGGCCCAAATTTTATCTACTGATCCTATAGGGCAACCAAATATTTGCAAAATCCCAGACAGCTCCAGTGCAGCCTGGAGCAGAGCGCCCAGGCATCGCCTTGCAGCAACATCATCCCAGCTCTGATGTACGCAGCCCTGAGGAGCCTTTCTTGGAAACGCTTCTCTAAAAGGCCCGAATGAAAAGAAATCCCTCCCCACCAAATGCTGCAGCCCTCTTGCAGAAGGGGGCAAGTGGCCTCTGATGGGGCACAGCATGGCTGCTAGCAAGAGAGAGCTCTCAGTAGAGCTGGGCTAGGGAGAGGTGTCACACTTGAAGTCCAGCTTTTGGGCCACCTTTTTGGAGGGAAGGAAGTGTTGCTGCTGGCTAGCAAAAGCTAGCTGCAATCATCTGAATCTCTATCCCCTTTGAAGGGAAAGGGTAAGGGAACCTTCCACTAAGTGCAACAGTCCCTGAGGATACATCCATCAGTTTAGGAGGCATAAAAAACATCTCATGAAACCTCTAAGCAATTATCTTTTAATGCATTCCTCCATCATAAGGCGTTTTTATTTCTTTCTTAAAATATGTAGCCTCCCTCCTTGCCTCCCCTTACCTGCTGGAACACCCACCGCCAGCACTGGCGCGTGCCAGGGAGATGGCTCTGAGGCAGAACCCTTCTTAACGACAATCAGGGCTCCACTTTGAGGCTGTCACCCTATAACTAAACGTTGATCTCTGAGAACAGAGGAGCAGCTGAGCCTTTCACCACCCTCGTGTCACACAGGTGGACATGAGCTCCATTTTGTGGCCATGCTACAGGTCCCCTTGCACAAGGTGGAACAGCAGATTTAATAACTCCTCATCTAGCAAAAGATTTAGACCAGAGAGTCCTTTCCACAGGGGCTGAGGGCGATGCACTCTTGCCACGCAGCTCCATCACACGCCTGTTCCGGCAAGGCCGAAGGCTCCCGAGCACCAGGGCTGCAGCCAAGAGAGGCCACTGCAGCGGGGAGATGCCCGCGGCCTCGCTCAGGCCCCGCCACTGCTCGGGCAAGCCAGGGCTCACCCAGGCTCGCTGTCCCGCCGCGCGCGAACGGGCGCCTTGCGGAGCCGCCGGGTGCTTTATTAGCCCGTCTCCATGGCAACGCGCCTACGGCTCCGCTCCAGGAGACCCCATCTCTCTGCAGCCGCAGCTCAACCACAGCCGGCGCCGCTCCTCGCCCTGTGGCACCAGGAGCCCTCGGGCCTCCACACGGCCTTGTTACCGGCTCATCCTGCGCAGGCACAGTGCCAGCTACGCACCGCCGGGTGCCAGGGCATCCCAAGGAACAGCTCCCATCCCCCAGGTTTCCCACCTCCCAGGCAAAGCGGAGCTATCCATGCTCCCCAGCAACGGGCCGGTGCTCTTCTTCCCTTGGGCAGGGAGCCCCAGCAGATGGGGCACAGGAGCCGTTACTGAGGCCACGGAGCAGCTGCCCGCAACCCATTGCAGCAAGAGCAAACCAGCACCCCAGTCCATGACACCAGCCCCCAGTCCACAAAGGAGACCCCAAAGGATGCAACAAACACACCCGAAATCCCTTGTTTCCAGAAACAGCCCAAGAACAAACTTTCCTCAGCCCAGTGCAAAGACAAGGCTCCCCTTCCACATGCTCTCTGCTCAGGACTGTCCTTCAGGCACCCACTTCACCAATAAACCCATGGGTTGACATCAACCTTTTGGAAAGGCAATGCAAGGTGTCTGGTGGGAATCCCTGGGAGGAGCAGCCTTTCCCACACACTCGCAGCCTGTGGCCTTGGTTTTGGGACATGTGGCTTTCTCCTCTCAAGACACAGGAAAATGGGTTTTCACTGCTGAAGCTCTCCAGCCCTAAACCACACAATTGGTAAGAACAGAGAGCACTTTTACTTTATAACCACAATAGCTCCTGCTTTGCCACATCAGCCATTCTGCCAAGAGCATGAATTTCAAGACATCTTAATACTTGGGGCTGAGTTTCTCATGCTCGAAAGCACCAAGGTGGCCCTCACCGCTAGCAGTTACCAGCTGCAGAAGCCTGGAAGGCCGTGCACAAAGCGACACGCTACCTGTGCTCAAGGGGACTGCAGGGCTGGGCTGGGGCACGGGCTAAGGCACAGGCAGCAAATGGCTCACTGCAGTTGCAGAGCAAATCCATAACGAAACAGGCCTCAGTCTGCATTAGTACAAAAGATCACTCTTTTCCTCACCTTTCTTCATTCCTTGAAAGGTACTGATCTGCCTCTGTAATCCCAAAGGATGCTTGAGGCTCAGAACTGTTTATATATAGCATCACATGAGCCACGCCGCTTCAAATAGGGGCTCTAGTATATTTGGAATATAATTTAGATATGCCCAAGAAATCCAGAAGTGGCTGTTGCGTTGGCTAAAGACCTCCAAATTATCTACGTGCTCGGCACATGTGCACACACAAACAACTAAGAGCTAAAAATCTCTTTTGCAGGACATTGCTGAGCTCCAGGCTGGTGTCCCAGCACATCGTGGCTCAGAAAACAGCTGGACTTTGTCTGAAAAAACACAGCAATCCACATCTCTGGTAGCCAGATGCAACTGCACAGAGAAGTACCAGAGCTCTCTGTTAGCAGAGCTAGTTGAGTCTTGAATTTCAAAAACCTACAAGCTGGCAGTGGAACAAATTCATAAAAAACAGAGGGCCTGAAAGAGACTGTTTGTCCCGCAGGCAAGGGCAAAAGTGAGCCTGGAGATAAGAACCTGTTCACATATTCAACTCTGCTTCCACAGTTACAGCAGAAATAAAAGAGAAACTTTTGCTAACACCATGCATGCTTGCCAAGTCCGAATAAGCCTAAACAATTCAGGTGCCTAGGACTTACCTAAATCAGCCACATCAGGCAGTTGGCTTTAGGAGTCCTGCCTTCTGCCTTTTTTCTTTCTCTCTCTTTTTTTTTTTCTTTCCCTCCAATCTGCAAAACTTCTAAATTCATGATTGTTTTCTCTGCGCCCAGAAAGGTGTGAACTTCTTAGTTTTTGCTTTAAAATGGAAGCAGAGAGAATGGCATGATCAGCCTGAAGCAAAGGCCTGGGGATGGAAACAGTGCCAAATAACAGGACATTCACACAAAAAAAATGCAGTAAGACAACACTAACCAGAATGTTTTGGAAAGTGCCCTATGTTCATGTCACGTGAGTACTTTATTCCACATCTTCCTTCCCCTCCAAAGGCTCTCCTCAGCTTTCTGTGTCAACAGAAAGGAGAACCTGGTCTCATGGCAGCTCAAACTGAGCTCGGTTTGCAGCTCGGCACCAAGCAGCAACTGCCTCATATCCCAAAGACACTGCTGAGCTGCGAGTGCAAAGGCCGTTCAGGTAAGAGGTCCCCAAGGGAAGCATGAACTCTGGTGTACTCATGAATCGTCCAAGTTTGGAGAACACGGGGATTTTGCCGGCTGTACTTCATGGAAACACCAAATTTAAGATCATCTCAATCAGGCAGGAAAGCCATCTACAGAGCATGGTTGTAGCCAGAGCAGAAGTGTCCTAAAGTCATGAGCTGGATCAGGAGTGAAGCTGCTATTTTAACAAGGGCTCTAAAGGCCACCACGTCACCTGTGCTACAGCCCCTGGAAGGATTAATATCTCACTGCATTTGGCAAGCTTCACAAGGACAACGGGAAGCGGAGGGACAGCAGACTGCCTAACGCTTAGTGAATCTCTTTAGCTCTAATTAGCAGAAACAAAACAGCAGAGAGCCAGGTAATAAGAGCTCTTCATGATACTAAGGTGATCAGTGGGAGACGGGAGCTCCAGCCTGGCTGCTGGAGGCAGCTGTGGGGTGAGCAGGGGGCTGAGCTCATGTGAGAGCCCTGTCCTGGAGCGTGATGAAGCACCAGAAAAGGGGCCATTCTAGGCATGCCTAAAGGCCACCCCCTCGTCATTCAAGCTTCTCCTGTGCTTACACAAACCAGCATTGGGGCTGGACATCTACAGAACTGGCTTCCCAGCCACCTCAGAAACATCTTCAGCTACATGTGCACATTTATGGGTTGAAAGAAGCGGCCACAGCAGAAATTAACCTGATGTGCTCCAAGAACTGAGTCCTGTCCATCACAGTCCTCTTCATGCCTCTCTGCCATGAGGCTAAACACTGGCTGTGAAGCTGCAGGACCCAGGGCAGGCAGCACTGCAGCGAGGCTGGGAATCTTCCCTGGCACGTGGCTTTGGAGCACCTGATCACGACTACAAACTCACGGGCAGTGCTCTCCCTGAGCCCTCCTGTTTTGGGGGACCACAGAGGTTCATGACTTCTGCTGAGCCCCATGCCCCAAATTAGGGGTGCTGCTCCCAGCTATCACTACCTTCAACTTTGCGACAGCACCTTTTCCCAAGCCTTCTCCTTCCCACACCAGCTGAAAGCATCAGAACAAAACAGTCCTGTATTGGCTTGGTCCAACAACTACCAAACATTCAGGGCAGTCATTTCCTTCACAGAGTCCCAGTTCTTGACTATTCAGGGGGCTTCAAGGCAGAACCAGGGTCCCGGCTCTGAATTATCCTCATCACCAGCAGTTGTGACACACGTCAGCAACAGGTCTGGATGTGCTGTTAGAAGAGCCAGCTACAGCCTCTGAGCACCAAACATTGCAGGATTTACCTCTGTGAGATTTACTTTGCTTCCACTGGTTGCATAGGACAGGGTAACGAAGTTAGCACGATCCATTCTGCTATTCCCAATCTGGCCAGCCCAATCATTAGGCAGGAAAGCACCTCTTGTCTGGAAACCACTGTGCAAACCACCCTCTTGTTTTGTAATTAGTAAAATAAGAATTTGCAGTCAGCTGGGAAATTTGCTTGACTAAATGACATTCTCAAGTGTTTTCTAATCCAAGGCAGGCAGCCTTTCACTTCACCGCTAATGGACTGCCATGGGAAGCACCAAAACTTCTGCTTTGGACCCACATGCACCTGGGAACGTCTCTTCAGGACCCATGACAGTGGCCACAGCCCAGGGGAACCTGCCATGAGAGCTGTGTTAATGAAATGAGCCGCCTCTGTCTCCCGCCTGATGCTTCAAAGCATCATGTTCACACACCATTCAAGGGAGGATCCCAGCAGAAAAGACGCCTCTTGGTTATGAAACATGGTAGCCAAGGAAAAGCTGGAGGCAGGTTCCAGGACTGCCCACAGTGCCATTTCCATAGAAAATGGGCACCAAGACCTGAGGTTATGAGCAGAGACAGAAGCCTGCAAAGGACCTGACAGAAAAAAAGTCACATGCTGGAATATTAACTGAAATAGCACTGTGCCTCATCTTCAATTCAGATGCACAGGGGAATCCATCAAAGTAATTTATAGTGTGTAGCTGCTCATATGTCAATCAAAGGAAAACCAGAGTAACAAGTATGTTAAGAGAGACCTTATCAATCGTTATCTCCACAAATACAGGTTTAATTCCCTCAATCCCAGTTAATCAGGCTGCTTTGTTATATTTCTGATACAAAAGGGTAAGCGATCAGTGGGAAGCATTTGGCATTAGATGTGTAACCCCCAGGAAGCTTCCCTTGTCTGAGCAAAAGACGTGGAGGTGCTGGTGAAGAGGTGCATGTTCTGAAAGGTCTTCAGCCAGAGGTTTTCAGTGAGAAATTTTTTCTTTAATAAGCAGAAATTTTTCCATATACAAAAAAAAAATGCAGATGCAGAGATGAAAATTAGGAATGCAGAAAGAAGAGAGCTCTGCTAAATTCCAGGAAGCCCAGAATGAACTTGTACAGAGGGCACAGGCTCACATGGTTTGCCAGGAGCTGCAGACCCAGCTTGGTCCTGTGGGTTTCACAGCTGAAGCCATCAAAGGTGTTGGGAGCGGTGTGAAGAGCAGCACCGCCACAGCCACCACTTTCCACTCCTGTTTAACAGCATATTTAAATGCAGAAACGTTTCTTCAAGAACAAAACTAGGTAAAGAAACCCATTCTGATCAGAGTGGTTGGAACTCCTCACATGGACCCATACACAGTTATCATTATGTTACAGCTTACAGTAAACTGAAAGCTGTAAAGTATTCAAAACAAGCAGAAGGCATAAAGAAGGAGGTAACGACATATCAGGACTAGATCTGGACTTAAATATCATACTCACTGATCTACAAGAGGGAATAAGCAGCACATTAATTAAATCTGAAGAGGATCAGAAAGAGGAGCTGCCATTAACATGGAGAATAGAAAAATCAAATGAAGAGGAGCAAAAAAATTAGGTGAGAAGAAAGGAGAACAACCCTTCAGCAAGGGAAAGGGCATCCAGGAAGGACGGGAAGGA
Source organism: Tinamus guttatus (assembly GCF_000705375.1). The sequence continues at coordinate 194,977 of NW_010583013.1, forward strand.
AGATGTTCAGGCCTGATTAACCCCTTTAACCCCAAGAAGGCCCTTACTTGTCTCAGCTTCCTCACCCAAGGGCAACTCCCGTGGAGAAAGTGTTTTGGAAAGCCAGTATATAAAGACAGTTTCTTCCAAGTTTCTTGCTTTAATACTACTAAACAAAGAGAACTTTGGAAATATTGTCCCCAGAGCAGAAGGGAGGTTTTTGATCACTTTGGGAAAAGAGCCTTTTGGGAAAGCTGCAAAGATTCATATGGATTCCAGTCTCTGCTGCACCACAGGAGCATTCTCAGGGAGCTGGAATGACCACCCTTGTTCAGACAGGCAAAACCCACTCTTCTGTGTGGTTGCAACGCAATAGGGCTCTCTGCCCAGCTACAAAAGCAACATTTCCATCCTAGCAATAGGTTTCAAGCCTGCCACACGTACTAAAAAACACACCACAATTACTGTGTTGAACATTATACCCATGTCCAAGGGGGATATACTAGCTGGTCTGCCTCAGAGTTGCTAATACAAAGACATTCACAGCCACTTAATTCCACCCATCCCAAGCACTTCTTAGGCACCCTGGACTCAATGCACAGCACGCAATTATTCACTTGAGCAGAAATTGCCACCTTTCTGTTAGCAAGAAGCAGCAGAGAAACACATGGGCTCATACACACCCTCTGTAGCTGTGTTGCTGAGCCAAACCAAATATCTTCCCACAAAGAAAATGCCATGATACTGGTTAAAGTCAGTGTCTTTGCCTTGTCCATCGCCACTGCTGGCATCAATGTTGGCCAACATGAGCATTAGTAGAAACAAAGGACAAAAAAAAAAAAAAAAAAGAATATTTCGTATGCTGCTCTGGAGACCTGCGTCTGGTTCAGCCTCCAAGCTGAAATCAGCCCCTCTACCTGAAATCCCTTCAAAGAGCAAGAGTACAAGCACTTACTAAGTATTTGTGGCTGAAGAATGTTGGGGAGGGGACCAAAGTCCACTAAAAACATACTGCCTGTTGTCTGTGAACCTCTCCAGAGGCAATACTTAAAACATTGCAACTCAACCTTGTACTCAAATAAAGAACGGCAGAGTTCAGAAGAGCCCAAACATACTGATGCAAGAGCAAATTGCAGTATTATTTAATTACACAGTGCTGTTCATTTCACTACAGGATCTCTGGCTCCTTCATCAAGCCAGACACCTATTCAGGAGTGAATTAGCACACTGAAGTACTGGCAGCTCTTGTGTATGGAGCTCCGTTGATAGAGGTGAGGGACAGACTGAAAGTTGCAGGAAATGATGGATACTCATCTAGTGAAGGCATGCTGTGGGATGGGACTCTGTCTTTGGACTCTTACAGAATACCAAGAAGTGACTTATTCTGTGCTCTTCAGTTTCCATAAGCAGAAGAGAGATCCCAGGTCTGCCTTAGGGAAGACACTGGCACCCATTGCTGCTACGCAGAAGCTGCACTGCAAGCAGGTCTCTGGGTTTAAGTATTCCAAAACCATGAGCAGGGATACATTCAGATCAACAGCCAAGAGCATTCACTGTTTTTCTGCTTTAAGCCCTGCACGTCAATTCTCACAAATGTAAAAGAGATAATAAAAATAACCTGCCTTCCAGTAGGGGTGTTCTGAAATCAAGTTCATTACCATGTGTGAAGCAATCTGATACAATAGTGATGAGTACTACTGTGCAGCACCTGAACAGGCAAAGCAGCAGATCCTACAATGGGCACAAAGGAAAAACCCAACCAAAGAGCCACGCTGAACATGAGCACAAGGTATTCTGTGTGCTGAGAGAGGCAGGAGAGCTCTGGAGACGAGCCATGCAGGGAGCCAGATAATTGCACTGCCATAATATGTTTGCACAGTCTAGGGCATGCAGGTGTTTAAGGTAGGATAGGCAGGTTTAATTCTCACCTCTCCAAACTCTGAGCATTTAACTTCACAGCTTGTACATTTCAATAACATCAAGAATGCTAGTGCAGATAAATAAGCTTGGTAAAAGCAGAAGGTTAAAGATGAAGCTAGAAAGACAAGAGAGTTGCACTAGAAGTACTTAGGAATCTACTCACTTTGCTGCCTACAGGGAAGTGTGACCTCTCAAAAAGACTGTTCTAAGAGAAGGTAGTTCCTTTCCTCTAAAAACTATAGCCATAAGAGAAAAAAAAATGTAGGCGAAAAAAAATGTCAAGGAAGAAAAGAGGAGGAGAGGTGTCTATAAAAACCTCCTTGCCTCGCGTTCTAGAGATTTCTGCTGCAAACTGCATCAAAGAGAAATAGGCTAAAGAATTAAAAACCAAAGTTTTCTTTTCCTTTATCAGTTTTTTTTTTGTTTAAATAAGAGAGAGAGAGAAAAAAAGGAAGAGCCTGGTTACTGTGTGTGAAAGACAACACCCCAAACCACAGCAGGCTTGGGGTGCACCACTAACTTTGCCCATTGCTAAGGTCTCCCATAGGAGAGCATGTGTGGGAGGGCTATGAGTTGCAAACCACTTCTGGCTAAGGAAGGAGACCATGTCAGCCACTTAGTTTTCCTTCTCTGTTGCTTTATACATGACGCTTTTAATTGCAAGCAGCATAAGGCAGCTGTGCTTTGGCCTCTCATCACTGGCACAACTGGCTGGTTGGGCTCAAGCTCAAGGCAAGAGCTTCTTGTGCTTGGGACTTCCCAAGCCCTTGCAAAGCAGGGCATCCTGGTAAGTCTGAATACAAAATAAAACATAAAGCCAGATCAGAAGAGTTTGTCTTGTGAAAATGGAGGAGAAACTTCAAATGGGTGTTTTCCTGTTGATAAATGGCCTTCTTGAACTAGCTTCAACTCTCGTACAAAATTTCCCCTAAAGAAAGAGAGGTTTGCAGCTAAAGGTGCATTTTTACAGGGGCTACTAATATCAATTAATCTGTCTTTAAATCTTGTGAAAGAGAGCCTTGTGATTTATAGAAACAGTAAATCTGAAGTCACTCTCATTCAGCAAACAGTAAGAGTCCCAAAAGTCAGGCAGTCGGGTGCACTGATTGCTGTGCTCCGTCCTCTTGCAGGACACTACCTGCAAATGTTGTTTCAGGATGGGATTGAACACCACTGAAAATTACTTTGTTATTGGGAGGACATAGCTAGCAATTAAGCTTTCCTAAAATGTAGAGGAAAAGGAAGGAAAGCCACAGCTGAGACAGCATTTTGATGTGCTGATCGAGGTATTTTTCTTGGGAGACCTCTGCCATTTGGAAGTAAATGGCAAACTAAATGTTTATTTGGAAGTAAATGGCTGAGGAGGGCCCTGTTTCAGAAGGTCTAGAGCAGCACTTTTCAAAAGGATGCTAGCAAGGGATACCCTTATTTGTTTAGGCACTGAGATACTTGGCAAGACACTCGCTCTGGAAACTGCGGATACCAGTGCTGTGCAAGCTCCCTTTGGGGCTTTTGAAAAGTGTCTGACTGAAACGGAAATCAATGTGAGGCCAGAGCTAGCTGCTCTGGAGAGAGAAAGCTCCAGGCACAGGCAGCTCCCCGACGGCCTCTGCCTGGGGCCCTGGGTCAAGAGGCAGCACCCAGGGGCCTGGCCAGCACGAGGAGAGAACAGCACAGCCAAGAGCAGCACCGAGTTTCCCCTTGAGAAAGGGCATGGAGGGAGATGGAATGAACACAGGGAGCTGAGCAAACAGGAAGGGCTCACTGCGGTATGTGTTACCTGTGTCCACATCCCTAGTGGGTCCCTGGCCAGAGATATTGCCGTGTCCAACGCACTCGGCACTGCCAGTTCCGTGGCTTCTGCTGCCCTCTGCCAGCTGCAGCAGGCAGCACAGAAGGGCTGCGAGAAGCGGTATCTGCCAGGCCTGTGTGGGTCTTCTCATAAATGGGAGAAAAATAAAGCCACAAGCCGCAGCTAATGAGAACTGCATGCAGGCAGGTGTCAAAATCCCCAAGCTAAACCAGCAAAGCAGCCGTTAGGGAAGCAGCACCCTGCCCAGCAGTCCTGCCCATCACCAACGCTCAGAGTAGCGCACACCAGCCATGCTGAAAGGGCCTGTGCAACAGGAGCATTTGCACCTCCCAGAGTGATGGCAGGTTGCAGGGAGTGGCGCAGAGAGCACGTGGCTGTGATCCAGGAAGGTCTAGCTTGTTTTATTTCTGCATCATTGTCTTAATTGTTGTTTAAGGCAGGACAGGGCCAACACCTGCACTGACATCCCCCTCCAGCAGGTAGTGTGTGCAACCCTGGTTCGGTGAAAGGAAGAGCTCCAGCAAGAGACTGTTGATTCATCCACCCTCAGTCCTGCACAACTGCACTACGTATTTGCCTTACTTCAGTTTTCTTCTGCAGTAGAAGGCCTTGGTCACTTGCGAGAAAGACCATGGGGCTCAGTTCCCAGCTGAAAAACAACCTTGATTTGAGTTCTGGGAAGAGCAGCTTTGAAGATCTATTCAGAGAAATATGACATAACAGTGGTATCTATTTCTTCAACAGATCTGCTTCCTTGGGTTTGTTTGAAGTCTGACCTGATTATTCCTGCAATTGTATTTTTAATGCTCATCAGGTACCCTTAGAGAAATGGATAGTCACTTTTTTTAATCACAAATACGCAATCAGAAAAACAAGAAATATAGCTCACCTGCTCCCTCCTCTACAGCCTCAAACCTGCTTTAACCATTGATAGCTTGCAGAAAAGCAATAGACAGGCACAGAGCAGCAGTTTGGCCTGTCCTGAGCACATGCACCAGAAGTACTATTTGCATTGTTTTTTGGTAGGGACAAATAGTTCCCTCCTACTGGAGTAAACCAGAGAAATTTGCTTCTCAGTTCACTTACAATCACCCTACACTTTAATACTTCTTACTTTCAGTGTTCTGCGGTGCTCCCCTTTCCTCTACCATTATTCTTATATGTGCACATCACTCAGATTTTTAAATTGGTAGGTTCACGTCTGTGGGTATATTCTTGCTTCCAGACGCTATATACTGACCATCAGCAGTGGCACAGGCAAGGCAGAGCCTGGAGGGTCACTCCTGAGGCTCCCAAGCCCTAAGCAATTTGTGGGCAGGCTCACATCCCACCAGCAGGTTTTTCCTGGCACAGAGCAATAAGACAATCCAAACCCTGACCCAATCTGTAGCACAGCCCCAGGCAACATCTCCTTGACCACACCAAGCACCCCTAGTCCCTGAGGCTCAGCAAAATTTTGACCATAAGAGTCTGGAGAGTTGGCTCCTGAAGTAGAGAAATCTCATCCTGCGCAGCTACATGGGCAGCTGAACCCCAGTGCTTTGGTGAGCTGCTGTTGAGGCTGCATTTCCCTCTCTCCAGGCCCTGCTGCTCAGCAGTTGCTCTATCATGCAGATGCTGGAGTGCAGAGACAGGCACTGCGAGGGGACATCAATCTCCTTCCCGTCCGTTAAATCTCCCAGCTTTCCAGGTTTGCAAGCCCAGGCTCAGCAAGCCCAGGAGGTGCAGAGAAGCACCATGCAGGTCTTGGCGACTACAGCCACAGAACCACCCCTCCTTCCCAGGTGTAAGTTAGAGCAAGAAAGTTTGAGATGCTGCAGAGTGCTTCTGTAAGCAGAAACCATGGACACAGGCAGTCTCTGTACATAAATCATCAGAGGGAGCAGAGAAATAGCCACCATTTCATCAGTTAATTACAACTGTTAATCATATTTTCATCAACACAAAATGAAACTGCAAGCATGCTCCCCCTCCATCTCCACCCCTGGTGCCCCCAATCCCATTTATCAGATAGCGATTCTCTACCAGCCAGGACACGTGCTGTTCTTCACAACATGCATCTCACCAGCCTCCCATTAGCAGGGATTTCCAAAACCTACTGCCATGCATCTCTTCTACGCGCTCTCACTTTCCCAACACACAGGTTGGGAAAGGGGAAGCCTTGAGCCTCCACGTCAGATCATCACTACCACGGCGATTCTGTCCTGTGCTGAAGATAGATGACCAGTTCATAGTTGAACAAAGGTCTTGCAATAAGCACGCCTGCTTCACTTTCTGCCTTGTCCCAGGGACTGGCGAGCCAGGGGGCAGGCAGGGAGTGGAGGTACATCCTGCCGTGCTCTGGTGCCAACAGGAATCTCCATGCATAGCCTTGCTGGCCACCCAAGGCAGCTTACACAGCAGATCCACTTGCACTTCCCCATCAGCTTCCATTCCTGCCCTCTCTCCACAAGGAGAAGGGGTGTTGATTAATGCTAATTGAGGCTTTCAGACACTACACCTTCCCCCAGGGCACAGAAAAATAATGAGCAGCGTGACATTTAAGATCCCTTTTGCCTGTGCTTTTAGCACAGCATGCCTCAGCCCTGCCCAAAGGGACAGCTCTCCTCCAGGAGGAGGAGGGCAGCATCCCTGTGCCTTCCCTCATCTCCCTCTGCTGCTTCATAGAATCATAGAATGCTTAGGGTTGGAAGGGACCTCTAGAGATCATCTAGTCCAACCCCCTTGCACACGCAGGGTCACCTAGAGCACGTGGCACAGGACTGCATCCAAGCGGGTTTTGAAGATCTCCAGAGAAGGAGACTCCACAACCTCTCTGGGCAGCCTGTTCCAGGGCTCTGTCACCCTCACTGTTAAGAAATTTTTCCTTAAGTTCCTATGAAATTTTTGGTGCTTCAGTTTGTGGCCATTTCCTCTAGTCCTATCAGTGGCCACCGCTGAAAAGAGACCAGCACCGTCCTCTGCACTCCCTCCCTTGAGGTATTTATATACACTGATTAGATCCCCTCTCAGCCTTCTCTTCTCCAGGCTGAACAGGCCCAGCTCCCTCAGCCTCTCCTCACAGGGCAGATGTTCCAGGCCCCTGATCATCCTTGTGGCCCTGCGCTGGACTCTCTCCAGCAGCTCCACATCCCTCTTATACTGTGGAGCCCAGAACTGGACACGATACTCCAGATGCAGCCTTACTAGGGCTGAGTAGAAAGAGCAGCTGCAGGGCTGAGCTGCTCACCGTGCTTGCTCCTATTCAGTCTAAAGCACCAGGGCTCAAGACAGCCGGTCTGGAGACCATCCTAGTCAAGCCCGGGTCCCTGGGCTGACCCAGACCACCAGGCTGGGGATGATGCACCTCTTCCTTCCCCTTTTCTTGGTCTCTGCCATCCACTTCTAAAGTGCAAGAGTGGGCTCAAGTTTTCCCTCTGCCCCTCCACCTGCCAGGCAGAAACAAGGCCCTAGTCTAGCCAACAACCTAGCCAGGGAGCAGAGCTTAATTACAGCCAGAAATCTAAGCGCATCAGCTCCAAGCTCTGCAGTTGCTTTTGTTCCTTTCCTCTTTCCGAGCCGCTGGGAGCCTCAGCCATGTGCTAAGTAGCCTGTGCAGGTGTTAATGGGGAACGTGTCACCTCTGCCACCGTTGCAGCGCAGCATGGCACCCAGCACAGAAATAAGATATAAAGAGCACACTTACTCTCTTGGTGTGAAAACTGCTGGGTTAAATATGAGACTTGCTGGCTCAGGCAAGCAGAGCTGATCTCTTCATTCGGTGGTAGTGCTTACTTTGCCAAACAGCTCTCCATCCCCATGGAACAGACAATTTCTCCTGTGTTAAATGTGTATATATTACCATGTATGATAAAAATTCATAAATTGCCTTACTTTCCATGGAAATATATATATAATTATCACAGCAATGTCTCACCAGCCCTTGGTGCTCTCCTTGTTCTCACCGAACTTTGAGTTTGAGCAATAGCAGTTGCTCAATAGCAGTTTCTACAGATGTGGAACTTAAAGCTGGGCAGAGGCAGGTGTGCTGCAAAGAGGGGTTCAAGAAACCATCCACACCTCCCTTAGAAGCCCCCAGATGTGAACTTGCCACCAAAACCCCTCCAAGATAAGGAACTGGGATTCTGAGCAAAGGAGGAATGTAAAGGAGCGCGTACTCCTTCAGAATTCAGTTTAACAGAAAAACAAGTTCTTTAGCTAAAGAGCCAGACTTCTGTTATTGCTAATGTGCTCTCAATCAGATAGGATGAAAGGAAGAAAAGCAGCAGTTTCTTAAAAAAAAAAAAAAAGTCCCTATTTCTCATTCTTTCTACTCTCCATTGATTTTTAAATTCCACAAAGCCACCTCCTCATCCTGGAATTGCAACCTCAGGTCCTGTTCTCAGCTTCCACTGACACACCCCTATGAACACACACGGGCCCTGATAGTGTTTGTGGGAAGGTGCCTATGGACAAAACTGTTGCTAGGGCCAACTGACTCTTCAAACTGACGCTTTTGACTCTTCAAAGCTGACATTTAAGAAGATGTTGGAGAACCACTGCAGGGCATCAAAAAGTGTTAGCTTCTAGTCAAGTAGGCATTTAATCTATTTCTTCTCCTACTTCACATGCTCTGTGCCCAGAACACCCCATCCTAGCCCATAGAAAAGATCACTCCCCACTGGAGTTTGAGATGAGCTAAAACGCTATGCCCTGAGTCAAGCCCACATTTCCATTAAGCACATGTTTTCCCATCTTAATAACCTGCTTGTTTATGCCAAGGTATCTGACCTAACTGAGCAAAGACAAATTGGGAAGGTACTGCAAGGTGGAGCTTATTGACATTCTTGAAATAGCTAGCAATGCACAAGAAATGTTTTCCAGAATGTTCACCTCCTGCAATAGCACCTCAAGAGCTCTCCGCCCTTCTAAGAGTGACCACCCTCAGCTCTATTCCTTGGATGTTTCTGCAAGAGCAGGACACTGGAAGAGGGTCTCCTATGACTCTGTCAGTCCAGGATCCTTATCTCCAGGTCAAGGCCCAGCTGTTGAACTGGAAAAGCTTCTTATCCCTTTTACACCACTAATACAGCACAATTAGGTCAGAAAGGACCAAACTGGTCCCAAATTCGTGCTTTAAATCTCCTCAGCTTCTGGTTTGAACTATCTACTGAGAGTCAACATAACCCATCCGTTGACTCAGAAAAAGCAGCAAGAGAGATTAAGCATGTGATATCCCAATGTCCCTTGACAGAAAGCAGCCAACACAAGATTGAGTTGAAACTACACTTTGTATAAGTAACCTTTCAAAACTAGATGTTGGCACATGATGGGCACATTACCTCACAACTGCAGCCATTTCACTCAGGCAGTGGCAAGTAAGAGCTGCAGACTCTGCAGCTCTGGAATAGAAGCCTGGAATAAATGCAGTTCTCCACTAACAAGATTCAGAGAGTAGCTGGTCTAGTGATCAGAGGGATCCAGAGCTCGGCCTAGGTCAGCTCCTCGTAGCAGTTGTTTTGCACTGGTACAGAGCCCAGCAGAGCCAAAAAGAGGCCATTCCATCAGACCCCAGCAATCATGGGGAAGGGGACAGCAGTTCTGACAAGAGCCAGGACAGCTCATCCAGCCTCACTTTGCAGCCCTTGTAAGCTCTAACCCTCC
>NW_010583013.1:204393-215949 GCF_000705375.1 Tinamus guttatus
GAGCATCTGCTTTCAGCTGGCACTTTAGCTACAGATTCTCTAATCCTTTAATCATAACTGACCTCTTGAGCCCCAGACAACACCCCAGCCTTGGAGTAAGGATGAGCTGCATTTGTAATATCCCATCGCACTGATAGCACAGGCTATTTGGCATTCACCCAGGACTTCCACAGGATTATTTGCAATCCCTTGGACTTCAGGTCCAGCACAGGACATCCTTATCAGTTACATTTGAGGAGAGTTGAAATTCCAAATAAACTCTCCTGTGAGTTTCAAACCTGCTCTCTCTGCTAAGGAAATTCCATTCCTTGTACCCAAGGTGGGAGCCTACAGGTACATCATATCTTCGGAAACTGAGCTCCAAATGCAATTCCCTCTATAGTTACCGGTAAGGTATGGTAGTTTAGCCAAACTATGGGGGGAAACCAAGATTTGTGACATTTCTACCAGAAGAAAAAGCCTTTAAATCCTCTGGAGCTAACTAAGCTAAAAAGGCACAAACAGCAAGAGTAATTAAATATCGTGTTCCCATTTTTGAGACACGCTTGCAAAAGACTTACAAATAAGAACACCCTCTAACAGATTAATTCCTCTGAACACACTGCCTTTGTCCAGCTCGAGTCATTGGGCTCATCAACTGAAGAGCATTAACCAGCTGAAAGACACTCTCGATAGCAGAACAGCTTATCAAATAACCCCTTTGGGCCTCAAACTCCAAAAGCTCACCCCTCCTGAACACTTATGAAGAGTTATGAAGTATTATAAAGCATTTCCCAGAGCTACTAGCTAACTACCAAAAATAGGAACATGTTATTCTCCTTTAAAAAGGCAGCACTTATGTTTACTAACTGAACACAAAATGCAAGATAGCTCTTCCAGAAACGTAGCTGCTTATCCATAATGGGTTCAAGAGAGTAGCCCAATAAAGGTGTTTTTTGAAAAGACACGTGCCTGTGCAGGGATGTTCCAGGGAAGCAGGCTGAGTGAAGGAGGCTTGTTGCATTAGTTGGATGCTATAGAACGTGCGTTAGACAGAGCTACGCTCCCTGGAGAGCTGACTTTGCCAACCACCAGAAGGAAAAGTACCACGTGAAAGGAACCCAAAACAATGCTCAGCATTATCCAAAGCATTCGCCAGCCTTCCAGCCCCACGTCATGACCCTTCACCAAGCCCACTTTTCTCCTCAAGCTGCTGGATAGTTGCTGGTGTAGTGCCTGGGCTAGACAGCAAAAACCCTTGTCTAATGTTCTGGTTTTGCTCCCTCCCCGCCCCCCCCTTTTTTTTTTTACAGGAGGTTTCTTTTTAATCATGCTGAATGCCATCTAGCCTGCTCCAACAGCCTCAGCCCTCTCCAGGTTATCCTAACAGGGCATATCTCAACCAAAAGCACAAGGCTGCTGCTCTCCTCACCTGCCCCCACCCTCCACAACCTTTATTTACAGCTCGCACGCCCATGGGACCAGTAGCTTTAACATCCCCTTCCTCTGAGGGGCATTAAACTAACCCAGGTCACTCTCCACAGAAACCCTGAAGAGCTGCTGCTAACCCATCCCAGGCTGTTTTCAAGCAAAGGGCACATACAAGGTTTGCCAGCATTCTTATAACCATGATAATTTAATACAGCTGCATTTTATTACCTACCACTGCAATACAAAGCAGTTCAGGCAGGAACACCGTGCCCAAATTTTAAGCAGCCTCTACCAGACAGTAGACTCACTGCCAGGAGAATTGAAAAGCAACAGAGGCTTATTAGCCTTTTTCTTCAGGCTGAGCGGGGATGAGAAGTGCTTTGAAGACACAGACAACAGAAAGGGGGAAGCTTGAGTCACCTGAAGCATTTTGCTAAAAATAGCTGCTCCACCCCCACTGCAAGCTTATGCTAGACTATTATAGTATCTTAAAAGAAAGGTTATAAAGCTGCCTTCTCTTACCTATCAGGTTTATGACCAACAGCTAGTGCATATGCATATGTATATGCATGTATATTTTTATACATGCACACATACTTTCTAGCACACAGCATCCTGGCAGCTATTTTTCCCTTAGGACTTCATCAAGAATTAGGTCCAGGCAGGAGTCAAATAGCCAAAAATCTATTTGCTGCAAAGGTACCTGGGCAAATACTGCCTCAATATGCAGAGGAATCTAGATGCAACTCATAGCAGAAGGCTGAAACACCTAATTAGAGCCCTATCACAGAAAGCTCCACGATGCCTTGGGCCCTGCTGCCAAGAGCAGCAGGTTGCCCAGCTAACACCCTCACACCCGTCCATGCTGGCCTCCTCCATGCCAGGGTTCCTCTGCAAGGATTAAACAGATCAAACCTCCAAGACCTCCCACGAAAGCACAGAACCTTCCAATCAGTAAATATGCAGGTTATGATTAGCAGGTGACTAATTACAGATGATTTTACTGCAGTCCGTGGGGTGGATACAGAGGATCCCTATGGGATTGCAGGTGGGCATGGCTGGCAGTTGGAGTGGGCATCTCCCTGGGGTTGGAGAAGTGATTGATGCCAGCAGCAGTGCTGAGTGATGTTCCCAGCCTGAGCTTTTGCTCTACACAGAGATTTTTCCTACGTTTCCTGAAATTTTTATTCCTTTTCAGGCTGGAATTTTTATTCCATTTCAGTGCCCTGGGCGAACACAGCACTTCGCAAAGTTAATTAGTGCTTAGAATAATTCCTCAGCAAACATCCCACCTGGGCTGTCTAGAGAGCAAAGCCTTCCTCTCTAATGCCCTGGTTTTACAAGAAAATGTTTTTTTTCTTGGCTTTTTTTTTTTTTTTAATATATTGTGCTTAAAGTCATCTAGTCTGTTCCAAATCACCAGTGAGATATTTGGACTGATGCTCAAATACATCTCCCAGGGCAAAAGCTGGGGAGAAATACTGCAGGGGAGCAAGGAGGGAGGGAGGAGAGAGGAATTCCCTAAGCGGAAATTATTTTGAGCAGAGAAAGCCGCAGAGCTGTGTGGAGTGAGGCAGAAGAAATGCATGAGAGGGAGGCGACTGTGCTGCGGGAGAGAGAAAAGAGTGGAAAGGAGAGTGCAAGCTCCAGAGGCTGCTCCGGGGAAGGGGGAGGCGGGATGCTGCTTGCCGGGCTCTTTGGAGGCTCCCTGTCAGGAGCTGGCTGGACTGACGGTGCTTCCCCAGCACAGGGATTCCCTCAGCCGCCTGCTATTGGTCCCAGCACAGTGACGAGCTGCCGAGCAGATTTCTTTTCCCCACGTAGGTGGTGGAGGTGCAGGAAAACGGCATCCTCCCCCCAAGGGGCAGGGCACCTTCTCTCGCTGTCAGGGGATGCTCCTGGCTGGAGAGGGGCCCCCACACAAAACTGAAGCACCCGTCCGCAGGGAACCCCGGCGGGGTTCAGCTGAGCCTGCCGGCCAGCCTGCAGGGCAGCTCTCTGCCAGCCGCGCACTGCGGGAGGGCTGGGAAGGGAGGGCCCGCACATCCCGGCCTCCTGCCGGCCCGCAGGCCTCTTCCCAGCCACCCACAGGCCCGGGAGAGCCCCCAGCTGCCTGCAGCCCCCGCCGAGGTGACAGCCATGCACTGGCCTCTCTGCCACGGTCCATCACGCGCAACAGGGACACGCGAGGCGCCCCGGGAGACACGGGACCCATGTCCTCACTACCAACCGCTCCTCACTGTTTTTCTCATGAGGATTTTCCCATTTCGGAAAAGGCAACATAAATGCCTACCTGCCCAGTCAGGACTGTGCCAATCCATGGCTGAATACAAAATATTATAGCCTAAAATGCCATCTCAAGCTCAAGTTGTGTTTCAGTGGCTAGACACTGATAGCCTCTGACATGGAGCTCCTGGGTGACCTTGGAAGGCTCCCTCCTCTCTTCTAGTTCCTACTCCTTCCCCCAAGGGAGCGATCTTCTTTCCTTAACAGCCTGTGAACTCCATAAGAGCAATAAGCAGCTCCCCTCAGAGCTATTGGGATAGAAATTACAGAGTAGGGGGCTCAACTGGTACTTCCTTCTGTGAATATGAGCTAAGAGAGGGGTCCTCAGGGGACAATTCTCTGAGCGTTGGGAAGCAGCAAGAGCAGAGCTGTTCCAAGAGCAGGGACAAGCTGGGAGCTAAAGATAACCATGGCACAGGCAGCATCCTCACCAACCTTAGCAGCCCCCCCATTCTATAGCAGAGCAGTAGTCTCACACAAGGCAAGGTGTGTCAGTCAGGTTCAGGTAATCTCATAAGAAACAAGGCTGTAAAACAAGCCCAACAGCCATCTAAGAGACAGAAAGAAACCCAGGAACAGAAAGAAAAGGAAAAAAAAGGAGAAAAAAAAAAAGAAGGGGGCAAACAAACAAACCAAAAACAAACAAACAAAAAAACAAACAAACAAAAAAAAACAAACAAAAACCTCCAAAACTGTGAGCCCAAGCCTGGGTTTAAATGGAGGCCCAATCAGAAGGTGGGTAGGAGGAAGCCCAGGTGAGGCTGGTCAGGGCAATCAGGGTCCAGCTCTAACAGAGTAAAGCAAAACTTTCTGGGATGTCTGTCTCCTGGGGGCTGGGTGATCTTAGCACCCCAGGTGATCCTTCCTCTTGTCATCTCTTGTTTTGTGCCATCATTCTGTTCTGTGGTTTGAAAAGGGACAGCAGGCAGAGCAGTGGTGTGGAGAAAGAGTCTCACAGAACCAGTGCCCATATAACAGGGTGATGCTTAGCAACTGGGGGAAAACCACCAGGAACCTTTTTTCCCTGAAGACCTTAAGTGCATCCAGAGCCAGTCTGCAGGTCCCTGCTCCAGCCAGGGAGAAATCTGAACCACCTGCTTGGGAGTTAGACTGAAGTATCCCTGGCTTTGAGAAACCTAGGAAAAAAGCAGCAGAATATTTGGCCCAGCTTCAGCCAAGACTATGAAACAGCTACACCACCCACAATTATGTGTGTGAAGATCATGCAAGCCCATCTGCTCTGGGTGCAGGGATAAAGCCCTTTGGGTTTGGACCAGGATCATTTCTAGGCTGGTGACAGTCACTGGTGTGTTTGCTATTTTGCTCAGGAAACCATGGTGTCTTTTCAAGCATTTGGGGCTCCTACATGAAAGCAGAAAGGTTTTTGGCCATGCAGGTAGACATGCTTTTTTAAACCCTCTGCCTCTTCACTGCCCTCTGCACAATTTCTAATAGAGAACCAGTTACCTAATGCTTAACAAGCCCAGGATTTCAATCCATCAAAAAAGGTAGATCACAGCCATCTTCTCCACCTCGTGATTGAGGGTCCAGGGTGGTGGTGAGATGCGCAGGAAGTCCCACAGTGCAAGCAGAGCCTGGATCCCCTGCTCGCGCCCAGTTCCCTGGCCGCTGGTCAGCAGGGCCTCCTGCAGGGGCACGCTGGGCAGAGAGCAGGGGGAACAGCAAGAAGAGAAGTGGCTAAACCCTTTCTCTCCCCACTCCTTCACAGCCTGGGTGCAGATGATGCTGTTTTTCTCCCACCACAATAACATCGTTATTCAACTTGGCAGCACAAGGTGGAGTGCGCGAGCGAGCGAGGGGAGGACAGCGCGTGCGGCTGGCATTTCTTTAATCTCTCAAACCTTTCCTCGTTCTCTCTGCTTGCAAACTCCTGCGCGGCCGCAGCTGCCACAGCATCCACGCGTTGCCGTGGCGACAGAGCGTGTGCTCCCTGCTCCGGCCTGCGGGAACGCTCCGCGCGCCCGCGACTGGCACCCAGGGACAGGTGCGCGCCCAGCCGCTGCTGTCCCCTCGCCAGGGTTTTCCTGGGCTCCTTCTCCCCAGAACTTCCGTGCTGGGAGATGATTTACCCCTCGTCAGCTCCTTTGAGATGTCATCATCGGTGCTTGACTTAATCAGGACATCTCGGCATGATAAACAGCTTTCTCCTGACCCCTGTGCTTCTACTGCACATTCGATATAATACAGCAAACAGCTCTCCCACTCTCTGCAATGCCTCACTGCCTCCCCGCCCCGTCCTGGGAGATGGAAGGGACCTGAGGAGCTGTTCGGTTTGCAGAGCTCCCCTCTGCTCGTGCTAGTGCTGTGCTAGTGCTCCTCTCCTCTTCCTCAGCAGTGCTAGTCACGGGCAGGGCTGAGTCGCTCGACCCCAAGCCACCAGGGCTTCCTTCGGAGTGCGCTTAAAGAGCGTGACTCCTCGGGCATGTCCTGCAGAGCCAGTAGGAGAGACAGTTTGATCATCTTTGCTGCTTTCTATTGGGGTAAAGATACATGGTAATCAGCCTGCTGGATTCATGCAGGATCTGGAAGCACTGTCCAGTGGGAATGCTTGTCCACGCCAGATAGTTCTTTCTCCTTGGCTTTACAGCCTGCACAGGCTGTGAGGGCCTACTCTCCTTGACCATTCCTGTTTCCCATTTAAAGGAAAACACATTCTTCCCAGAAGAGGTTTGCCCTTGAGCAGCACTCCAGCAGTGCTTTACAGCTCCCTTTGCAGTCGCTTTGTTCTCCTGATTACCTGCAGAGTTTCTAAGAAAAGTTAATTTTGCCCATGAATGTTTTTAGGATGAAAACAGGTCACCCCTTGATTTTGTGAGCAGAGAAAATGTCATAAATAATTAAAAACACCTTGGAAAAGATGAAATGGAGATGCTTTGAGAAGGTTCACACTCCATGCCCACACCTGAATTTGCAGCATGGACATGGCCTAAATTTAAGTGAACGGCTTTGAGGAAGTGCTTGTGTTGGCTTCCACTTTCTGCCACCTTCTGCAGCAACTGGCACCAGCATAAAGTGAATGCAACATGCTCCTAAAGTGTTCAGCCTTTGCACTCACTTCTGGCTGGTGCTAGCTGCCGCGGGACGTGTTGGCTGCTGGACAGTCAGGTGTTCAGCTATTGCTTCGATTATAGATATTCCTGAGGAAAGAGACTTTTCCACCTGAGCAAAGGGCAGCAGAGCAAGACAGGCAGCTTCCCAGCACGTGAAAGGCTTGGGAATCACACTTCCTCTCCCTGCCATATGTTGTATGGGGAATATGTTGTATCTCCTCCTCTCTGACAAGTTTTCTGGTTATCACTTTGTAAAAGTATTTTTTTCCACTTAAAGTTCAAGCTATGGCAAGTTTAGCCACACAGCTAACAGAGGCAAATTCAGTGTTATCAGTGAACATCCTGGTCTCTCAACATCTTCATCCTGCAAACACCTGCTTCAGCCCCAAAAGAACCCTGAACCTGAGTTTCTAAAGAAAGAACAATAGATTCATTTTCTCAGAAAGCAATCATGGTACAAAATGGAAATGTTCTGCAGTGAGAGATTTTTTTCTTTTCTTCCATGCTCACGATAGAGTATCAGTAGATTTTGTTCTGATAAATGCTGCACTGCTTATCGGTTTAAAATTAGTATTATGTCATATTAGAAATGACTAAAAAGAGTTAAAAATCTTTATGCTGAATATCTCAGAACAGCTGTAGTTAGCAAGTGTATTTTTTTCTCCTCAAATTAGGATAAATCAAGCACCAAGTTTAGGATTTCCTGCAGGATGCAAGTCCTGTTACAATGTGGTTTACAGCCAGGCTGGGTGGAAAAGCACCAAGATGGAAAGAACTGAGCTAAAAGGTTTATCTTAATTATTAAGACTATAGAGCTGAGCACAGGGAAAGCACAGTCTACTCCAACCCTACTAGTCACTCGCTTTGCGAGCATGAACAAGATACCTTGTCTTATGTTCCCAGAGGCTACATGGATGGCTGCCTCCTCCTGAGGACACTGCATGCAAGTCTGGCTATGCTGAAAACAAAAGTGAAAGCTGAAGGTGTCTGAAGGGACAGCTGGGGTCCCCTCTGCAGCATGTGCTGCCTGAGTGGAGCACAGAAAGGCCATGGGTCCACATGGCCAGTCCCAGCCTCCCTGGGACACCAGGGCTTCCCACGCCATGCTATTTTTCCTGAAGGGGCCTTTGTGCGGATATTTATTGTTCAGAATAGAAGTACATTAGTCCAAATCAGCGTGCTCGACTTGAATCATAGAATCACAGAATCCTTAAGGTTGGAAAGGACCTCTAGAGATCATCTAGTCCAAGGCCCCTGCACACACAGGGTCACCCAGAGCATGTGGCATGGGGCTGTATCCAAGTGGGCCTTGAAGACCTCTAGAGAAGGAGACTCCACAACCTCTCTGGGCAGCCTGTTCCAGTGCTCCGTCACCCTCACCGCTAATAAATCATAGTTAATGAGTGCAGAATATGTCCTTGGAGGTCTTCTGGACCACAGCTCTTACCTAATGCTGAGGATTTCTTAAAGGAGTTGTATTAAGGATAGTGATTGCCATTAAAGGACAGGACTTGAAAGCAGGTGAGGTGTCTGGGGTTGTGAGGAGAACAGAACTATGTGGTCACCTCTGCAGCTGCAGATCCTGTGGGTCTCCAAGGAGCTGGGCACAGGCAGGAAGGACTTTTCTCTGAAGTCCTTTGGATCTAAGCTACAACACATCCCACAAGAAACAGCAACTTCAGCTGCGATGGGACAGTCCTGCAGCGGTTGCATGGTCCTGGCAGCGAAACCTGCCCAGGTGCCCTCTTGCTCTGCTCCTTGCCTCTCCCTCACTCCCCTCTTCTCCATCTTCACTCAGCCTTTAATCTCCCTCTTGGTCCTTCTTTTGCTTTGTTTCCATGCCCCCCTCCGCTGCTGCTCCGGCCCTTCCCTCTGACCCTGCACACACACGCAGCCCTCGCGCCCCGCAGCCACCCTCTCCTCTCGCAGCCCTGCGGAGGAGTCACCCTGCACTACTCCAGTACTCCCCGCCTGTTGCCAGGCAACACAGCATCACACGGATTTCACTCCCAACCTCCTAAATAAAACACATATCCAGGGTGTTTTCCTCGCTGCTTCTCCAGGGAGGGGCCTTGCAGGCTCAAGGACCAGGCAGGCAAAGTGGCGTCCAGCAGCTGCTGGCTTTGCCGAAGCGCTGCTCGGGGCCACGGCCCTTCAGTATTCACCACACTCGCCCTCTTGTCAAACCTCTGCTTCCGAGGCCACCAGAGCCTGCAGGATCATGTCCTTCGGGCTCAGGTTTTCCCCACTTTGCAGCCCAGCAATTCCCTCCGGGAGCTCATCCTCAAACCATGAGTATCAGACCAGCTCATGGACAGTAATGGGTCTGTACCAGCAAAGAGAGCTTTAGGGGACCTGGGTCGCCATCAGTCTTGGGGCTTGATGGCAGCAGTGCACAGGTCAGGAGAGCCCATGATGAGGCAGGCAGAGACAAGGCGCCCTGTAACCCCTGATCCCTGCTGAGCTGTGGGCCTGGTTTGGCCCCCTTTGGGTGGTAATTCCCAAGGATGCGTCTGGTCATGATGTGGGTGGCCAGCAGGACACAGTGCCATTGCCCTACTTGCTTTTGTCCCCCAGGAACTACTCTGTCAGTGTCCCTGAGCCAGCATGGGGGATTTCTGTGTCCTCTCTCTCCAGGGAAGGCCCTGAAGGGCCCACACTCAGCACTTTCCTGTCCATGCTGCACAGCCATAGGGGTCTGCTAGAAGGACTTGTATCAACCCATGGGACCAGTGAATTGTCTTTGGTTATAGCGATGCAAATCTAGAATAATTCAGTTCAGATCCAGGCAGTTTTCTCCAGTATCAACAGCATAAAAGGGAAGGAGAGCTAGGATTAACACAGAAATCATTTCCGTTCTTTTCTCATCCAAGGTAAATGTATTTCCCATACAAAAACTCCCCCCTTACACTCTCATCTGCAACAGTTTTGCAGCTGTCAGTGCTCCCGCAAAGCCTTGCACCACATTTTGGCTGAAACCAGGTGCCTCCTCCAGCCACATCCCTGCTGTGGGGCTGGAAGACAAAGGCTTGGGAGCAGGAGGAAATATCAGAGTGCATCTTTCCCAGGGATTCACTTAGCATGTCCCCCACTTTCACCCTGCATGCTACTGGCTGTCTGCAGGTGTAATCTGTGGCTTTTGACACTTTCACGAGAGTTTTGCATGCCTGTCTACAGAGTGAATGCTAAAAATGACTTCAAAAGACTTCAAATGACTTCAATGATTTACAAAGTCCAGAGCTTACTAGTTGTCAGTGGGTTGATGCACTGTCATACCTGCTTCAGGAGCAGGACACATGTCTTGCTGTCTTCCTTCCCACAATGTATAAATTGCAGTTCATGACAGCAATATCACGCTCCTGAGAGCAAATTTTGACACAATTATCACCCTTCCCAGGTCACAAGAGTCACTCAGCTTTTGGCCACCTGTTTCAGAGCTGTCAGCCAGAGCCCCTTGCAGTCACTGCCATGGTTCAACATCATGCAGAAGCACATATGAATATTATCTACATAAATTGCTGAATTAACTTGGACCACACAGCAAATCCCTGTGAAAATGCGCTGTGAAGACCTTGGCGCAGGCAGGAATTCTCATGGAGGAAGCACACTTTTTCCAGGACAGTGTATGCCTTTGGAAAGCATATTTCATGCGTCTCCTCCTGCATTTCCATACTAACAACCCGACTCAAGAACTACACTCATCCCATCACAGAAAAAAATCTGCCAATTAGTGTAGATAACCAGGCAGGTTAGAGGTAAGTAGTAGGAAATACCCAGACAGGGGACGTGCTTGACCTCCTCTCCTTTGGGGCCTGCATATCTTATTGTGAGCTGTGGATAGCTCCCACCAGGTATTCATTCCTGAGGACCTCAGTGCTGACCTAGGCTCACTCCTGTCTTCTGCACAGGATGTCTGTACTCAGCTCCTGTTCAGAAGGGTACAGGCAACTTGCCACCTCCCTCACTGAGCAAACACTTCAGGCACTGCCCTGAGGAGGAGACCCCTTGTACTTTGTCACGGGATAAGCTACAGACAAGGGCTCACTCGCTCCAGCATGCCCGTGCGAGATGTGGGCTTGAGCTGCCCACATGAAGGGAAACCAAGCACAGGCACCACGCAGTGTGCAGGAATGGTCTCTTCTGCTGCAGCCCTTCAATGTGGCAGGTCACACTGCAGTGTTTGGGAGGAGGTAGTGTCGGTGGCACATGCAGGACCTGCTCAGAAAACCACAGGGCCCAGCTGCAAGGGGCTGCGTGCCGCTTGGCTCCTCAGGCCTGTGGCATGATGGTGCTGGGTCACTGCTCTCCTCAAAGCAGGACTGCTGGGGCGTAGACAGGGAACTGCTCCGTGTTCCTAGGAAGGAGAAAGAGGAGATGCAACCTTCCACCCCTGTGTGGAGCTCAGGAGCACATTGTTTTACTTAGATCCCCACAGTCCATTTTGCTGCCCCTTCAAGCACTTTTCCTGGATGTCCATGACTAAACCCAGCAGCTTTAGCTCTGAAAGGGGCTTTCCTGCTGGCATAAATGGGAAGGAAAGGCCGTGGGAGTTAGAGGTGTTACACCCTTTAAAACTGGGGTGCCTTGTGGGAGCCTCAGGCCCAATAAACACACTCTGTGTCAGAACAGATCTCTACCATAAGCTGTAATGAGTAGGGAGGCATTTTCTGGCACTTCGTTAAGTGTCTGCAGGGGCTGAAGGGCCTTGTCCTTGCCTTGGGCCCTTCACACTGCCAGTCATAATACGATCGGAAATGCCAATCCCAAAGGGCATTCCTCGTGTTCCTAA
>NW_010583013.1:217324-284965 GCF_000705375.1 Tinamus guttatus
GCTTCACTCAGTCACACCAGTTGCTCTCCCAGGCAGTCACCCCAAAGGTGAAGGCAGCATTCATGTGAACACCAGGAAATACCAGACACCATGGAGGAAAGAAGAGACTGAGCTTCCTGTGGTAGTTGTAGACCCAAAGTCATGATTCACATTACACTTTTGGCACAACACTGACTGTGACTTGAAGCCAGGTGTGCCATGGAAGGCAGTGGGGCATGCAATGGAGCAGTGAGTAATAGAAGAATAAAAATGAACAATTTAATAGTGGAAGACAAACAGCCATGAACAAAATCCTCTGTGGCTTGTTCAGAGTGATTACAGCCATAGCATACCATTTCTAACAGCCTGGCTGTTTAGGGACTTGGAATACAAAGTTCAGAAAAAATCCACTGCCCTGCACTTGCTGGGGAACAGGTAGCTCCCAAGCAGGAGAGCAGCCTAAAAGCAGGGGAGAGAACCATCCTTTGGGAGTCTGGGAGGGACTTAAGGATCCCCATCTTCAGAGTGCATGAAACAAAACACCCATTATCATCTTCATATATCAAGTGTGCATCAGCCCTAATGAGCCTCAGCAGAGATGGGTGACTAATTCCAAAGCAGTCATTTATTTGGGAATGCTGCTTCAGGTAGATTCAAGAGTACAAAAAACCACATGCAGTGGCTGACTGGTCAGATAATTCATGTGCCATGGCTTCTGCTCCTGACTAGATCAACTTGCAAGCACAAACCTCACCCTTTGGGAGCATACCTTTTCCTCTTCATGTATGCCTCTGGCATTTCCTACCCACTCACCTTTTTACCTGGCAACATACAAGCCCAACTGGTGGGAGAATGCAGTGCCAGTAGGACAGAAAAGTGAGGAGCAGGATGGCCCAGGAGGGGCTACCTGGAGCCTCCAGAGCTATAGCAAAACCAAATGCTTCTCACCTCTCCCTGGGAACTCCCTGCTGGCTGCTTAGTTCAGATCAAGCGCTTCAAAACTTTTTGCCCAGGACACAGGGACACATTAAAACTAGGGCACATCTGAGGGTGCCTAGCCTGGTGCCACAGCCTCAGCAGTCACACAGGGCTGCTCTGGGCTGGGGTGCAGCACCAGCCATAGCTGGACATTGTGGTTGAATCCCTGTGTCTGACTGCCACACAGCAGATAGGCTCCCCCATGGTCTATGCATGCCATGCAGCACCCCAACCTCTTCCCAATGTGGGACCCTATGTGCACACACACACTGCTAGCATGTGAGGAGGGAGCGACACTGGTGGGCTTCAGCCCAAAAGGAAACCCAGTAGGAGATGACTGCCCCAAGCAACCTGCAGCAAGGAGAAATGGAGGGGCCTGAAGTAAAGAGTTGCACCCCCAGGTCTCTATACCCTGCCATGCCTGCACCTGCAGGCTCCCAAATCCCCCTGCACTGAGCACACAGGCTTAGGGCACAAGCACCCGGCTCCTCCTGCACCCACCTCCTAGCCCAGCCCAGCCTGGACCTCAGGCCAAGCTGCGCAGCTTGGGGCTGGCAGGGCCCCAGGCTCAGACCATCCTGCAGGCACCGCTCCCTCTGCAGGGTCCCTGTCACCTAGCTCACCCCACTCACACCTGCAAAGCTCCCTCCATTTCTGCCTCTTGAGCTGAGGGGACTCAAACCAGCAAGTGGAGCTGCGATATCCCAGCTTCTCCCGCTCCCACCTGCTCCAGCCTTCCTGCATTCACAGGCCCCACAGCCAGAGGGACATGAGCACCCGAGAGAGCCCCATGAGAGGAGGATGGCACTTACCCAGCCAGAGGTTTCCACACGGAGCTGCCAGGTGCCCACAGAGGCAGGAGCTGGGGCTCTCCTCACACCAGGGCTTGGGCTCTTCCTCCTCAGGCTGCAACTGCAGCTCCGCATTCAAAGCGCTGCCCAGACTATCGCTTTTTTCGCAGGAAAAAAGTCCTCCATGGAAGTACATTACTGCATGACTGAGCTCCTTTTTTTTTTTTTTTTTTTTTTAAAAGGTAATTCTTAGTAGCTGGTTCAGAAGGTTGCACTGTGAAGACTTGCTTGATGTTGTTATATCATTTCAGCAGGCAAAGCCACAAAGTCCAGCCAATCATCAACAGCACTTCTGGGAGCTCAGACGCCCCTTCCCTACCCTTTTACTGTGTCCATAGCACTGCATCCTCCAGGGAAAGCAGAACTGGGAAGCACAGGGTTTGCCTCACCCAACAGGAAGCTTCAGGAAATCATCCCAAACTTCTCACAGAGATGCCACCAGGCCACTCTGCCTTGCAGCAGGCAGAGGCCAGGAGCCCCTCACCCTGGTTTTTATCTCTCTCTGGCCAAAGAGCTCAGCCTTGGCTCATTGCACTGATGTCAGCTGCAGCCCCGAGCTGCTGGTGCAGCTGAGTGACTCTGGTCCAGGTGCATCCCCCTGCTTGCCAGGGCACCACCACCCTTCCCATCCCATCTGCTCTCTTGTCAAGCAGCAAAAGGAAAAAAAAAAAAGAAAAAAATAAGTTGCCTCTGCAAGCCAGCAGGGGTTAATGTTGTCAGCCATGACGTCAGGATCCCAATCTGCCTGGAGAGCCCCCCTCCCCATCCCCAAACTCCTGCTCTCCTCCCCTTCTCCTGTGACTTTGCAATGAACAGCAAAACTCCACAGGAGCTGCGGCAACAGCATTAGGGAGACGTTCAGCTCTGCCTGCCTACGAGAGTCGCTTTCTGCAGACGGCAATTTATTTATTCTCCACGCATGCATATATGTATTTATATATCTACTGGGCTGCATTTGTTTTTCCTTTTTTTTTAACCTATCAGAAAACCCCCAAACCATCCGAGTGACAAGCGCCAGAATTCCATAAAAATAAAAAAACAGAGCCTGGTGGTGTTGCATGGCTCCCCCTTTCCCCTTGCAAAAAGAGAGGGAGGGGAGCACAGGCAAGGGTAGGTGAAATCCAGAATAAAATCACATTGCTAGATAACTCACGCCTCCCTCCTCGCACACACACACTCACTCACACACACACATACACACACACACACACAGACTCTTTCTCCTCCTCCTCCTCTCGCTGAAGGTGGGTAGCAGGAGCCATGCAACATCTGCAGAACCGGATGGCAAAAGAGCAGGAGGAAAAATAATCCAAGTGGAGTGCTCAGGGGACACCGAGTTCCCTTTTTCTTTTTCCTTTTTTAATTTCTTCTTCTGTGTACCTGTGAGATTCGATTTCACATTTTACTGAGCCCATTTGGGGGCATTTTATTTTTCTTTCTCTTGGGATTTTCTCCATTGCCAGAGGATGTCTCTTGTTGAGAGGATGCTGAAAGGAAGAAGAAACGAATTCTTTGACTGGCATTGAAGGTGGGGGGGATATTTTTCCCCCGCATTTTTTTTTTCATTATTCCTTTTCTTTAGGAAATCATTAACGGGGGGGGGTTGGTTTCTTTTTTCCCTCCCCCCCTTTTTTTGGAGGGGGATTTCAGAAGATCCATCCTTCTTTCCCCTCCCCTCTAAGGATTTTTTTCCATCCTTCGTCTTTGTGGAAATGTGGACATTTCAGGCAGGCAGATTGAGTGGAATTGTCTCTGCTTTAGCAGCGCTTTGTCTCGCCTGCTGTGCGCAAAGGTAAGGATTGCGATCCCAGGCTGCAGGGAAGGGGGGCCCATCCAGGATGTGCTTGTTTTGTTTGGGGTTTTCTCTGTTGATCTGTGTGTGCGAAAGAGCAGGGGGTTCTCTCCCCAAATTGCTTCCCCTGCTGTTGTTATTTCCCAGCCTGTGCCATTTTAGGAGAAGGGATGCTCATACATGAGATGTGCAGCATGGAGCAGTCTCCCTGCAGACAGAGCCCACCTCAGCCCACTTGCAGCATGCCCCCCTGCCATCCCTCCCTGCGTCGTGCACGACCGGGGAGAAAACAGCAAAATGAAGCATTTTGCTGGGGAACATGGTGTCCATCTGCGCTGCCAGACACCAGGCTGTGCGCATAGGGCTGCCTCGTCCGTGCCTGCACATACAGTACGCACGCAGCCACACTCGCAGCCAGGCGGGCCCGGCCTGTGCAGCGCCTGCATCTGTGCCTACGGGCAGCTCCGCGGTGTGAGCCGGCCACCAGCGCGCGGTGAGCGCGGAGCGTCGCCGCACACGCACGGCCAACCGTGCCCGCCCGGGCGCACACGCGTGTGCGGCGCAGCAGGCTCGCAGGGCACAGCACGGGTCACCCGCCCCTGCACGCGTCCAGATGTCTGTGCGGATACACTGGACACCCCAAATGCGGCTCTGCCCCGAGCACCCAGCGCAGCCAGGGGAGCAGCGCAGGTCCATCCTGGTCCCGGTGCGCAGAGCACACCTGTTTGCTCTGACACACACAGTGCCCTGCTGCCTTCGCCCGCAGGCAGGGGCTGCGTACTCCCCCTCACGCATATGGGCAGTTGTCCCTGTGGCTGCATGCTCGCAAGACGCATGGAGTTGCTGGGGAGGTATCTCTGGCATCTCCTTGCTCTGCTGTGCACGCTGAGCCGTGCGCTCCCGAGCGAGGCACGCGTGTAGCTCCCTGCTCCAGCTTGCAGGGCTGTGTATGCAAAGATTTATGTTCCCATAGTTATAAACAAGCACATGCGCAGCTTTGTGCCCCCCTTATCTATACCATTCCTGGGTGGTTTACTTTATACAGAGGCTCATACAGAGACACGCTTAGAGGTACTGTTTGACCAAATGAGTAAAGAGTAGAGTCCACATCAGCAGCATTTGCTCAGACATGTCCTTGCATGCGCATTTACATCTGCTAATGTGCAGGACTGAGAGCCAGCTGAGACTCGCATGTGCATCTCCGCACACCTTGCAGGCAGCATGCACTCTTCCCAGGCACACATGCCTCCCTCTCCTCCCACGCATCGCAGCCAGCAGCACACTGTGCATGCACGGAGACACTTGGCTGCAAGGGTACGTGTACATGGAGAGCACATGCACGCCCACATAGTCAGGGACACAATATTCAAACGTGCGCTTCACAGGCTGGGTGCACATGCTCCCTGCGTGGATGCAGACCCACATTCCCTGGGAATAGCACTCATATGCAGCTGCGTGCCCACGGCTGGGCAAATGCACGACTCGGCTGTTCATTGGGAGGGAGGTGGCCTCACAGATCAAAGGGAGCACCAAGAGGGGACCTTAATCATGATGCCAGTTTATGGCCTCCCTGGGCTAACATGTAGCTGATGGGGAGAAAGGGCCCCTAGATCCCTCTTTGCTTTGCCCCTGCCTGCAGGGCCTCTGCCACAGTTTGCTCTCTCTGCTTCCGTTTCCTTGCCTATAGGAAGGGAGTAACGCCACTTCCTGGGCCTATGGCTCGTGCAAGGCTAAGAAAATACAATGCCTAAATCCCCTCAGGACATACATATTATGTCCATGCTATGCATATGGCTATGTGAAAGTCTATATACCCAGGAATATCTAGAGATGGACAAATACTGGTGCATATGGTCAATCCACAGAGAACCTATATGCACAAGCACAGTCAAAAAGCTCACAAACCTGCCCAGAAATCCACAGATGCAAGAAGATTTTGCATGTGCAGGTACAGTTTTGTGGAAGTGTCCACCTGTGCGCACCTTTGCCTCACTTTTACAGTGAATAAAGCACTGCAATGAAGAGTGCTACCCCTACAGGGAGCACACGCAAGATCTCTGTTCAGACCCCACGTCCCCCTGCCCCGTGGGCACAAGTGCTGAACAGGTTGTCCCTGCACCAGAGCTGGGCCCTGCAAAGTGCGCTGTCTCACATTCTCTGTGAGCTGTTCACATGAAAAATGTGTGCACGTGCACAGCCCGAGCATCCCCAGCTGGAACATGCATCCAGACCTGCCACTGGTCGCAGATTCCCCCAGCCACACGTGTGCAGGGAGGCTGGGCCCCTGGGAATGCGGTGCCAGGCACCTGCAACTACCTGCCCTATGCACCTGCATGGGCAGCATCCACACGCTGTGTGCTGACTGAGCAGCCTCTGCACCCACACTCACTTCCACGTGGACCTGGTCACACCATTAGCAAACATGTTTGTGCACGTGTTGCACGCGCAGGACTCCAGAGCATTCGTGTGCCTGCATTGACAGGCAGGGAGCCTGCGCACCCACAGCACAGTCAGGAGAGCATGCAGATGTGTGCAGGTACCTGTGTGCACCTGCACAGAGACGCCGGCGCAACGCCCGAGTGCGGTGAGACACCAGGCAGTGCGGTGGTGCAGCCTTCAGCCCAACAGGCCCTTGGGAGGCAGTGTTGACAGGGATACATGCTGTCCTGGAGGGGGGCTGCAAAGAGTAGTATTTGCCACTGGCCTGGGGTCTCTATTCTCATGGAAAATAGGGGATAGAGGGTGACACAGATGCTGGGTTTTAAGGTGGGAAAACGTACAAACCCTGCAGCATTGGGTACGTTCAATATTTTTAGCATCCTCTGCTTTCTGGTTTCCCTTCCTTAAATTTACTTTGACTCTTGGGCTGCCTAAGAGGAGCGCCCCTCCTGATGAAATGTCTGAACGAGTGGGGACGGCCACCCCCTGCCAATGGCAGACAGGGGGCAGGGGCAGGGCAGACCATTTCTCTGGCATACAGAGCCAAAGATGGACTCTCCTTCTCCCTGCCGCTCTCTCTTGGTTTGCGTTGCTAAGAAGCCACAGTGATGCTGAGAGATACAAAATTTTTTTACATGCCAGCGATTGGCTTTAACATCATGGTTGTGGGAAAAGGAGTGTTGGGGTTTAGCTTTCCTTCAGTGATAGGAAGAAATATCTGGGTGCCTTGAGGTGGCACTGGGATGCATGACAGCGTAGGGTGCATGTTTTGCAGGGGGAGATTTGTGTCCTGGGGAACTCACTGCATTTATGTTGTATAAGGGGGAAGAAAGTGCCCAGCGTGGCCGGGAAGGCGAGAGAGCCTTGCAAGAAGGACCGCAGCAGCCCTATGCGCAGAAATACCTGATTTGTGTGTGTGTGTGTGTGCGTGCATGTGGACCCCCATCCGGGGGCAGTGGGAAGCCCGGGCGCTGCAGGTCGGTGGCCATGGAGAGGTCCATGCGGTAAGCAGGGCCACACCAGGGCAGGCGCCAGCGTGCTAGAATATCCTGGGATTTTGGGGAGTCCAGGCCGAGTCCAGGAAGAGGATCCAAAGCCATGCTGTCCTCCGGAGCCGAGGGCGTCCTCGCAGCTCGGCACGGCCCCATTGCAGAGCGGCCGCGGGACAGAGCGCCGCGGTGCAGCTGCCCCATAGCCCAGCAGTGCTGCACGGGATCCTGTGCTGGGGTCCGTGGCGTGACGAGGACTCTCTTCTTTTGTATTTCAGCCCCTCCACTGGGAATATTTCCGTGGTGAAAGAGATTGTGGACAAATTGCTGAAGGGCTATGACGTTCGCCTCCGGCCTGACTTTGGAGGTAGGGTGACCCCAGTCGCGCTGCCGGCACAGCACAAGAGCGGGCAGTGGAGCACGGGGCTGCGGCTGCTCAGCAGCAAGGCTGCTTTGACTGGGTGCAACACACTGCCAAACTCCCCCTTCTGCACGCTCACATCTCCCGAAATCCTGCTGCTTGGCAGCCTTCCTCTCCCTCCTTCCTTCTCCCCCACTTTTCTTTCTTTGCCTCCTAGTTTCTCTCTTCCTCCTCCTCCACCACCTCCTCTCCTCCCTCTGCTCTCTCCTCCTCTCCCACCCTGCTCTCAGCGCTCCCTTCCTCACTCCCGTAATGCATGTCATCGCCTCCCTGGTCCCACATGAAGCGCAGAGCTCTGTAATGCACCAGTCAGTCAGGAAAAAAAAAAAAAAAAACCTTTTGTCCAGGCTCAAGTTTGCTGAGAGTCATGGAAGACCAGAAATAACATATGAATATGTATGAATATAAATGAAAAAAACAACCTCTCCATCCCAAATTTGCCATTTCTACAGACAGTGACTGTAGCGTTCCCCATGGCAGGACATGTCTGGGGACATTTCCTGGGGACAGAGACACACTGGTTTTCTCTGCTCCAGACATCCTCCATGACGGGCAGCAGGTCACAGCTCCACCACATTCCCTGCTCCTAATGTGTTCCCTCTGGAGGGTCGGGGTGGCTGCCCACATGGCTCTTGGTCACTCTGTCTCCACTGCATCTGGGGGACTGCAGCAGACAGCCCTGCCAGGATGCACCCTCACTAACCCTGTGTGATGAAGTATCAATCGAAAGCTGGTGGTCTTGCTGCTATTTGGCAAAAAATGCTGGTATCTGCAGAAACATTCTTGGGTCACCTATGCCACTCAAGAGTACTGCGGGGTCTATTAGCTGGAGAAGCAGACTGTGGAAAGCCCACAGCTGACCACATGGTGAGCTGAGGGCTGGAGTGTGTCTAGCTTCAGACTGCCAAGCTTGGCTATTTTTGCTCTTTCCTGGGCAATGCTACTTCCTCCTCCCAAGGAGTAGTGTGGACTTGGAGGATCTTCAGGCTGCAGGAGAACAGGAGCTATATTGAGAAGTTCTCCAAACAACTTCTGGGAAGCAGATTCATGTGTGTGGTCTCAAGGGACATACACCAGAGTCAAGTCAATGGTGGTGCAAAAGAAGATTTTTTTTTTTTAAGTGAAAGGCTTGGCCTGAACTCTTGAAGTCAAGGAAGGGGGGAATATCATCCATTTTGGAAGTCTCCCTGCATATTCCAGTTTTCTGTGACACTCTAAGATAAACCATCTTCCTCTGTGGTTGAGCTCAGGCTTCCCTGCATTTCACACAAACCTGCCCCCATCCACTCGCTGTTTGGTTCCCTTCCAGCAGAGATTGCCTCCCTCTGTGCACACACCGTCCCTTGGCCATGCACACACCGTCCCTCGGCCCTGCACACCTCCTCCCTCCCACAGTGCTGCATGGGCTATCAGGAGGGCAGCACCAACCACTGCTGCACTAGGGCCCCAGGGAGAGCCACTGGCTGCAGGAGACGCTTGCCCCTCTGATGGGATCCCTCCGTAGTGCTGGTGCATTTCGGAATTTGCTTCAGGAATTTGCAGTGGGATGCAACTTTAGCAGGCTTGTAGTGCCCAGCAAGGAAGCGGGTAGCAGTGAGCCCCCCTCCTCCCTTCTCTCCTTTGAATGTGCAATACGGCTGGATTTGATTTAAAGGGTCTGCCCAGGAAACACCGAATGTCCCTATTAGCTGACCAGCACCAATCACAGAAATTGGTGCAGTCACATTTTATGAGGGGGAGAACTGCAGAGATGACATAAAAAACTGCAAGAAAACCATCTTGTAGGCTATTGAGATGATTATGATACAGTAAAGCAGTAGGTGATCTGGCTCCGCATAGGCACAAAGCAGAGGGGCAAGGGGTGATGCAGTGGGGAGCTGTGAAGGTGCCTGCAGGAAAGGGGTCCTGGTCACAGCCTGTCCGCTCTGGTCCCTCATGGCACCCAGCCTGCCCTCTGGGGCATGAAGCATCCCTTCTTTCAGCTCGGGCAAAGCTGCTTGGTGCAGGCACTGCTGCCTGACCTGCCAGCCCTGTGTGGTGCAGGAGTTGGGCTGAGCAGGCACTCAGCTCCTCCTGACTGCAAGATGGATGTTTCTGGGGAAAACATTGCATTTTATTTCAATTTACTTTGAATTCCCAAAGAATAAACAGTGTTTTCCTCACTCAAGCAGAGAGAGAGAAAGACAAGGCTAACGCTGTTTTCTGCATGCACCTCTGTTGCCCTTCACCCTTTCTTGTCCTTCCCTCCCCTCATAAGTGCAAAGTCCTTGCTGACAGCACCAGTGATGGGTGCCTTTGATGCTTGCTATGCAGTGATGCCCTAGACAACATCACTGGCTGCAGTATGTCTGGCCCTCTACCCTGGAGGATAAGTCTCTCTGGATAAAATTGCCCCTGCAGCATTTACAGATAAGAGAAGGATGGGATGAGAATGGAGCCTGAAAACTGGAAACCTTTAGCATTATAAAGCCAGGAAAAGAAGTGGATGTTTCCTTGCACTGCCACTGTCCCCAGAGCTCACCAGTCCTCTGAGATCTTGGGCCAGATCTATAGCTAGGATAAATCCTGTGGGGTCATTCCAGGAGCTTGTCTAACCCCCTGTGGCTTTTAGTTCATTTGTAAGCCATGGAGAAGGTGGAGTTTTGCACTCCCACCAGAATTGTGTGCAGCTGGAGAAGTCACACTTTGGGGAAAGCCTCAGGGGCTTTCTTGGTGCAAAACCAACCCCTCAGGTGAGAGGCATGGAGAGCAGTACCAAACCCTAGCCATAGGAGCCCTGTGGGATGGGTTGTTCTCCTAGGGAAGGGCAGTGGTACCTGCCCTTCAGCCCTGCCTCCAGGCAGCCCGCCCACGGTGGTGGACAGGCCAACTTGGAACTTGCTGCTCCTCCTTCCTCTGGGTCCTCCCCAAGTGCAGCCCCTTCTCCAGAGCACTGGTAGCTGGCCAGCATGTGGTGCTCCACACATTACAGGAATCTGAGAAACGCAGCCCACCAAAGTAACAAAGCAGGATGCCTTTCCTTCCTCCCTTCTCTGCTCTCTTTCCATTCCTTTTCCATTCCCCGCCAGCTTTTTAAGAGAGCCTGTGCTCCCGCAGCACAGCAGCACCCACGCTGCCCAGGTGTAAATGCGTCTTTGCTAGCGTGTGCTCCTCTCCCATCTCTGCACCTTTATCCATCCTCTACCCTTCCCAGGTTGAGCTTGTGGAGCTACCATACACTTTTATGCCCACTGTCTAGCTCTCTTCCAGCTGAAATTCTCTGCCTCCCCACATTATGAAGCTTCCTCTCTTTCTCTCTCACTCCTTTCCCTTGATCCTTTCCTTGCTCACAGCCCTGCTCTGGCCCCAGCACATCCTCATTGCCAGCCCAGGATGTGCAGGAAATGGGCAGGCAGGGAGAGCTGGAATCAGCCCACTGGCCTCAAAGTGGTGGCCTCAAAGCAAGAATGATTTCCAGGGCACTGAAGGCTCTGTCCTCAGACAAGGGCCCCCTCAAAGCCGCCAGGATGTGGTGCTTCCACAGCCCCAAATGCAACTCGCAGCTCTGCAGTCCTCTTTTTTGAAAAAGAAAGAGAACTCCGACTAATGCCAAAAGGAGGACAGGCCTGCTGGGGATTGCAGTTCACTTTTTAATTTTGAGATGCCTCGTTAGCTCTGGGCCGAGCTGAGTGGCTGAGAAGCGTCAGCCACTTACTCTCCTCCCCTCTCTCCCATCCCCTTGGAAACCCATTAGGGCAATGAGCAGGTCGGTTCTCAGGGGTGGCGATGAGCGCGATGGGCTCACCTAGAGATGCAGCTGAACTAGCGGGGCACAAAGGCGAAAGGGGCAAAGTTGGAGCCATACAGGGGTGCTGGAAAAGTCTGGGAGCAGCTCCTCCAGAAAGCCATTCTGGCTCAGACAAGGTGGCCCATGGGCTCAGGAGCAATGGGATGGCATTGAAGGGGATGCTTTAGAGGAGTGTGCAGGAGTAGCAGGATGTAGAGCAGTGCACGAGGGCCCTGTGGGTCAAGGAGAGATGTAAAGCCCAGTCCTCATGGGCTGAGCAAGGAAACAGCCTGAAGCTGAAAAAGCAGAGGGTTATTGCAGAGAAGGTATAAGGGCTTTGGCTAGAACTGTGAGGGGGGATCTGGAACAGACTTGAACAAGGGATCTGTGGTGCAGGGAGAAAATTTGAGCAGTGCTGTTGGTCTATTGAAGAGGAAGATCTCTGTCCTGGTACTACAAGCACACCAAGAGTGAGGCACAAGGTGTTTTGGCAGGGTGTATTTGGGAGCATGCTCAACGCACGGGAGCATGGCAGCTTGTCTCACAGGGTGACCATGACAGCTGTGTGGGATCCTGCTGGCCCTGGCTGGGGAAATGGGCAGCAAGGGGACCAATGCCTCCTTTCAGCAGGTGTGCTGCAAGTGATGTGCTGCAAGACAGGCCTCAGTATAGAAAGCAGCGTGTCCACAGTTTAGGATTGTATGAGCAGGGGATGCTGCAGATCAGATCTGGGAAGCATTGCAGAGCCAGGGGTGAGGTCGAGATAAGGAGCTTTCATAGCAGTGCTATGGTTATTGCAAGTGCTCTTAGCCTCTTACTTTCAGAAGCATTAGTTGCATAGGAGGAAAAAAAAATAAAACAGACAAATGAAGACTGTATTGCCTTGGGGTAGAGAAGGCAATGAAGGAATGGCAGGAGGAGCCCACTTGAGCTCAGTGACTCAGCTGCTCTCTGATGGTTGAAAATTTCCAGCCCAAAACTTTGCAAGAGTTTCAGACAGATATCTCTGCTACCCAGGAGTGGATGGAAGAGGATTCTGTATGGTTTCACAGCATCTTTTACAGATATGGTTAGCTAAAAGCAGGTTGAGGATATTCGCTGTTCCTTGTCCCCAGGCCACCTAGAGAGTGCGGGAATCCTGTTTGTTTTTTTTTTTTCTTTTCCCTTCCTGGGGTAATGTGTGCAGTGTCTGCAAATATCTGGTAAAAAGGGAATGATCAGAAGCCTTTGTGGTTACACAGTAAGTCCTTGTTTCAATGACTATGGGTCCAGCAGCCTCCCCTGCTTCATTTTTGCCTCAACTTCCCTAAAGAGAATTAGAGCTTAGGGAGTCTTGGCTCTTCAGAGGGACAAAAATGAGCCTGTGCTATGCTCCTCGTCTGCTCTGTCATAGAGACCTGGATTCTGAGCTCCCACATCACCCTCGCTGTGTCACCCCTCTCCTCCGAGAGCCAAATCCCTCCTTAGCGGCAATATCTAGGCCTCCCTGCTCTCCCTCCCCTGCACCTCCCATCCTCAGCCCCTCTCTCCTTCCTCACACATGCACCTCATCCTGCATCCCAGTGTTCCTGCTTGTTCCCTGCATTTCTTCTTCAGGCAGCAGCAAGGGCCACACAGAATTCAATGAGCATGGCATGAATTCTCAGCCGTTCCCTGTGTAACAGCATCACTTGAAAGTCAGAACTGTAAAAATAAATGACTGCTGATGCATAAAGTGTTGCAGTGAAACATCGCCAGTAGTTCGGGTCTCTGAAACCAGTGGGCTGGGAGGCTGGGCGCTGTGCTGGCTGGCAGGAACGCAGCAGCAGGCCGAGGACGCCGAGCATGGCCAACCGGCCTGGGCTGCTGGAGAGACCTCGCCAGAGTGGTGCCGTGCCATGAGGGAGAGGAGCTTGGCACCTCACCACAGGCAAGATTGGCAGTGTTGTGTGTTGTGAATGTTCCCTGACAATGTCCCTGAGAAGCCTGTTTTCTACTGCGTATAACGATCAGCCATGCTGGCTGTGGTTTTTGTTTTTCCATATAGTTTGCTTACTTTGACTTTTCTGAGGGGAGGGGGTAGATTTGAGGCAAAATGATTCAGGCATTTCTGAAAACAAGACGACGCATGTAAATACAACATTTTTTCCTCTTTCAAAATGTTGCAGGGCTGCAAAATGGCAGCTCTTCCAGTAGGCCTGGCCCCAGGTGCATGCAAAGCAAGCAGGTGCCCAGCAGCTGCTGGGCCAGCAAAATGATTGTGGTCCCACCACCTATTTTGTCTGTTCAACATCCCAGACTGGCTGGTGCTGCTGAGGGGAGGGTCAGGGTCTATGGGGCTGAGCAGCTTGGTGTGTGAAGCAGGCAATGCTCCCCAGGTCACCAGACACTGGCCCTCCTGGTGGCAGTAGGAGCTGCAAGCCCACCTTTCCACAGCTCTGCCCACAGTTCTCTTGCTCCCTGTTTGTGGCAAAACTGTTTAATTCTCAGAGCAGCCAGATCTGTTTTTCCCTTTGCTTCTGACATGCCTTCAGTCAACTCTCTCACTCACGCTCTGGGGTAGGGAATTGAGACTTTAGCTGGAAGGCACTGCACCCACCAGGATCATGTCCTTCATCTTCATGTTCTACAGGACACAGTGCCCAAACTTGGACACAAGATTAAGTTGAAATTCGCAGAAACATACTAGAGTGGGAAATATCGTTCTTCCTTTCCTATAGCCAGGCAGGGAGGAGAGAACAGCTCAGGATTTGAAAACAGAGAGATGAAATATGCATCAGAGGAAGAGAAGGAGTAATTGTAGAAGGAGAGGCAGGGATAGACTGGGCAAGTAAGCTAGGGTGTAAGGAGCCATTTCATGGTGAGACTGCTGTGGACCTCTGGGGAGGGACTGGAGCTGGCAGAAGGCAGAGAAGGTAACTTGAGTGGAACAAGGGGGCAGGAAAAGAAGATGTAAACATCACTGGAGAGGGCAGATGGAAGCGTAAGAGGAGAATGGTGGAAAAAAACTGTGAGGGAGAGTGGGAGGATGTGAGAAACCCGTGAGAGAGAGGAAGAGGCTGAGCTGTATTTTGGCCAAGGAGGGCGAGGAAATGGGGATCTACAGGCCTGGTGTCCTGACTTTGCCTGGGAGGCTTTTCCCTACTAGGGATCATGGGGGATGGGACCCTGATGGAGCAGGAGCCTGGAGCACTGAGCAGCCTGTGGCCTGCACTGTGTGGGGACAACAGCTAGTCAGGGAGAGAAAGAGCCAATGCAGAGGAGAGAGAAGATGAGGCAGAAAAAACCTGGCAGGAGAAGGCCTGCAAGACAGCAAGGACCACTCTGGAGTCACCTTACTAGGTTAGAAGAAGATGCTGGGCCATGTGGATTGCACTCCTTTTCAGAGACCCTAATATCCCCAGGTCCCACCATTCCTCTATGGTCAACAAATGCCAGTGTAACCCAGGACCAAAGTAAATGGATATGCCCCCAGGAATGGTAGTAGCCCTGCTCTGCTGCCTGGTAGGCTAAGGAATTCCTGGTAGGCTAACAAATGGGTGTTCTTGGTCAGCAGACTTGGCCACAGCTGTACAATTGTGCAGCCCCTTCTTCCTCCCCCTTTACATGACTTCTGGCCCCAGATCATGGGTCACATCATCTCTAGAACTAATGTAGAAGGAAGATGACAACCTCCTGCTGTTATGTCTTACTTCGTTAACTCAAGTGGCAGGAAATGAAAGGATCCAGTCCTTCTTGGGACATATGTGGATGTTAACACATTGCCACATGACGGAATTTCTATTTTTTTCAGTTTGCTCTTTTTATAGGAAATACATACTGTTAAAAAGATTTTTCAGGGTGTAAAGTCAAACACTCAAGACATCAGAAACACCAGAACTGAGATTGTTTCGCAGAGCCGTATTTGGTCTGCTCGTGCCTGGGCATCAGGAAGCAAGAAAGAACAGCGAGCTGTTCTTTCTTGTTTCCCCTCAATAGAAAGGGGACTTGCTGGGAGCACGGCAGTGGGGACTAGATGAGGAGATCAAGGCAGACAGTTAAGACAGGTTGAGCTAGAAGAGACTGGGAGCAAGATGCACATCTAGTGCAAAGAGTGGGACTGAGCAGGCAAGGACCAGCCTGGACCCGTGCCCTTTTGACAGCTCTGGATTCAGACCTGCTGCTAACACAGAATTAGTTGTTTTTATGACTGTTGTCAAGCACACCAGTACAGCCTAAACATGTACACAGCTTCCCTCTGAGGGGTCAAAAGTATCCCGCACTGTGGTATGGCCAGTAGTGAGACACTTGATTTTCCAGAATATTTAGCAGCATTATATTGGGCACACTGTATCTTTAAAGCACAGCTCCTATTGATTTCAGCCAGAGCTGTGAGTGCTCAGCTGCGGTGCCCCAAGAGAGAAACATTCAGACTTCATGAAAACCTGTGAGGTGCCTTGCATAGCAGCATGCAGGAAAACCTGTGTGAACCTGTGATGTCTGAGTCCTGGAGAACAGGATTCAACGGCGATCTTCCTTCCTTTCCTGGAGGTCTGCCTCTCACTCACTGCATAGCTATCAGCTTCTTCCCCAAATCAGGCAGGGACTCTGCCAAAAGTGTTCTCCTTCACTATATAATCCTGAGTCATCTTCAGAACAAACCTATCCTCTGTCAAACAAGGAAGGGGAATGAGCAAGGATCTTGGGGATTGTTTAATAAAGAATTGCCACTAAAACATCCATTCAGCAATGGGCATCCTTATATCTGATGAACATTTTGAGAGCTTGCTAATTGTGCAGGTTTTTTGTGTGCAGTAATATTTTAGGACATGAGACTCGTTCTTTCCTCCAGTGTGATAAAGCTTGGGAGCATCTCTTTGCATGTTGAACATATTCATGAATTCCAATGGAGACCCCCAAGATCTTTATTATCCTCCTTCAGAAACTGGAAGATCTGACATAAAGTGGTCAGAGAGGGAGTTTTGGGTGGTGTGACCAAGACAGCAGTGAGGATGAGGTCTCTTGACTCTCAGCCTGCAGTCAAAATGGAGGTGGATATATAAACAATTTGCAAGGCTGGCCAAGAGCAGTGCTTAGCAACACCAAGTGTTCACTGGATTTGATAGCAAGTGGAGGGCATGTAGTTCTGTTATCATCTATTAAGCCACCACACTTTTGCACTACTGGAAGTTTTGATTCTCATGTCTGCATTAATCCTATTCAGTATAATTGCATTTGGTTGCTCTTCATTTTCCTTTTAACCCTCGTTTTTTGTAGCTTTGCCCAACCATTCCACTCCACCACAGACACAGATACTTACCAGTGCTGTTGGAGCTAGTCCCTGGTAGTGCACTGTAACCAGTGAAGGACTATGAGATCTATTTCTGTAATAAAAAGACCTCGTCATGATTTTAACAAAGCATTTATTCCGGGAATTTTGCCTCTTAGGCACAGCTTTTTTATGGTTGAATACAATATATTTGAGGTATTGATTGTAAAATAATTCCAATAATTCTTAATTGATTAATTAGTTAACAGATCAAAAATAGGTTGTTGTTTAGAACTAGTCTGGAGGACGTGTACCATCTCACTTGGACACTGAAGTCAAATCGTATTGCTCTTCCTCAGCATTATCTACATAACATCACCATTTCTGTGAGTATTCCTGCCAATAATATTCTGGGGGCTGTCACTGAAAGCAAAATGCAAAAAGAGTACGAAACTTGTCAGCATGAGTCCTTCTGATTAGTCAAAATATACTCCATAGTCCTAAATCTATTCATTGGAATAGCTTTACATATTGCATTGTTCATTCCTTAAAGCTGCCAATAGCAGTCATGCAGAAAAATATCTTTTTTACCTGTACAGTGCAGAACATAAAGGCCAAGTGATACGTTGTAGCGTTACCTCTACATGAAACAGACTGTGTGTGCACATCATTTTTCTCACCTGATTCAAATAAAAGGCTACTAAAGTGTCAGGCTGAGTTGATGTAATATAGTTCTTTAGTGGTAGTCACAGTATTTGGTGTGGAAGATCCATTCTTGCAGACAGCCTTTGATGGGATTTGTTATGTGTTTATTTATATCTTGATATTTATTGGGAAATACCAAGGACAAGACAAATGCTGTGCTTAGTGATGGCATAAGGCCCATTCAAGCAACTCACATCACATACATGAAAAGAAGTGAAATACTAGAAGGTGGAACCCTACAGCTGGAATTGATCTGTGGAATAAGCAAGTATACTGTAGATCAGGGATTTCTCTTGTTCTTATTAAATGGAAGACAACAGAATTCTTTTAGTCATACCTTATTACAAGTCAGTAAAAACTCGGTTGTTTGCTTTGAGTAGGAGATGAATTTCAGGGAGGTTTGGAAAACACTGCACGTGCAATTCCAAGAGGCTATTCTTCTGTTTTCGGCATTTATTCTTGGTTCTGTGTCAGAGTTAGGAACTCTTTTTCTTCGCTGATCTTTTCTTTCCCCCCTTTCCCTTTCTTCTCTTTGCAGTCCTAGTGGAATAGTGCTGTTAAGTAATTGTGCACTTAGAGATGTCTGTGCTTGTGACAGGGGTGAGCCTCAGCCCAGTCTAGCGTGGCTTGAATTTCCCTCCCTAGACCTCAGGACCTCTTAGTGCAAGTCTGGGATGGTTCAGAGTGCAGCTATAGTTGGAAAAGAGCCTCTGTAAAAATTACATCTTGTTGTTCCATATTTATTCTCCCTCAGTGGTTTCCATGTCAAATTTGCTCAGTTTACCAGTCAAAACAAGATATTTCTACCTGCCAGCTCTGCCAGCTCAGCCTGGGCTCCGGAAATCAAGCTGTGCTCTCTCTGCTCTGGACATCATCACCAGCCAGAAAGGATTCTGGAATCAGGGCTGAGTGGAATGTGATTTTGATTATGCACAAATATAATCTGATCTCAGGTAGCATTATTGGCTCTGTGTGACAAGTAGCAACAAGGCTTCTGCACTGTACAAACATTGACTAAGGGGTCTTCCCTGCTTCCTGTAGGCTGATGGACTTCTACTAGTCTGTTTTACACCTAGGAGATACCGACAGGGCAGCTTGTTTGAGTTGACACAGAAAAACTTGTGACAGAGCAAGGGGTAGAACCAGGAAGTTCCGCTTCACGCTATTACCTTTTATTCACAAGAGCAGACCTGAACACCTTTAGTGCTCTGGTCCACTGCTCAGTCACCAAACCATGACACTTTCTTCGATTGTGGTAGCCTGTGAAATCCCCAAAGGGAACAAGTACATGTACCCACTTCTCACTGCAGAGAAATAGAAGGGGCGGAACCGTAGGAAAATCTTTCACCCAAATTGGGCATTAAAATTGTTCAGAAATAGTTCCCTTTGTGATGGATGGGACAGGAGGGCATTCCCCAACATCCATTTCAGAAAATGGATCAGTTAGAGCTGGTTGAATATTTTTAAAATTATGTGTGAAAGATAATATATTCACTGTTATGAACACGTCACATTGTAGAGAAAGTGGGATGTACTCGCTATTGCACTACTTCCAACCTTTACTTTTCATATGCTTCTGTAATGACTTTCACCACAATCTGTTGGCAAAACCTGACATGAGGGCCTTCTATGTCACAATACAGGCCTCAGCTCTCACAGCCAGCAGGGTCATTTCAGCCACTAAAAGCAGTTTTAGGCTTTTATCTGCTATGCAGACTGGCCTCTACTAGTGAGCAGTGACCCAGAAGTTGGTTCCTATGACAGTTTGTTGTCAAATGCTTTCTTTTAAAGCCAAGGCTAATCCATCTCAGTCAGCAGAGGAGTGAGTATGCCAAACATGCCACTACATTACCAGTATGGGTATGGTAGTGGGGGTATGGGGTAGACCCATGGTAGTATGGGTAAAAACTGCAGCAATGCCGCAAAACTGGGCCTGGTTTCCTGATCCAGAGGTCTTTCAAATACCTCTGTTATCAGTTACCAGGCAGTTCCTTGATATTCTTCTTGCTCTTCTCTTATACATTAGCCACTGTGAGAGAACCCACATGCAGCTCTTTTGCATTAGTTAGATGGCAGGACATGACTCCTCCAGGTTGCGGGAAGCCTGTGCCATGGGAAAGGCTAGGATTGGGAAGTGTATTGAGCTACACTGAGCAGCTCAGCTCAAGAATACATGAAGAAGGGGACACCCCGCTGCAGTTGGCAGAGCTCTGGGCAGGACACTGATGATGGCCATCCCAGAAGAGGAGGCCACCTAGGTTACAGGTTGGAGTTTACTGGTGGGATATTGTTACTGGTGGAGGAATCCTCCTTTTCCAGCTGGGGAGAGAAAGTCCTGCTGTGGAGCCAAGCTGTACGTCATATCTGCCAGAAAGCCATGTGCAATGGCATCTGGGACAGAGTTTTTTACAAAACACAGGGCCTTGGCTTCATGCTGATCCCAGTGATAGCAGACGTAAGCTCGCAGTGGCTTCAGATTTAATGTGGGCCTACATATTGCAAGACCTTCCCCTAAAACAGCCTCAAATCTGCAAGGCCTTGTGCATATCTGCAGATCTTGCTCATCTGTTTTAGTAATGCTGCTTCTACATGTATCATCCATTTGAACAAAGCTCTACTGAAGTTTCACTGGGCTGAGACTGCACTGACAGAGTAATTGAACTAATCCAGATATTTTTTCTGTTTTAGAGCAGAGAAAGCCTGGCTAGTGCCCACCAAAGCTAACTAAAAAGTGTGGTTCAAACCCTTGAGGAGAGCAGCGGCTGCGGGAATCAAAGGTGTGACGGACACCGTCTGCTCTGTTCTCATAGTCAGGAGGGTTTATATGTTAACTAAAAATGAAAACATCTCGGCATATCTATCTCAGCTTCGGAAGGAAATTTTTATAGAGGGGGGAGGGTAGACTGTGAGTGGAATTTTTCTTCTTATCCTCCTTTCATAGCAAAAATAGAAAAACATTGAAAAGACATTTCCCTAAAAAAAAAACTAGGT
Source organism: Tinamus guttatus (assembly GCF_000705375.1). The sequence goes on from NW_010583013.1 coordinate 237,463, forward strand.
CCTTGCTAGTATTTGACGCTAGAGAAAAAAATGATGAGTACTCAAGTTAATAATGCATGATTATTATGTTGATGAATTGCTGGAGATTAATATATATGTAAAAGCCCTGCAAGATTCGCTCATCCATGAATCCTGAGTGAAAGCAATTATTTTGGTGAACAAATGACAGTTAGCTGTATCTCTTAATAAGAAGTGCTAGGGTAAAAGGTGGCCAGGTAACTTTGGTCCTGGTGAATCCCCATGACCCTCTTGCAAACTGATCTTTGCTGAAATTACAGAAACATGAGCCTACAGGGCCAACTGTTCAAAAGTGACCGATTTACAAACTTGAATTCTCCCTCCTACACCCTTCTCGCAGTTCTCAGTCATCAGCGAGTTAAGTCAGATTTTCTTTGTCTTGAGACTGCAGAGGAAAAACAGAAAACCGTGAACATGGCATATCCAAGGGACTCAGAAAATGGAAGACAGAAACATACAACCCCATATGTAACATTTGGAAAAGGGGAAGCTGGCTTATGTGTGCGCTTTTCCTCTCATGAGCGCTAACTTGAGCTCATGCTTTTAACGTGAATGTCATGATATTTTCGGGTCTGACTCACCGCTTTCCCCGCTGGTAGCGCTCACACCATGTGCCATCCGTACCACCAAGCTGTGGGCGTGCAGGTGACCCCAGGCCCAGGCTCCATGGACACAGGCTTTGTGCCATGCTGGGGATGAAGGAGAGTGTTTAGCACCACCAAAACATCACCCAGGGAGGATGGTGGCAGCTGACCCCACCATTCCCAGCATCCCTGCCCCAATATCCTCACTCGCCCGGTCAGCCACCACTTCCCTTCCCTCCCCACTGCGCCGTGCGTGCCCGGCAGGATCACATCCAGGAACTAGACAGCACGGCATCCCTTACGGCCAGGCGCCTGTTAACAGCAATGAGGAGGTGTGACTAACTCATTAAAACTGAAAAACAGTGAAAGAAAGGAAAACACCTTCCTGTCGTCACTTTGATAAAAATGACAAGCCAAGATATTTTGTTATTGGTACAAATATTTCCAGGACGGAGTAATGGATTTCATATGAATGGAGGAGCTTGTGTTAACCCATTTAAATTAATTTGGTTCAGCTCATTTTCAGCTAAGGGGATTAGGTGGCTCAGGCTGCCGTAGTGCAGGAGAATGTTCTCCTGGAAAGGTCACGTACTTGAGCGTAGTCTGGGTCTGCCACCATGTTGAGGAAACTGCCCTGGGTACATGAGGAGAACAGGCCTCCTCTGCCTGGTGGAACAAGTGGTTCTGAGGCTCTCCTCAGTACTTCTCTCCACAGTAGCAACCATAATGTCCCATAGGCCTTACCTGCAGCCACCCTACCAGTGCTGGGTGCAGGAGGATCCTGGGTGGTGGGACCATGCGTCCATCGCCCATGGAGCAAAACCACAGGCTGGGCTGGGTTGGAATAGGATAGGATGGCCTACCCCATATGTAGCTGGGCATATGAAGGTGGTGGTGGGTTTGCTCAGGGCTTCTGCATGGTGTTGTGGGCAAAGCTGTGGCCCCAAAGCACAGTGGGCATGTGCTCCCCTGCCAGAGTGCTGCTGGAGGCATGAAGGAACCTTCTCAAGTGGGAAATTGTGAGGTGTGGATCAGATGTTGCTCATGGAGGACAGCGCCTGGCATGTAGTGTTCTGCTGCTGCTCTGTTATAATGTGCTATATAATCTGCTGAGGAAACCCTGTTGTCCGCTTGCATGTCATCCTTGGTGGAGAATAGATAAGTGCTGAAGGTGGTACCTGGTATCTTTGGTTTTTCCCGGTCAGCTAAGCATAACCACAGGAAAATGTGATGCTTTGTAGAAATGCCAAAATCTGTGGTGAGGGGAGGAGAGTGAAAGCAAAAACCTCCAAATTAGCTGTACGTGCTGGAGGCTGCCCAGCCAGGGAGCCATGTGTGCAGTGCCCTGGGCGGATGTGGAGAGGAAAGGCCTCCAGAGCAGCCTAGTGAGCAAGCCTGGCTCCAGTAGTGCAACCCAGCAGGCTAGGGGTCAGCCCTGGCCTCCCGAGGCGGCGCTGGGCCTCCAACCCTGTCTCTGGCAAAGAAACATGTGCCTATCCCCAGCAGCCTCTTCTGCAGTGCACAGCCTGCTGTGATCTGGGCCAGGGATCCTCTTCTTCAGAGGACAGCTTGTACTGGGCAACCTCAGTGCTCTTAGTGTGCATACTATTAAAGCAGTGATGCCAGGCTGGAAACAACCAAATCTGGTTGTGTGATGCAATTATACATAAATGAGAGCAAAAACCTGCAAAGCATATTGAGTTTATGATAATTCTGGAAACTTATTTTCCCCCATTTTTCAGTAACCTTAACATGTCTATTAGGAATACAGAAAGCTTGAGAAAAATCTCTTCATCACTAAGGATAACACGCATTTAAAAGTGACTTCTGAGTATTGACCTAGGCCCCTATGAAGAAAAGATAGTATCCTGAGAAGTTAGTGGTTTTTTTTTCTTAATGCTGGCAGTGCTCTGTGCGTATGTACAAGTGCTTTGTTGAACTGAACCCACTAGTAGTACAGAAGCTCTAAAGGCTTGGTGTCTACTCTCTTGTTCCATTTTAAGCCTGTATATATGAGAACCTTGTTTTTATTCAGTTAGGGTAGCTGTCTACTACCATCTTTTAAAATCAACCTTGATTTAGCTTCCTCGGTAATCCTTCAATACCTTTGGGACAGCCTTTACACTGTTCTTGCAGCCAACAGATTGTTCTCTCTAACTTCTAAATTTCCATGGGATATTTGCAATATCCCACACTAATACCTTCTAATCCATTAAAAATACCCATGAGATAGATTAGGTAATCCACTGTGCCTTGCAGATTGTGCTCCCTAGCACTCTGCTTTCCCTAAAACAGACACAAAATGATTGCTGTATCTGCATTGGAAAAGCATTCTTCCTCCAGAAGGATCCTCCAGCATTGGCTCAGTGGCAGGCACAGCTTGCTTGGGAGAGGGAGGGAAAAAAATCCTCTGTATCTATTCAAATCTACAGGGACAGCTTCAGTAGACAACATGTTGGAAATGTGGCTGTTACATCAAGGTTAACCTGTAAGTTTGTAAAGAGCGTCACAAGATAGTAGTACTTGAGTTCTGTCTCCTCCGCAAGTGCTGCGTTGCCTGAAGAACTGGCTTTACTGCTTCCTTGGAGGAAAGCCTGGCTCTTATTGAAGCCCATGTGTTTTTTGGTGATTGCATATTTCAAGCACCTGCTCAGGTGCTGTGCCCAGCTCTCCTGGTTCTTGAGCTGCCAGGAGGTGGTATGATTTATGGGCTTGGCTGCATCCTCCTTTAGCTGTCCTATCAAACCTGGTGTGCAGTCCTTGATATTGCTGTTTTCGTAAGAACTTGCTCTAAAGTTTCCATTTCTAGGGGGAAATCCTTAATATTTTCCCCATGTTTAAAAAAATTGTCATGCAAATTTGCTGATCTGCTCGGCCAAAACCAGGCTTCCAGCCTGTGTCATTATGCTCTCATTAGCTTCCTTGCACAGGAGTGTGCTGTGTCTGGGAAGCCTAGCAAAGTTAGGCACAGTCTTGCTCCCTGTGTTAGCTTGATGGCTTACAAAGTGCCAGGCACTCCTTAAAGAAGCATGGCAAAGGAAGGAAATCTTCCAGGCAGAAGGAACTGTTTTCTGCCAGCTTAATTGCAATTTCCATAAGAACAAGTGTTAGATGCTCCTGCTTCTGCAAAACAATGCATCTCTGTGGAAGCAGAAAGCATTGACAGTCCCATGTGTTCTGGAGACGGGGGCCCTATATTTCAGCTAAACAACACTGCTTTCCTCACATGAAGTACGGAGACTTGCTAGCAGCAGCAAGTCCCTTATCTTCCCTGTGCTCCCAGATAGCAGAAGGCAATGCCATATTTGCTGTCCTGCCACAGGATCATTGCTTCTCTTTCTGGCAATGTATAACAGTGGCCTAAAGTGTAATGTCATGATATGATTTACTCTTATAAATCCAGTGGATGTCATGGAGTGACCCACCAGGAGTAGGGGGAGAGCTTTGATATCAACCTCTGTTCAGTGTTTCTGGCCGTTGTGCTGAGCCTGGCGAGCTTTTTGTGCAGCTATCATCAGCTGTGGGGTAGGGGAGAGGTCAGCATGAGGCACAGAAATAAGAGTAAAAAAATAGAAGAAGAAAGCTTGAAAAGTGTTTAATGTGTATTTAAAGCTATTTTTTGCTGGGAAAAAATCAGCAGATTCTTAAGTGACCTCACTGATCTCAGTGCTTCTAGGTGTTGTCCATTCCATCTATGCTAGAAGAAAGTGGCTCCCAAAACACTTCTGGTTTCATAATACATGGGCAATGTTTCTTGTTCCTTGAGCAATGTTAACTCTTGCTGTGTTTGTGCTTGATGCTGTGAGTAAATAAATAAGCTAAAAAAAAGGAAAAGAAACAGAAACTTATTTTTGGAAATTTATTTAATTTGGCTTCTGTGTACCCTGCTGCGATAGCACCTCCTAGAAATGCCCCTCCAAACTGTTATAGCAGAGCACTGCTCTTGCTTGAGAACTGTGAGAACGGCCATAATGCTGGTTGCAATTTAAATTTTAAAATCCATGTGTATTATGAAGGGGGAAAAAAGTGTATTTTCAGTCTCCCTCTCCTGGGAGGTAGGTGTAGATTATTCCAAAGGGAACTCAAGCATGCTGAGAGCAGGCTGGCTTCTGAGGGTGTTTTAGAAGAAACTATAGAGGTGCTTCTTCCCCACTGTGACTCAGGACTTTAGCCTGTGGGCTGAAAACAAGGGTCTAGTTTGAGAAGGATAGAATGGCATTTCTTAGGAGAATGGTACCGCTGGATCCAGACTAGTGTCTTCTCTGTTAGTCAAGGAAGCCTAATGTTGAATTTGAGCTGTGTCCTGCACCTCCAATTACCTGGGAGCTCTTGCCTCCTAACTAACAATGTCTGTCAGACCTTGTAAAATCAACTCGTTGCACATAGCAGTGACGTGGTCCATGGCTTTAAGTTTTAAACAAACTTGGGTTGCCCTGCGGTTCAGTACTGTGAACAGAGCAGGGGGCGGTGGCTTGGGTAAACCTTTCTGTGCAGAAGGAGATGTAGATATTGAAGAGTTCTCCCTTGTCCAGCAAAGCAGGGATAAGAACCCTAAAGGAAAACGTCCTGGAAGTGAGGTTGATCTGTATGCTGGTCTCTCCTTTGGCAAGGCTCAGAATGAACTAACTGCGGATTCTGATGCGAGTGAGGGTCCTTGGAAATGCAGGTGACAAAGAAAAGGCGCTTCAATCCCATAGTCATGTATATCAGCTAAGGTTACCCACCTTGTGTCTGCCTCTATCATCCTGTTTTTGCAGAATAGCTTTGCCAAGCAGGCAGGTCTAGGCCTTGCTGTTCCTGGACTCTAGTGCCACTACTGTCCTGCTTCTGGAGGTCTGAGGATAAGGTTTAACACGATCAGAGTCTATGGCTGTGGATGCATGCCATTTTAGGGTAAAGCACAGTTATTCTATATGAAGGCTTAGTGGCTGAAAACTCTCCTTTTTTTTCCTGGCTGGCTTTACTTAGTCAGCAGAAGACACTGAAGCAGCTTTAATGCTGCTGCAGGGGTCTCTGAAACCTGTTGGAGTCCAAAGATGCAGGGACCAGAACCACTTTGGCTAGTCCCATAGACAGGGTCCAGGCAGAGGACGCTGGAGTTCATGTGTACAGCTCAGTTAAAAAAATGTCCACTCTTGGCCAGAAGAGAAGGTGCCGTATTCCTTCTTCCTGCATGTTCACTGCTCTCTGCAAGGCTAGGAGCTGGCCTGGGCTCCCAAATCAGGCAAACTGCTCCATTGACATCTCTGACTTCCTGCACAAAAGGAATAGCTCCCAGGGTGGGTGCAGTGAGTCTGAGAAGACTTCTTGTCATGAATTTGCCAAAAGTGTTTTTTAAGAGAATGCTGCAGATTGGAGTTTTTTTCCTCTTCTCTGCACTGCTGACATGTCATCTTTGCTTCACTGCTTGGTTTCTGGATACCATACTTTGAGAGAGATATAGACAAATTGGCAAGATGCCAGAGAAAAACAACGTTAATTGTCAGAGGTTTAGGAAAACATGACCTCTGAGAAGAAGGTTGAAGAAATCAGGTGCATTTAATCTAGAGAAGACAGTACTGGTGGTGGCGATGCGGGGAAGGGGATGTCATGGTTTCTCAGTACATAAAAGCTGTTGTCAAAGGATGATTGATTTGTTCTTTTGTAGTCGTTGGGGGGAATGATGAGATGAAATGAACTACATTTACAGCATAGAGAAGGCTTAGTTTGAATACTTAGGAAAAGCTTTTTCAAGTGCAGTGAAATGCAGGAAGAGAGCCTACAGGGGAGATATGGAATTTCTGCTATGATGTCTTTAAAAAAACATCATTAAAGAGGCTCTGAGCTTACCTGGATCTTCCATGAAGAATTTGATTTGTACAGCCTCCTGAGATCTGTTCTTAGCCCTCTGTTCCTGCAGTTTGGGCTGACAGGTAGGCTGGAGACTCATGCCTTTCCCTTAGTGACTGCAAGTATTGGCCCAGCTGGTGTTGCCAAATTTGCATGGTCAGAAAGCATGAGACACCTCAAAATATTGACTGTGGCTCATAGAGCTTGCATTGCGTTATCCTCCACTAAAATATATATATTATTTTTATTTATCTGCTCACTATTTTTGAATCTTTTGGGCTGCATTTGTGTTGCAGTTAGAAATCTGATGGGAAAGAAACCCAGGCTCACTGTGGTCTGGCTTTCTTGGGTAGAATTGGAAGCATCACATCCCTTCATGAAAGGCAGTTGCCCAAGTAAGCATCTAATGTCTCAAGAGGCCTACTCACACACACGTTTTGTGCTGTTATCTCTGCCGCACTCTGCAGCTGAGCTACCAGCATGAAATCTAGAACGGAGGTACTGACCCATGCTGCCATCAGCTCTGGCCGTAGCACAGGCAAACTGCAACACTGAAGTAAGAATAACTTCTCCTGGCATAACATGACTCTGGGATTTTAAATCATGACAAAATAAAAAGTAGAAACAGGAATTGGCTATTGGAAGAAGATTTGTGAACTTGTCTACAAATCTTTTCCAGGCATAAGCTTTTTCTTTAATGGGCTGGTGGTGGGGGTAACAGATTCAGTTTATGCACACATTGGTCAGCCACAGATAAAAGCGTAGACCTTTAATATGAGGCTTACTTCTTTTGCCTCTTCTCAAATCTACAAATGCAGAGCTCTGCCTTTTGGCCAAATTCAGATGACGTTTTCTTGTGTTTTAACTACCCTACTTTTTGTATCCCTCTTCCCTGAAGCTATTATCATTGGCAGATTCAATGTCCTTTGTTTGTTTTGTGTACTACTTAAAGCCTGAATGTTGGACACCAGCTGGTCTAATTTCTCTTTGGGCTGTGGTAGGAGCTAGGACATGCGTTGTTTTTTTTTTTTTTTTTCCCCTGCTGGCCTTGCACATGCATCCCTATCCTGAGCAGACTGCAAGGCAGCCTTCGCAACAGGAACAGAGAAGGTGAAATGTCTTCCCTGCGATCCAACTGCGAGCAGATCCAGTAAAGGCAGGGCTTCACATACCTGCATTTTTGGTGTTTGTATGAAGATCACAAGCTTCTGCCTGTGGGAAAAGTGGAGTCTCCTGCTGCCCATGATGGATGGGGAGTGGAGGTCTGGACAGTGCCTTGTGTGGATAAGCAGGAAGCATTGCTAAGTGAGTATTAGCTGGGCTGAGCTGAGCCCAGGCTCACAAGAGCAGCACTGTGCTGCTCTCAGCTCCGTCGTTCATCTTGGAGCTGGGAGCTGGATCTCTGGATCTTATCCACGGCTTTGACACTGAGTCACTGCATGACCTCAGGCACTCGGATACCATGGTGATGAACACTGCACAAATGTCCAGACAGATAGATTAGATTGAGTAGACTCTGCATTTGACAAATACTTGCATAGTATTTGTCAGTGCTCCCCTACTATAGCCACCCACTCCAGGCCAGTGGGTCCCATACAGTAGTGGGGAAGAAACACTTCTTTCTTCACTGAGGAAGGAGTGAGCTCATGACCACAGTACCAAAACTACCAGTGGTGACAGACTGGGAATAAAGCAGGCAGGAGGGCAACTCTTCAAGGTAGCAAAATTGCATGGCAGCAAAACCCAAGAGCTGGGAGAGCTGGCTTCTTCCCCACTCCATTGCAACCCTGTTATGTGGCACTGTCTTTCTTCACATGACCAATTAGCCTGTAAATTCATCAGGGCAGGAGCTATTTCTCTCTTTTGTGGCTCCTATCACAACAAGGACCTGCTCTCTGGAGGGAAAAAAAAAAAAAAAAAAAAAGATAATCTCTCAAAAACGAAATTTCTTAAAGGTTTATTTGTGTCCCTCTCAGCCTCTGGCAGAATAAAGGGAGAATCGGCTCTTCCTTCTCTGGGAGTGAGTTTTGGTTGTTTCCATACCTGGCTGCCATGCCGAGGTGAATACGGCAGAGATGTGGCTAGGAGTATGCTCTGTGCACAGGGCTTTTTGAAGGCTCTGCTAGATTGCTTGGGAGTGCCCATCTCCTGCAGGCCTGACAGTAAGCTCTCAGGGCTGGAGAGGAGCAAGGTCTCTTTAAGAAGATTTGCATTGCGGGGTCTAATTACAGTTGTTGATTCTGATGTTTTCAGTGTTGCCCATATTCCATTAAAGGATAATGCTGCTTGATTTGCAGCAGAGGGTCTTGGTTAACTGTGCACCCAATCACAAGGAAGCCCTAATGACACTACTTCCCCACTTCTGGTAACACATAATTTAAAAATCACTTCATTTCCAGTTATGTGGTTCTCCCCTTTCACCCAGTCTCCTAATTACTTTCTAAGCCATTTCATGATTATCTGCAAATATTTCAGCACAGGACTAACGAGTCCATGGAAGAGTTAATACCTTGAGTGGCATAAAAGCTTGCCATTCCCTTTCTAATACTGTATCTCAAGGAATTGTTTTCCGCTTGGCGTGTGTGGAAAGAGGGGCTTTGATTGCAGTAGGATAGGTCTCTGCTTTGGCTTTGGAACTGGGATGCTAATGGGCAAGGGGATGCACTTGGAAACAGCCCTTTGCTGGTTTTCATACTGAGTGCAGAAAGTTTTGAACAGCTTAAATTGCACTGAAAGGGCTGTCCAGCTGCCTGGCTATGGAAGCTGTTAGTCAGAAGGGCTTAAACAGAATTGGGTATGTGTCTGGATCTAGCTGGAGATGTTGCACATACGAAAGGAGGGAGTGAAGTATCCTCCTTCTGCCCTGGCTATGGGAAACAATAATACATCTCTTTGCACTTGCTCAAGAGAAGGCAACTGGTCAACCTGCAACTGCCTTTCACCGTCATGCTTCTTCGCAAATACATCTTACATGTGGTAGTGAGGCACTTGCTGTGGAATGAGGGTGGTTTGATCACTGGTAAGGGAAAACCTGATTTCCGCAGAAAACGAGGGCGTGGATATGTACCATGGCTCACTGGCTCCTGGGAAGAGGATGTGTGGGAGGGCAGAGTGGGGATGTGCACCCCGATGCCAATAATGAAGTGGGGGATCTGGTCTGTATTTCAAGTGCAGTCCGAGTTTGAAAAGCCACTATAAAAATGGTCTGACCCCTGTGCTCATCTGGTACCTTGGATATTAAAACTCTCTTGAGCTTTCAAGCTGAGTGCTGCAGAGGAATGAGGAAGGTGAAGGAGAGGGGAGTGGATTCTTTTTCCTGCCCATTTATTGCATGATTGTTATTGCTCTGTTCTTTGTATGGTCAAACAGCAACACCTTGTGCAAGCTCACGGGGAGCCTCGTGATATCTCTGAAAACATTATTTGGCATAACAAGAGATAATTGTATAACGAGGGGGTAATTAACTTACAGAAATTAGAGACTCAGGCTTAGGCTGCACTACCCTAGGAGTGAATTTGTAAGACTGGGAGTTAGAGAAATCTACTCCTCTCTGATCATTTGAGCACATGTCTTGAAAATCCTTGAGGCTTGAGGAATGTGAGGCTGTTTCAAATCATATCTGTGCACTTCTGGTGAATAGTGTAATACAAGATAAGGGAAGAGAGCTTGAATGTGGTCCTAATCTGCTCCTTTTGTGTTTCAGGTAACCCTGTCACAGTGGGAATGAGCATCCATATCTCCAGCATTGACCAGATCTCAGAAGTCAATATGGTGAGTAGTTTAAAAATATATAAATAAAAAAATAGCAAACTGTTCTTTCGTTCTCCATTTGAGATACAAATCCAAGACAGTGGCTCCTTGGAGTCAACTGAGATCTGAGATTGTACTTCAGAAGAGAAGGGTGCTGACACTTTTTTCATAAGGCTACTTTTGCAGATCTTTCCTGCAATTGCTGGAAGTAGAGGCACTTGCCCAATAAAGAATAAAGATCTTTTTTTGGTCTTCTTCGGAGATGGTTAGAATTTTTACGAGATGATGGGAACTCTGATTCAAAAGATAGGATTCTTCCTCAGTAAAGTATAAGGAATTCAAATATAATTTCTTCTTGTATAGCGTGACCAAAAAAAAAAAAAAAAAAAAAGTTAAACACTTCTCCGGACTGTAATAAATGAGTTTCTCTCCATTTTTTTTTTTCTCATTGTACTGGTTTCAGTCTGAGCCTTGCTATATCTGACCTTCTAACCTGTGTTATTGGTGCTGAATTCCTGTTGGCTCCATAGCCTCAGTCCATCTCCAAAGTGAAACAATGCTGAAATTAAACCCTTGCAACACAAGGCAGACATGAGAGACCTCTCACATGTTACCACCAGGAGTAGGTGTGTATCTACAGTATCAAAGAACAGCCTGGAAGACTAGCACTAGCTTGCTGACATGAGGTAAATGAGGTAGGGTTAGTAAATGCATCTGTACTAGCTCACTTAGGTATGTTTGATGTTAGCTGTGAATGTGTGGATGGAGGATCTCGAGTGGCAGCTCTGGGGCCAGCTGCTCCTTATCTGGAGCAGAGATTCCCTAACCTTTCTGTCCTGGTTGCATGGACATCTTTTCTGGTCATTAATGTTTATGCTTGAAGCAGTAGGTACTTGCTGATTGTTTCCAGTGGGGAAAAAAAGAGGGCAATGGTGACTTTACTATCAGCTCATGACTGCCAACTTGAAAAGCAATTGGAGATTCTACAGGCTTGCCGGTGAAAATGTAGCTGGCAAGCTAAACTAGGTATTTGGATATTTGTACTGTAAAAAGGGTCTCTGCCTTCCAAACAGCTGAGTGCTGTGGAAAGCTGGCAGGGGTCACGCTCAGCAGCATCTGCCCTGTTCTTCTCTACTTGACCGAGGTAGAAGAGTCCTAGGCCGACTTAGAGCTCTTGCTGATCAAGTCAATTAAAACTTTGATCTCCCAATGCTCCCGTCCTATTTATCTGTTTCTGGACTCTCCTGCCCTGCTTCCCTGGCCCACCAGTTCTTTGGCTGCTGTAACAGGGAGGAGGGGAAACAATCATCTGACTATTTGCTTTGGTTCTAAATTGCTTGAAATGTCTGAATGTGCCTGTTGGTACAGTCAAGCTTGTGAGTTTCCAGGTTCTCATTTGCAACCATTTGCAAACCATTTGTTTTCAATATTCTCATGCAAGAGGCTTGGAGGAAGAAGGGGTCAAACCAAGGCCTGGAGCATTACTTATCATAAGCGTTGCTGACCTACAGATTAAACCTCTGCCAAATAATTGCTATTTCTTCTTGGTCTGAGCTATGAAATAGATTGCTACGTGCACAGACTCTCCCTTATTGTCCTCCCACTATCATAATTACCTGTATGGCATGTTACACCTCAGGCTGTAATGACATTGACACTGGACAGCATGCACATATGGAAATTCAGACCTTGGTACAGATCTTTGTACCTATTGCACTGAGTAGCTGTGCTTGAGTTTAGGCTCAGTGTAGAAGAGCCAGATGGCTTAACCCAGTTACATCCATCTTGCCTTTCAGGACAAAACTCAAGTCTTAATCATTTCCTCTCTCCGTTTTCACTTGGACCTGAACTCCCCTTTGTGATGAGTTATTTGTCACCACCTTTGCTAGAGCCAGCATGGACAACTCATTGTCAGGCCTATAGCCTCGGAGCAAGACCCAAACTTACATAAATGAGGCAGGAGGGAGTGAGATATTTACCTCAGTTGTTATAACTGCCCTGAGCTTCCTCCATAGATGTAAGGAGAGGACTGCGTGATGCAGAGTCAGGTACAGGATGAATCTCTGGCTGGAAACGTGTTGCCTGTAAGGGATATTCAAGTGCTTTGTCATACACCTCTTACAAGCAGTTATCAGGCATGTTGTTTACTAGTCAAGTAGTACTGGCAGAGCCATTCCCTTAGCAACACTTTTCAAACCTCGTCATGTGAAGGCAATGCTCTCTCCTTCCCAGTGACACTCATTTTCTTCCCCCACAGGATCTCTGAGGGAATGTGTGTGTTTAGTGCTGGATAGAAAGAGCAACGTTCATATCTCTGTGGGGTGTGCAGGAATGTGGCTTCCCAGCACCCTGGCCTGGACCCTCATCCACATGCGACTCTGCGTCTTACAGAATTTGGGGACAGAGCCATCGATGGGCTCACAGAGCGTTTGTGACAGTTGTGGCACAGGTCATGACTACACTGGGCACCAGTCATGTCATCCTGTGCTTTGATTATCCCTTCTAGCCCCTGTTCTGACTTGTCAAGCATAATCTCCTGCTTGTACTTCCTGTGTGTGTTTGAGAGGAAAGATACACATGAGAACCCACTCAGGATCTGCAAGTGTCATGGGGAGGCAGCTTCCAAAGGCTTTAAAAATCAGAATCATCTTCAAAAAGAGATGTTTAAGGAGTGGGACAGAGTTCTTGTGTGATTCAGGTTTCCAGGATTAAGGGATTTTATGTGCTTCTTTCTTCTGGGTGACAGGTACCCCAGAGAAAGGGCTGCATCTTAATCCTACTTTGGACACAGATCCTGGCAAGAAAAACAAGGCAATTTTTTTTGGCATCCTGTGTGATTGGGGAAGGGACTGTGCAATGAATAAATTAAAGGCACAGAAGTGGTACAGGGTTGTCGTGGCAACCAAATAGCTTCTATTGTTACACAAAGAGTGTTATTACTTACTGCCCCTTGCCGGATAATTAATTAATCCCTAGACATTCTTTCTGGAACAATGGGCCTGTTGCTGAGGCTGGGCAGGCTGAGGAGAGCCCCATCTCTGCCATGTCTGTCCCTGGGACCCCGGAGCTGCTGCTGGCACCCATGGAAGGGGAACAAGTGCTGCCAGTGATTGGCTGTTGCATCATTCAAAAAGTTGTTTTCCATAGCTTTCCAGATGGATACAGTGCTGTGGAGCAACGTAGCTCCACCTGTGCTCTAAAGAGCACACGTTGCCGGCGCTCCCATGGGAACTGTATTCCCAAAATGATGATGTGGTGACATTTAATCCTGGAGGCTGCAGGGTTTTCTGACGGAGCAAAGGCAATGCAGTTATGTATCTCTGCTGGAAGTCTCCACATACACAGATTGGGATGCAATTGCCTGTCCAAGCTTGATGGACTCTGATGCCTTTATCTACAAAGGTGATGCTTCTCCATCTCCTTGAGGACCATGCCTAGATTCCGTGACATGATACAGAGCAGATAATGGAGTTGTGCTATAGTGCAGGGAGTTTCTAGGTGCATCGTAATGAACACCATAATGTTCTCTCAGTGGACAAAAAAAACCCAAAATGGCACCTTCTTGCAGCCTGTATGCAGTCAGCTGTATTTTAAGGCTCACTCGCTAGAATAATGCTTTATTACTGTGTGCTCATCTTAGCCTTAGTAAGCAGTGCTGAGCTGCAGCCTCTGTTCTTGTCAGTGATTAGAAGGATTATTTTCCAAGCCAAGATCAGTGACATCAATTGAAATGTCTGGGAAAGGACGGCATGGGCCAGGCCAAATAGGTATTGGGGAAGGCATGTTCCACAGACTCTCTGGAAAGTGCTGATCTGTGAAGAGGAAAGGAGTCTGGAGTCCCACACTAATTTGCAAGTTGAGGATTTAAAGGTAGGGTGAAAGGAATCATCACGATGTTCTGTAGGCACTGCGATCTGCAGGGAATGGAAGCATCGTATCTATTAATTGTCCTTTAAGGAAATGGGCTGAACAAATTATCTGGCAAATGTCATTTTGCTACAGATGGTTGAATTGTTGTAAGCATGAAACAGTGTGCTGCTATTTATAGAAACTTGTCGGTTATTTGGTGCTGTCTGGACAGTGCTGCATTCACACCTCTCACTACGGTATCCCAGACACTTACAAATCTAGTAGTACATCCTGGCTCCCGAGGATGAGGAGCAGGGACAGCGTGGACCTCGAGTCACTCTGCAGTCAAAGGAGCACACAGACATTTCTATGTCATTACGGTACACGACCTGAATGCTGCCCAAAGTCACTAACAGATTAATGGTCTGCTTCAGCTGACCTGCTTCGGTGGATCCGTCTCTAACAGCATGGAGCAGTGACTGCCTCAGAAGGAGCTGGAAACCTCCCTCCCACTCCCACGTGTCCGTTCGGAGGACAGCTGTGGACTGACCTGCTTAGGATAGACCGTAATTGCTGGGTGGTGGGAGGAGAGGCTGGTGCTTCCAGCTGTAGCCTTCTCTCTCTAGGCAATCACTGGGGTCATATTTTTGTTGTACCAGCCAGTTCAAGCTCCCCTCAAGCATTAATGAAGTATTTGAATAAGGAAGAAAAATAACCAAAAGCTTCATACCCATTTAAAATAAGAGACAGTTACCCATCATAACGCTTCATTTTTCCTGCCCTATGTTCTGTGCAGTCCTAAAACCAGCTCCCTCCTGTGTATCTCCACAATGTAGGCAGCTTGAAGCATCCAGCCGTTGTTGTCATTGTGATTTCTTTGTGGCTCCTATAATTTATTCATCCCAAGATGCTCTCCTACATCTGCAATAACATTGTTTCAGTTTGTTATAGCACTAGCTTTAAAGTTTTATAAACCTGGTGACAAGTTGAAAAGTTACAAGCGGATTATTGTAGAAGGGCTAGTATAAAAGGGGAGGTTTCCAATGCAAGTGTTTGCAGGAATGTTCAAGGGATGATGCTGGTAGGATCGATATCCCCTTCTACTGGGGGACAGTCTGCAGGGCAGACAGCATAGCGATTGGTGCAGGATTCTTTGCAGAGCTAACCCTGGTACTTTCCTTCATTGCATCCTTCTTCCTTTCCTTCGGGTGAGCCTATTGCCACACAGATGCCGCAGTGTCCCTGTGGGACTGGCTACATTGAAGTTGGCAAACTGTCCCTCATGGCCTTATGGAAGGACCCACTGTGCCTGCTGTTCTCCAGCTTCTAGAAGTGTTTTTTTGTTTGTTTGTTTTGGGTTTTTTTTTTTAAACCAAGTTCTGTCTTGCTCAGAAAAGAAGTTACCTCTGTTCAGGGGAGATGTAAAGCACATCCCAAGACAGCTGTGAGCTGCAAGAGCTTTAAATTTCAACTCAAAACAAGGTGAATCAGGGTGTGTATAAAAGCATTGTTGACTCGGAGAGATCATCCTAATGTCTGTTGTTCCATCACCAGCAGGACATCACTCCTTACATTATGCCAAGTGTTCCATCCATTAGGCATGTTTGAAACACAGTCCTTGCAGTGGGATCTGTCCCAGGGAGGCTCTACAGTTCTCTGTTTTCACTGGGATATAAATGCATACTACCTAACTGAATTTCATTTTCAGCATAACCTGTGTGCACTAACACATGTGCATCACTCTGCTGCATGCTGGGCATGGTTGGTGAGTGCGGGTGTTCCAGGTGGCAAAACTCTGCAGAGCAGCTTTCTTTGATACACACTGCCAGTCTCTAAGGTTGTTCTATTGCAGAGACAGAGCTCCTGGCCCTTGAACCCTTCCAAAAAGTGAAAAGGAAAGGCAGGAAAACATACATGACTGCGGTCACTGATTTTAGTGTGCGATCTTCAATGCATTCGCAATCTGTTCTCTGACAGTCAAATTGTGCACACAAAGCCTTAGTTTCCCTGAGACTGAAGCAGCTTTTGCATGAGCCTCAGAGGGCCGCCAGCAGACCCTCTGGAGCTCTGCAAGAATAGCAAGAGACATTTTTGTTGCAGCATGCTTCTGAAAAGAATTTTCTGTTGATATCATGTCTTGATTGAAAAAAAAAATAAGGATACATTTCTTCTATGTATACTCTCTTCAAATATATCCGCATTTTTCTTATTTTGAAATGAGAACGTTCTATTCTGTTGCCATCTCTCTTTAAGAGAGAAATGGCATGCAGGTATTTCCCAGTGAATGTATTCTGTCCCTGGTTATCCAGAAGTTTTAAAACGGGTTAAAAAGCATTTGAATATTGTAGTCGGAGTTTTCTGGATTTATGTTCTACAAGATACGAGTATGACAGGACATTCTGATGCTGTTCCCCTGTCGCCTTGGGAATCTTCAGTCCTGTGACATACTGAGGTATCTGAACTGTGTGTGTGCACGCAACATCCTAGTTAGTATTTAAGGCTTCTGAATACTGAAGACTGCTAGAATATGGTAAAGCCGAAAGGCAGCTTTGCTGAGCTGATGGACTGGGGATGGTGTCCTGTGATGGTACCGCAGGGCTGGGCTCATGCTGGGTGGCTAGAGGCTGCAAAGAGGTTGTGTGTTTTTTATATGCTAGGGATTTCCATGTGCTTTGATTTAAATTAAGGTATTATAAAGACGCAGCTGAGAAGATTGACTTCTTCAGAGCTGGCAATTCTGCACCTTCCTCTGGCAGTGATTGTTTTAGTACAACTTAGGTCATGCAGTTATTGTCACTTTAAGTCCTGGTGTGCTGGGCTGTAATTCATTGAGTGGTGTCTGCTTGGGAAGTCACGCCGAGGCTGCTCTGTACATGTGAAACAACCTTCTCCTGCAGAGGAGAGCTAAGAGGAGTGGAAAGGGCAGCCACACACAGTTCCTGAGCGCTGTATCCAGCTGTGCACACTGCCATCACTTACATGGGCACCTGGGTGGCCTTCTCCTGTCTCGGCACCTCCAACAGCAACAAGCTTGTGCATAGACATGAGGCCTGTTGGTTAGCAGCAGCATCTTGATGTTTTTTCCACCTGCCAAAGGTGTATTTGGAGAAATAAAAGATGGTTGTGGAAGGAAGAAGAGGAACTTGCAAATCATTCTGGACATCCCATCTCTGAGCAAGTTTCTGCTGCAGGCAGGAGACATAACTGCCTGTTCTGTGGTTCATCTAGAGGTAAAAACCCACTGAACTCCTAGAAACAGCCTTGTGGCAATGTGGATGGCAGTGACCCATCTTCTCTGCTATTGCTGGGTTTGAGGTTGCTTGCAGTGTTGACATCCTGTGATGGACTTCTGAGACTCAGGGTGAGTTTCACCAGAACTTACATGGTTTTAAATGAAAGGAGTAAAGTTTGCAAGTCTGACTGCACCACACTGAATATACCTTTCTTTTAACAGGAATTCCACTGACTGTACTGAAAGATCTCTTGAACTAGGGAAGATAAAACCTCTGGCCTCAGGGGATCTCTGCAGTATGATGGGATGGGGGAGCAGGAGCTCAGGTCTGAACAAACAGTTGTCCCCTTCATGCCCCAAAGACAGGGATGGTCCTTCTATAATAGGATGGAGTTCTTGCAAAAAATAGTTTGAATAAAGCAAACAGTTATGAAGTGGCCTGAAATACTCCGAATTCATCGGTTCTGAAATTGGTTACCAAGAGATTGTCCTGGCTTAGAAACTAGAAAATAGGTCAATGTGACTCATATGTCAATATTTACTGCATTTATGACAATTTGTAGAAGGGAAAAAAAAATCTTCTTTCTGATATCTTCCAGGATATTACACAGATTATTCCACTCCTATGTCCATTGCATTAGCTGTGGTGTTGGTTGACTCTGCAGAGAGTAAATCCACTACCTCTCACAGAGCCTAGTTGCTAAGTAACAACCCCAATATCACCATACAGTATCTTCAAATACTGTGGCATGCTAGAAACTAGAATCTCCACAGAGCATTAGTAACTCCTTCTGAAACTGAGGTCTTGGGGATTAGGTGCATGTGAGGCAGATGGTGGTCCAGGACAGCAGTCATGCCAGGCCACTGCTACTGTCTGCCTGGGTTGTCCTCTGAGGAGGGGACAGCTTCATAGCTAGCCCAAATCAAGGGATTTCCTGTGGTTGTGCTGTTTTGGTGTGTTTTGGTCATTACTGACATCCATGAATGAAGTGTTTTTGTTGGTTGAGTGAATGGTTTGCCATGTGCCTAGATCAGTTGAGCTGTGAGTTGTGGAAACATCACTGAAAGAAAAACTCAGGTGCCTCTCAGCTGAAACGATTGGTAAATGCTGGACTGGGGAACAAATCACTCCCCATGAGAATTTCTACTCTACCACAGTGTTTTCCTCCCAGAAATCCAGTAGCATTCACTCAGTAATTAATGGAGGGTTTGGAGAAAAGTCTTTATCTGCATAACTGGAAATGCTCAGTTAGGGGCATGCTGTCAGAGAGTGGGCTTGCCAGTTTCTAGGCTAGTCCCTAGGTTTTACAGCACTAATGAAATCTGGTGGCAAGGTTTATTGTAAATGTTCTCCCCTTGCACATCTCTTTCCATGATGCTCTAATCCCTAAGGAGAAGTTCTGCAAGTCCTCCAGTATCACAAGTTCAAGCCTCAGGAGGACTGAGTCAAACCTGCTGCCAGTGCTGAGAAACGGAGTTCAAATGTTTTATTCACCAGGAGTTTCCCAAGTGAGAACATTTCTGTGCGTTCCCTAAAGAGAGTAAGTTCACTCTGAATTTCTTAGATGTCTCTGGCCCATGGCAGAAGAGAGAAGTTGTTTTGGGGAGTCCATGGTCTGTTTGCAGCATGCTTTGGGCTGAACAGTGCTATGCATTGCAATACTCCATCTGTTCCTGTAGCAGCCAAGTTATCTTTAGATCTGAACACGCCTCAGTGTTGTATATAGTGGCATGAACCACTTCAGCTTGCACTCCAGCATTCCTGGAGTAGTTAGGGTTGTTACTGCAGAAGACTTTGTATAGGATAAAAATGTATTTTTTTCGATTCAGGATTTTCTTCAGGTTTTTACACAGGCAGAACTCCCAGAGCCTATATATGTATGTATGTATATATATAATATATGTAAATATATATCTGTTTAAAAAAGAGCTGTCTGTATTTTGAATAGTGTTCCAAACTGCCACCTGTTTTGGTTGCATCGCTGCAGCATTGGAGAGTGTTACTGCGGAATACTGAAGTGTCTTCCCACAAGTGAGAGCTTCATCTATTTTTCTTGATTGAAAACAAGATTAGATCTTGAGGATCTGACCTGCTGACATCCTGTCATACATACATTTAAAGCGTGTAGCAATAGAGTGTATGTGTGCAAGAGTGTCAGCACCTCAATATAGAATCTAGATGCAAATAAGAGTGCCTGTGTGTTATGTTGCTATTTCAATATGTAAATAAATGGAGCTATATATAGCTCTGTATATTATGTACATGTTAAGTGAAGGTGGCAGGTATGACTTCTGAGTAGCTTTGCTGTTTCCAAACGGTAGAGCCTAGTAGAGGCTCCCTGCAGGCTCCCTACATCTCTGGGCCTTACTCCTGCCCCTCTCTGCCTCTCTGCTACCACATTTTTCAGGCCTCTGGAGAAGATTACGTGTGGGGACAGGAGCTGTTAATATTCTGAGTCTGTGCTGAGTTGCTAGGCTACAGAGAAAAATGAACATTCAAGGAAAAAGGATGGTAAAAGTGAGAGGATCTGCTGAGCTGTTTGGAGGCCCAAAAAGGCCCTCTAGTACGATTAAAAGGATTATGTAAGGGGAGGGAAGGTGTGCATGCATGTGGGATGAAATGCAAGAAGTCCTTGCTGCCCTGGCAGAAGCGGTCTCTCTGGGCAGCTCCTACCAGAAAGATGGCAACAGAAAGATAAAGGAGTAGCTTCTCTACTGCCCCTTTGGTGTCATTGCTTGCAGGGCATATAGAGCTGGCCTCTTTCGGTCTGTGCTAGGGTGCAGGTTGGACTGTGCCCTTTGGGGAATCCTCCCTCCCCTTTTGGAAAGGACTGGGTTCCAGGCTGAAGCTCTAGCAAAATGAGAAGCAAACCCAGGACATGCTCACAGCTTGCAGGTTAAACCTAATCCCAGCCTGTCATTGCCATAGACCACTGCTGCAATATCTCCTCTAACTTCATTGCAGCTACAGAAGGAGGACCCCTGTCCTCGATGTCCCCATCCTCTGCCCCAGGCTGATGCATTCTAGGCTAGGTCACACCTGCTCCAGACACAGACCCTTGTGTCCATCGTGAAGTTGGAGCTGAGGTTCAAGGGGCCTGGAGGCCTTACAGCACCCTTGTGTGAGCCTGGCTTTCCAGCGTGTCCGTCTGCTTCTTTGGTGTCCCTGCGAGCCACAAGTTAAGCACCCAGCGGCACAGGCGCTGGGTGAGCAGCCAGACCTGCCAGGTGTCTTGTGTTCCTCTTGTGGAAGGGCAGCTCTGCCCCCTGTTCCTGCCTGCAAGATTTCTATTCCCTCTCAGTATGGCTGGCTCTATCAGAACCCTCAGAAAAATTAAACAGTGCCTTTGGGTATTTTTATTATCTGGATACTTTATTTACCGAGCTCACACGGGCTCTCTGCCAATAACTTTCAGCCAGCTCTGCAAATAGAGCTCCTTGGCTCCAGGATTGTTGGTCCTGGTGCTGCAGAGAGCATTCGCTCAGCATGGACATGGACTGCAGCTTGTTCTCTGCCATCCAGTTGGCTGTGAAGTCAAAGTCCGCTTCCTTGTGGTCCTCCAGACCCTGCCGAAGTCTCTGCTGCTTTTCTTCTTGCATCCTGTAATAAGCTTGACTTGTTCAGCAGAATCAGGAATTTCCCGCCCTGTTGCATCTCAGATACAATCGCCAGATAACCACGCTGCACTCACCCATCAGGGTGATGCTCCTATGGCCAAGATTTGGATTGCTAACATGGAAGGATGTATTCTGTGGTCCCCGAGGCTGGTGTGAATCCTGACGGTTTCTACTAGCTTTATCCTGGCATAACTGATGGCAGACTAATCCATAACGGAGGCAGAGCTAGACCTGTTCTATTGTATTACACCATTTGGTCAATACGCTTGATAATAGAAGTTCTTCCCTGCAAACAGTTATCCAGCTGCTACTCTTGTCCTTTTTTCAGTCATGCTAGTATGATTATACAGTGCACTGTTGAGATGCACTGCTGTTGAGGCACTTTATTTCCACCCCTTTTCCCAAACAATAAGTCAATCTTATTGAGTCTGTCAGCAGAGCACATGGTTATGCAGTGTTCATGTGTAGAAGCAGTCATCACAGACATAGGATTTGGTCTCTGTACATGCAGATGTTTTGGAATATTGAAGAGTACAATTGTGCAGACGCAGTTTGCATGGGCTTGCTAGAAAGCGGCCTGGTGTTTTTCAAACCATGGAGCTGCCATCTTATTCCTTAGACTTCCCCTAGATATAATGAACTTTATTGCCAGAAGGATGTTCTGCTCTTCTGTCTGCCTTTCCTGCACCTGCTTCCATGCCACTGTGTCTTAACCCTCTCCATGATGAAACTCTTTAGTCTTCTACAGGAAATTAGCACCATCTTCTCCAACCTTTTGGTTAAGCTATTTTGGGCAACCCAAAACTGTGTTGTCCTTTTTGACTGCCATAAGGAATTACAATCTCTAGTTAATATTTTTCTCATGGAGAAGTAGTAGTTTCTGGTGTGCATTGCACACTTAGCACTTTCATTGAGATCTAGGTATACCAAAGTGCTGCATGGGGGAAAGTTACCTTTAGTGTACTAGTTTTACAGATAAAAAGCAAAGAAGATGAAAGAGATGCTAGAGAATTAGCACTGGTGAGCTGGAATTGATATCCAGGGATGATGTTTTCTAAACTGTCTAATCCCAATGGGCTTTAGGGCTCACAAGTCCTTGGGCTTACAAGTCTCCCTTTTACCATCCCATTCCTGTGTTTCTTGTCCTGTGCTCTCTGGCAGGCAGTGTCTACGAGGAGGGCTGCAAAACTTCCCCAGTTTGGGGCAGGGTTTAACAGGATTAGCGTCCACTAAGACTACTGGCAAGATAGTGAAAGTGTTTGTTAAAAGCCAGCCAAACACACAGAAATAGGCCCATGGAAGTGAAGAGTTCTGGGAATGTTTTAGTGATATTTTTTGTTCTTTAGCATCTTGTTTCTGCTAGAAAGCCTTTTGCTTTTTGATGATTACTTAACGTGAGCATCTCTCAGAAAGCAAGAGGTAAGAAAGGAACTGCAAGGCAAATATTCTCTGAGGGTTTGCACCAAGGCTGTGAAGCATCTTTGAAAGGGTGTAGGTAGCATGAGTGATCTTCCTGTATCACCTCTGCATTGGTACAAGCCAGTTTTCTTTCTCTACCCTTCTGAAGGCTTTAGAAACTGATATCTTCACCAGTCACTGTTTAAGTGTCTTGCTCAAATTTAATTTAGTCTAATAGGGTAGTTGTTGCATGTTTAATTAAATACAAAGTGATTATTTAAAAACATATTTTCAAGCCTTAATGGTTCTTTATTAGATATGTCTGCATGTGTATGCAGCTGGCCACTGGAAACGGGGGTGCTGTAAGGCAGCAAGAGTGGTGGGCAGGAAAGGAAATACCGGAAAATAGACTGGGAGAAGCTGGGTTGGAGATGGGAGAACAGGAGGTGGGCTACAGGCAGCAGTACTCTCTTCTAGCTTGGAGATGTGCTCAAGGGGGATGTATATGTAGTGTGAGCAGGCAGTAAAAGGTGAAGATGGTTTTCTGAAAGCACCATGTTCTGTTACAGGGCAGCAGAAGCCTAACATAGCATAATCTGTTTTAACTCCAAACCAGAAAGCATGCTGCAATAGAAGCATGCCCTCAACCACCCCTTAGCAGCTATGCAATGGGTGATCATATCACTTCCGTGGAACTTCACAGAGTGCATTAATGCTTGTTCGAGGCACAAAGCCTGTGGTAATGGGTAACCTTATGGATAGCTAGAGAGAGGTAAGGGAAGCAAGAAAAGGGTCTAAGTTAAGATTTTGCCTTAAGCAAATAGGATAAGAATTAGAGAGCAGGGTTTTGGAATGACTCGATGAAGCCATTTTGAGAAGCCATTTGATGCCGTGGCAGAACCTAGAAGATGTATGCAATGAGCCTGTGTCTCTTGGAGGTGGAGCAAGCCACGCTCTGTGTGCTGTGCTGGTCAAGTCATTCCTGGGATAGATTTTGCCTGAAAAAAGCAGTATACTGTACTTCTCTGGGAGAGCGTCAGCTTGCTCCCCTGCCCTCATTATCCCTAGCCACCTTCTACTTTGCTCTTCTCCTGAAAGGGATTTCTCGGATGGTGACTTGTTGCCTGAAATATCTCCTGGTTTAAGTAGGTATTTGCTATAAGGTATTCTAGGTACAACCAGGAGTCTTTACCCCAGTTTCCAGCCCATCTTTCAATTAAAAGGTTGTGTAAACACCATCCCTTCTTCTCTGTGGCTGAAAGTCAGTCAGACTGATGCCTTGCCTTTTACTGAACTTAATGTATCACTTTGCTTTTTGGCCTCAGCTGGCAGTCTGGGTGAAGAGGCATGCCCTTCTGCTATGTTGGCTTGGTGCAGTAGGTCTTAGCACCAAATATTAGATGAGATGGTTGATCAATGGCTAAGGAACTCCCACCTGGAAAAGGGGACAATTTCTCAAGTTGCGGTAGGGTTTGGAGTGAAGGTTAGGTCATGACGTGGGGATGGGAAGGCCCAACCATCCTGCTTTTGGAGAATGGGCTCCAGGGTTTGCCAGCCACTAGCCTTCATGGGGAGCAGAGCTAAGAAAGCGGAGCAGCAAAACGGTCTGGAATCCACTGATTTATCTTATCTGGGTAGAAATGGACAATCCATTAAGAAGGTAAAGCAAATTGCTTACTTAACAAGCCTGTGTAAGACCTGTGGCCCCCCCCCCAGCTCTGTCCTTGTATTTCCCTGTATGTTTTACACAGCTTCAGTTCTTTGCAGCTGGCTGCAAGCACATCCTGCCTCCTCCCCTGAAAAACAATTCCTCTTATTTCCCCTACCCTCTCTTTGAAATGAAGCATACTATGAAACTCTTGGGTCCGTTAATTTCTCTCCCAAGAATGACAAGAACAGGAGCTGATGTTAATCTTCAAAGAAGTTGGAGCCAACAAACTGTTCATTAGTTGCTAGCAGTGGCAGTTTGGTTTTCAGCAAGTCAGAGGTGCTCCGTTTTCCCCCCCTCTTTCTGGAGCATCTTGGCTTTCTTAATATTCTTTTATGATCTTGGTCAAGGAGACCATATGTCATTTGCTTGTATGAGGTAAGACTTTTATTTGTTGACTTCCCCCTTCAGAACGGAGATGCTTTATCAAAATTGGGGCTGAAAAGTCAGGTGGCACAGCTGACAAAAGAGGCAAATTGCAAAAGCTCCTTTATCCTTTGCGTCCCAAGTAATGCAGCAGCAGAAGGGAGGGCACTGTCCATTGCAGGCAAGTTATTGCTTTCAAGTAGCTTACAAATGTGCTTGGTGAAATGCAGCCTCAGCTAGCAGCCTGCAGTAGCTGCCTTTCTGGGGGAAGCTTTGAAAGTGAAGGTACTACTCATTTGTCAGAGACAACACTGGACTAAGCAAAGGAGACACCCTCACAGCCAGAAATGCTGGATTCTGCATAAAGACCACATGCTGTCCCATGTACGTTACACCTTTCGTTTCTAATCCCAGTTTCTGGGTCTGTTGGAGGTGCCAGTAAGTGTGCACACTTCTTGCTTCTGGTCAGGAGCCTTGTTTTAGTACTGAGGACTCCACAGTCACGCAGAGGAAACCAGTCTGACCAACCTGCCAATGGTATGTGTCTCCAGCGAGCTGTGCAGAGGACCCTGTGAAGCTGCCTCCCCAGGAAGGTTCCTTATGGTGCCTTCTTGCTAGAAGCTAGAGCTTTTCTATTGCACAAGGAGGCTCTGTGTCCTTGGGCTATTCTTTCCTTTTAATCCCTCCCATTTCTAACTTAGACGATCATGTTTCCCACATTAGTGCCTAGAGCTTCCAAGTACTGCTAAGCTCCTGTCTTCAGTGTGTTCATAGAAAGTTCCACAGGCTCTTTGGAAACTTATTTCCACTACCTTGTCTTCACTCTGTTCTTCTGCAAGAACTTAAATGCTATGAGCATTCAGTTCTGTCTGTATTTTTGTGTTTAACCCATACAGTAGTTCTTTCCCTTCTTGCTGTCTCTCTTCTCTGTAACCCTTAAGTATCTAAGTAAGGGTAGAACACAGTCTGACCTGTGGTGTCTCCAAGATGAGCCAAAGGGGTCTTGTGAGGAAAGCCAGTTGGGACATATGGCAGATTTGTGGTCTGCAGGCTCATGTGAGAGGTGGCAGGAGAGAGATGGGCACTGAACTCCAAAGGGACACTGTGTGAAGGAGCAGCCTGGATAGCGGAGAGGGAAAAAAGATGTTTGGAATATAAACCTATGGAAACCAATTACTGAACGCAAACTAATGGTGCCAGATTGTTTTCCTTATTGCTTTGCCCTGCAAAGCAGGTTCCTTCAGATGTATCTACTGTGTCCCTTGATAACCTGGAGAATACGTGTGCATGTTTCACTGAACTTGTTGCTTCTGTGGTTCTCCAGGAAACATCTTCCCCTTTGCCCCCTCTTTGCCTCTTGTGTGTCAACGTCTCATCTGTTCGCTTATGTGATCTTCGATTTGGGATCTCCAATGAGTTTCAGGAAAGACTGAGGTAATTGATAGGGCTGTAATTATCAGCCTCCTTTCTCTGACTGGAGATGGATGCTAACAACCCTGTGCTCAGGAGCTGGTAGGAGTCCCTGTTTCTTTTCTCACGTGAGGCCCCCAGGTGAGCTCTGAAGCAGATCAGACTGAAGGGAGGAATACGGGAGGATCCCAGCGGGATGGTCATGCTGACAACCTTTCTGGCGGGCTCAGATGCCGTTGTTGCGAGAGCTGAGCTGAGCAGCAGTGCCGAGTGCGGCCCGCACGCAGCTGGGTCGCGGCAGCCTTGCGAAGCAGCGAGGGAGCCCGCAAGGGCTGTGGACTCTGCAGCAGGGAGTTGTGCGACTTGTGAGCTACCCACTGCTGGTCTGGGAGCAAAACAAGGGAGCTGGCCATGGCGGAGAGCAGGTGCTGGTGGAAACGCAGAGAGAAACAGCTTGTTTTGAAAGATCCAAGCTCTCTTAGCATAAGCAGAGTGTGACCTGTGTGTGTCAGCCAGACTCCCCAGGGCTCATGTGGGTCTGGAAGAGGCTCTCCTTGCAAGGCTGTTGACAGCAGTGTTTCAGCTTCCTGCAACGGGATGTTGGTCTGGGAGGAGGAGGCAGACATGGCAACATAAGCTATGGTAGTAAAGCCTAGCTAGAGAAAGGTTGCAGGGGACTCTGGAAAACTTGCTTGGGGGAAATCCAGAAGGGCATTGTAGAGAGGCATACAAATTCTGAGTAGATCCATTCCCTTTCAGTTGTTCCAGCCTTAGTGTTTTGCTTTTCCAAGGTCTCTGCAATGCAACTTGCACGGAGCTGCACTGGTGCAGTGTGGAAAGGGCCTGGTTTGCTGACAGTGGGTTGGAAGGGATGTGGAAACATTCCTATATCTGTCTCCGCTGCCAGGTCACCTCTCCAGCAGCCCCACTGGAGAAGGCTGCTTACCAAGGATGCGTGTCTGGAGAGACAGGCCTCCCCTGCTTATCCGTGGCACAAGCAGCTAAGGAAGCTTAGCTGTGTTGTCCTACTAATATGTTTTGACATTGAGCTGGAAGGAAAGAGCTGGAGGGGTCCATGGGCTCATGGGCTCTTTGGTTTTGAAGTTTTTCTTTGAGCCTTCTGGTAAAGGGTCCAATTTTTTTCTCTGCTGGTGATGCTGGGAACCAGCTAGTGGCATATGGGTGGACGCAGTAAGTTGTGAATCCAGTGGTTACTGGGAGGTTTGGGAAAGCCTTGTATTAATGTAAGTGAGAGATAAAACCCCAGAACATTCACAGCTTGGAGAAAAATCTTCTGATTCCTGGACTTGCAAAACACTGCATGCATTGGCTTCGTCTGGCTGTTCTGCTCCTAAGGAAAGGTGTCACCCTTGATTACTATTTTATCTGCCGCTGAAATGGAGACTCTGAGATCATCTCATGAGCTCTGGAGCCCGGTCACCTGTGTGTGGTGGAGGCGAGGAGGACATAGGTGTGTGTGCAGACCAAGAACTGATGGCCCAACGGAGCTGCCTGCCGGTAGATGGTGGTGCTGGAGCAGCGGCATAGGTGTAGTTTGTACTCGTCATAACGGGTGATGTGGGGATGAAGGCAGGGCAAGGCTTGGTGCTTTCCCTCCTGGGCGCTGGTGCCTTTCACCCCCTGAAGCGGGTCCTGTCACTGCCTCCCCTGAGGACAGCCGGTAGGGTGCCCTCTCTCTAGGCTGCTCTTGTTCCTCCGTACTGTGCACAGTGCTCGGAGGCAGAGCATCCCTCCTCCCCGGACATCAGTGCTGCATCTGTCAGCACGTCCGTGACCCCTTTGCTTCTAGGCAGGGCTCTGACCTCTGTGCATTGGACACTTGCCCAGCTCTTTTGTTGCTGCCCAGAAATCCTGCACACTCTTTGACAGAGCTGAGGGATGCTGGGGAGGGAAAGCAGGAGAACAGCAACGAGATGTTGAGGAGGAAAAGGAGTGAAGGGCAGTGCTGGAAACAAGATGGACCATGATTATCCAGTCCTCCAGACTTCCATGACAGTGTCCAGATAAATGTGTTGTATAGGGAAGCCACTCGGCAGAGAAATAAATGGAGAGGGCTCAACCCAAGGCCTGGCGGGTTGTTCCTCCCCAGAAAGGTCTCCGTACCCTGGGAGCATCCTTAGCCCATGAGATGAGACCTGAAACTTTTCCCATTAAGCCTAGAAGCCTATAGGAAGGGAGTTTAGAAGGTTGGATGTGTGCTGGGTGGTGCTGACCCTCTACTTTGTAAGCAGCTCACCTCTTGAGATGGGTGCAATCCCTTGTGTGTAACTCCTGGGGACAGGCTGGAGCCCAGAGTGACAGCAGGGTGGCCTGGTTGAGGGCAGAGATGCTGCACAGCTTCTGTCACAAATTAAAAAGGTACGGGTCAATGATACAGTTTGCTGTGATGTGCCATAGAGTTCTTGGAGGGGAGCATGGAAAAAGTTCCCTTTGAGATGAGCATCTCTGGAGCAGGGTAGGACAGATACCATAAAGGTAAGAAGCTCCAAGCACTTTCTGCTCTGTGCCCTCACTGCAGTGCAGGTGCAACCCCCCCGGGAGGGGTAGCAGGGAGGATGTTTTCCTTTGCAAAGTCTTGAACAAACAAGAAAATGTTGGGGGCTCTGAAAGATGCTCTCAGGCAAAAATTTAGCAATCCTTTAAAAAGCAAAACAAAACAATTTCCTGGCCAAAAAGCTGTCACTGTGTTTTTGTTCTTTTCCATACAATACAGAAGATGACAGATACAGCATTTATATCCAGATTCCACCAAGGGTTTACTCTGTGACCTTTTGGATATGCGTGTGGGTCTAGATTTCTGAATCACAGATACCTGAAATCGCCATACCAATGCTGTGGGATTATTTGAGCTTGCCTTCAGAGGTACTGAATAAACCTGGTGTCAAGTGCAAGGAGACAGACAGCATGGCTCCATGCTGCACATGCGAGAGGTCCTTGCCAGCGCCTTGCATGGCTGGCATGAGCTGAGCAGGAAAAGGTTTGCTGCCCTCTGCACAAACCAACATGGCCCGGAGTCCTTTGGCACTGCGGGTATCTACATGTGAAGAGATAACATGTCCCCTAGCTCAGGGCATTACGGCACAAGATCATTTTCATGCACTTGCAGAATGTTTTTCTGTTTAAGGACTTGTGCAAAACTACTGACAATTTCCCTGCTAAGCCTTACAGAGCTCAAGAGCATTGCTAACCTGTCCACCCCTGATCTACAAACTTATTTTCTTAGCTCTGTTTTACCCACTCAGGCTTCCCCTGTAGCAAAAGATACTTGACTCCTAGCCTATTTAAGACCTGTTTTGACAATGTTTTCTGTCACTGATGGGTACCAAACCCCTTCCTCTTCTATTAGCACATCTGAGAGGAATTAACAGTTCTTGTAGGGCAGTGCTGTGATAGCTTTGAAGAAATTGAGTTAGGGCCTCTGGGTCTCCAGTGAATGTGAGCTTGCCTTGCAGTGTGCAATGTCGTTTTGTCCCCTCCAAGGCTCAGACTTGTTTCCCTTGTCCTTCAGTACAAATCCTAGTTCTCACAGCCCACGGAGATGCAGACCTGAGCACGTTGGTGCCAAAAAACTTGCACACGCACAGAGGACTTGGCATTAGCAGGGGTGAAGGGACTGAGAGTTATGTTCCTACCCTGGGGCCAAGCTGACTCTTGAATGTTTCTTCTCCCAGGACTACACCATCACCATGTACTTCCAGCAGAGCTGGCGGGACAAACGTCTAGCGTACAATGACCTTCCTCTCAACCTGACGCTGGATAACAGGGTGGCTGACCAGTTGTGGCTGCCTGATACCTATTTCCTGAATGACAAGAAGTCCTTTCTGCATGGGGTGACAGTGAAGAATCGCATGATTCGGCTGCATCCTGATGGGACTGTCCTCTATGGCCTGAGGTAAGTCCAAGGGGAATCTTTTGTCGATTGTGGCAGGATACAATGACATCTCGTTTCAATTTTCACCTGTTCTGAAGAGATTCTGTCAGTTTCTTTAAGCACAGGCAAGGATCCAAAAGATCAAAACCTACTCAAATATTGCTCAAATTTAAGTATCTAATCTTTCTCCTAGCTGGAAATGGTTGTTTTCCTATGTTGACATAGACAAATATGGGAAATGGGAATAGACAGTTCTATGCATTTCAGGTCTCT
The DNA here is from genome assembly GCF_000705375.1 of Tinamus guttatus. Next base: position 267,390 of record NW_010583013.1, read on the forward strand.
GTCACTCATGTTGCATAACACTTCCATTTGAAACACGTTCTAAGTTGCTTTTAATTTTCCTCACGTTTGGCCTGTGGAGATGGGACTTCATTAGTTTGGGATCTAAGGCCAAATTTCATAGCATTTGAGCCAAAACACTTCTGTCATTTTTGCATATGAGATAAGAAGCATGTTTTTGTACTGTTAAAAAATGTCTCTTGTCTTTACCAGAGCAATTCTAGAGACTGAGGTTTGAAAGTTGATGTTTAGTAGGGAAATAGTCCTCAGTGAGGAGGCTTTTTGTGGTATCTGGAATAAATGAATGTAGCCAAGTTCACAGCCTTTGAAGTGCTGTGCTGATGTGCAGTGCAGGTGGCAAAGGTCAGCCTTACTTTATTATCTGGATGTGTGAAATGCCGGAGAACATAAGAAAGTTAAATGAGCGGGAGCAGAGGGCTGAAAGAGAAGTTTGCAGCCATAGGTAAGATTTAGATGAAGGCTTTGGACCCTAGAGCTGAAATATAGGCAGTGATTTTTCTCAGTCCCCTATTTGTCTGCTTTGAGCTGTGCTTCTCACTTTTTTTTTTTCCCTCCTTTTTCAACTACCAAAATTCACAGCTGGCTTTTAGACCTGCCTCCACATTCACAAATGATTGCGATAGCAGCTCTGGGCTTACATCCCAATGCAGCAAAGGGGGAGGAAAGACCTTTCTCTCCCAAAGAGGGTACACCCACCCATTCCCATTTACAGTATCAGCTCCTCTGCTGCTTCGTGGTTTGTGGCAAAGTCTGATTTCTATTATGATTTCCTTCTCTTTAACTAGCAGGGCTGTCTTTGGGAGGGCAGGGCTGGATGCAGGCATCACAAATCAGAGGTTGCCCAGAGCCTGCACTGCCAAGGAGCCCTGAGCAAGCTTTGCTTGCACAGCAAAAGGCATGTAGCCTTCACCCAGATTTAACACAGATTTCCCGTTTTGTGTTAAAGCAAGAGCAGGGCGAGAAAACACTTGGACCTGGGGGAGGCAGGAGCATGAACTTCAGCCACTCAGGGAAGAGGGGGAAAGAGGTGTTAAACTTGTGCTTGCTTCACCAAAGCTCAGGTAGCTCTGTGCTGAGTTAGCCCACCTCAGCAAAGAGCTGCCTCCCGCAGCACTCAGGAAGCCTTCGTGTGCACCTGCATGGCTAAAGAAGCAGAAATGCTAGTGCACACATATCAGCTTCAATTTAGTCAACTCAAATAACGAGCGGCGCACACCCTGCAGCACAGGTGACAAGTCCTTCGAGGGTTTGCACTTGTGCTAGCTCCAGATAGGAAGGCTGCGCCAGCGCCTCCTACACCTTTGCTTCCCTTCCCAGTTCTAGTCCCAGTCCCCAGCCTGCAGCACCAGTCCCAGGGCCCGGCAGTGCTGAGAGGGGAACTCTGTGCTGGCCTGTGCAGGTGGGTACCGCAAAAGGAAAGTTGCATTCAGGCCCCAAGGAAGAAAATGACAGGCTTTGCCCCCGTTATTTCCAGGGCGTTGTGTTAACTTTTGGCTGTTTTTCGTGGAAGCTGCTCTCTTGCCCCTGGAGAAAACAACAATTGCAACAACCAAGCACTGAGCAATGGCAGCTACTATTCTCTTCAGTGGGAGTTCCTGGGGCTGTACCTCAGGTCAAAGTGCCCTTTTTTTTCCTATTGTGAAAGTACACTGGGTTTTGAGGGATAAATCAGGTTCCCTCTGAGTGCTAGAGGTCTCTCTAGCTCTATTCATAGGGGTATGAGCAACGTTTTCGTTAGGGCTTCCTTTCTGCATTGACACCCACACCTGTGATTTTGCTGACAATAGGAGTCCTAGGAGCAGTTTTGCAGGTGCAAATAATTGATATATTCAAGAATATATAGACACATGCACAGCAGGTGTAAGAAGGCAAGAAAACAGTGATCACATTCACCTGTGTACCCTTTATCACCGTAAAATTGTACCTATGCTTGCCTCGCAAAAAGGAGGAAAAATGCAGATCCTCCCTGTATTTTCAAGCCTGCTCTTGTTGGCTTCTCTAGTGTCCTCTGGAAGGATTCTTAAAACGGAGCTGTCCTGATAGAAAAAGCCCGAAGGAGGCAATTTCTGCTCCTCCTTGTTTGTTTGCTTGTTTGCTTTTCCGCAAGCAAGATACCACAGCTCTGCTCCTCCTGCTACCTTCTTGCTAGTCGCTTCCCTTTCCTTTGAGCTGCTCCCGTAGCAAAGTGACTCAATGATGCTATTTGTGGCACAACAGTCCCTTTTCTTTCAAGCAGTCTCTGATGTCAGAGACCTGAGAGGATGACACCCCGGCAGGCCCCGGCTCTGAGCACTGATCCAGCAACCTGCAGGATCAGCCCCAAAGCCTGAATCAGACCCCAAGGTCCAAGCTAGCTCACACAGGTGTCGACAGGTATTTTTGTTTCTTCAGTGAGACAAGATCAAGCTTCAGATAACTTGTTTTCATGAGTAAATGAAGCCCCTTATTCCCCCACTTTGCTCCAGTGTGACGGTTCTGTGTTGAAGAAGCATATGCTCGTTTTTGATAGAATTAGCAAATAAGTGGATGAAGGGAGTGCAGCAGATGTAATATAACCTCATCTTAGGAAAGCATGCGATACAAAAGCTTACTCCCAAATTAATTCACACTGGGCTTGGATTAAAAGCTGGCTGCCAAGTCTCCAACAAAAGGGATGCATAAACAGCAATGGACTGAATCGGGGGAGGCAGTCCTGGGGCTGCTGCATGCATGGGAGTTGGGACTGGAATTTCCTAGCTTCTTCCTTTGCAAGCTAGCAGACGGCATGAATCCCAGAAGGAAAAATGGGGGCTTCGAGTCCAGATACAGCCAAGAAGGTGCCCTTATCTGCGTGAACATGAAGGATGCATAGGCTATGATGGGAGGTTACGAATCCGTCTGAGCGACCAGGGCTTGAGGGAAGCATAACCTGGCACAATGGTGTCTGAGCTTGTCGAGCCCGCAAACACGTCTCTGGAATTAAAAGTGCCCCTCAAACACAGGGAAGTGTCACCTGTGGCACGCAGCATGGAGGTGCTAAAGCAATATAGAAAGCCCGCAGTATGAAGGGAGGCTTGCAGCAGCGACCCAGAAAGGCAGGGTTTTCAGTTGTTAGGGCACTGGAGCTGGGCAGGTAAAATGGTGAGGAAAGGCCAGCTAGAACCAGCTGAATTTAATGTATTTTCCACTCCTAGTGTTTTTTTGTCAGAAATGACAATGGTTTCATCAAATTTTAAACAGAAAAAAAAGAATATTTCACTTAAAAAAAAATGTTTCTGAAAATGTTGACATTTCTGTCCTAATTTTATGCAGAGAATTCTTCATTTTTTTGTCATTACTTCCCTCACTATTTCAGGATGCCTGTACTACCACTGCTGATGTTTGAGTATCATACAGACTCATCAAAGGCTTTCTCTGGACCTCAGAGACTGTCTAGCCCACCCTGGCTGTAGCATTCAAAAAGCTTTGCATTCTTAGTCTTCACATTTGAAGTCATTAAAGGCACCTAGAATATAGTATGGACTGAGATTATTTCCTTTTCTAGACCATGTTGCCTTCGTATGGTGGTGAAACAAGTGGACCATTGTCATATGCTAATGTCATTGATATTTCACTATCTGTTTTCAAAGACCTAAAAATAGAAAATCTGTAACAAAGCCGAAATCTTCATATGGTTGATCTGAAACCACATTGTGAAATGAGCTTAAAAACATCCCTCAGGGCACTCTTGAAGCTATTTGATTTAATTCTACTTAGGGACAAAACTGAATTCCAGCAAAACAGGTGCTTTGAGGCGCTCCAAGTGCATCCTGCAGCCCGCAGGGATGCGGAGGGGCCGGGCTGCTGGAAAGCAGGCGCGAAGCTGAGTGGACGGCAAGTGAGATGCAATGCCTGGGCTGGCAAGGAGCCCAGGCAGTGTAAACTGAGCAGCTGAAAAACTGCAGAGGAATTTGATGACGGAGAGAAATTCTCTCCTGTGCAGAGAGAATAAGGGATCTCCTGCGAAGGTGGTGGGGGTGTGAGTGCGAGTTTTGCTTTTTTTGTGCCCGTGATAGTCACTGCAACGAGGTGTGCTTCAGGGAGTAGGCAGTAGCAGTGCAATTTGGATGCATGCAAAGGTGCTGAGGCAAAGCAGGGCACTCAGACCGATGAGTGCTCTCCTGGGAAAGCCAACCCCTGTCATCCTCATCAGCGTAAATGTTCACTGCTGGAAGCAAGGGGGAAAGTGAGTTGTTATACTTCCGACAACTAAAAATTTACATTTTAAAAATGAGGAAAGCTAAGTGGATCTGCTTTGGCAGCACCTGGTTTCTGCCTTTCGGAAGCGAGTTCCCATCGCTCAGCTGCTTCCCAGGGAAGCCAGTCCCAGTCTCCAGCAAGGTCCTGCTGACCCGCGCACGGGAGGGATCATCTCCTGGGTGAGGCAGCAGCTTGAGCGCTCCCGTTAGCTCTCGTGAGAGAAGCTTCTCTGGAAAAGAGGAAGGCGATCTGGCCTTGCTCCCCCTTAGCAGGTTGCACAACAGAAACTGCTCCTTTGGCAACCTGGGAGAAGAGAAGTAGGTTTGTGTCCATCCAGTTGGCCCCTCGGTACAGATCTTGCAGATTTGTACAGTTGTCTCTATGGAGATCTACTATGGATCAGTGACTGACTGGAAAGATGCAGAGGGACAGGAGTGGGGTTGGGAGAAGGGTTGATTAGGAAATGGATTTAATCCGAAGCTTGGTTCCCTACTTGAGGTTAGGGACAGATCCCTATATGTATTTTGGACCCCATGGTTGGGATGAAGTGCTTAGCTGGAAGAAATAGAAAGAAGCTTAAGAAAGAAAGTTTGAGACAAATATGAAGTTTCAGAATTCTATCTTTGAAGTTGGGGAAGAAATTGGAGCTAGCTAGAACTGAGACAGAGCTGTTCCTCAACACTGAATGTTGAAAAAAACAGGCAAGCCATTCCAGTGCCTGCCTCAACTTGCTGCCTGTGACACATCTCCCATACCTGGTTAGCAGCAAGATAGAGGTCAAGGCACATGTAGAAGCGATCACCACTGTCTCCTCATAAGCCACTTGAAGAGATTGCATGGCCGATACCCCTGGTTTGCCCTAGCGGCTCTGTAAATGCCTCCTGCTTCCTTCCTCTTTGCTCTCCTATTCCAGCTGTCAGTCTGAGTGCATCACTAGACCCTGTCTATTCTTAAGAAATCTCTGAGATTTCAATCATGGGTTACTGTCCTATTAATTAAACTTCATCCCAGCCTCATGCTGTAGAAGGAAGGGACCTTCTGCTCCATTAGGTGCAGGTCACTGTTCTCTGAAGTAACCACAGCAGATAGACCTCTTGCTAAGCATATTCCACCTGGATATTTCTTGTCCCCCACTCCTGTTAGCAGCTTGCCAGACACAGCACTGTCAATATAAAGAGGCAAAAAAGCAAACTTTGCAGCAACAGCACTTCTCCTTTGGACTCTCACAGGGCAAAGAACTGTTTGATTGAGGTGATTGGTGCCCTGTGTACTGGTCTGGAAGAACTTTTGGGTTTTTTTCCTCCCTCATCTAATTCAAGTGCGATGTGTACAGCTACTATCAAAGGATGCCTGTGCAAGCACTGATGTTTTTGGAAATGGAGTGACCTTAGCAGGATTGTGCCAGGGCTTATGGAATTAACTATAGGTGAATGGACTCGAGGAAAAATACTCCATGTCTTTCCCTTGCTTTTGGTTCTAAAATGACCTCCAGGAGTTTGCAAAGATCAGATCATGTTAAAAGAATGGCGTAAATCACCAAGGGTTTACAAATCCCTCTGGGCCCTTCAAAGTTTGTGTTTGATGCCAGTCAGAAGGTGACACCTACCATCATGTTTTTACAAGAAAATTTCAGAATGTATAGGGTAAGATGATTTTCTCTCCCCTCCCTTGTCATTAAAACAGCAGTTTTGACTTTCTCTAAGGATCAGCTTAAGGGAAAGGGACCACACTTGTGGGATCACTCCAGCTTAACGGAAAGTGTGGAAAGGGTCCACACTTGCTTTAGAAATCCCTCCAAGATACATAACTTCCCCTATCTCCCACCTCAGTCCTCTTGGAGAGCCTGGTCCTGCTATTTTTAAAATTAGATGGTATTTTGGGGAAGCGATTTTTTCCCTTTACATTTGTTTCTGACAAGTTTGTTTCTCCTGGACGGTGAAATGGGTGGCTGAGGGCCTTCACAGTAGAAGTTTAGAGTCAGATTCAACTGAGAAAGATGCTGAAGTAGGTAAGCGGCAGGATAAAAAGGAAGATGGAAAGGAGAGATTCAACCACGGCAAGTTTTAGTAGCAGATCTGAACTCTATGCTGCTCTGTGTCTGCTACCTTATATAATCATCCTAAATAAGGCAGAGGAAGCCATTAATAAGTAAACAGCAATGAAGAAAATCAGAGAGGGAATGAAATGGCTCATGATATGCGTATCTGTGAGGAACTGAAATATTTGTGTTGGACTACTGTGCAGACGTTTGAGCACTTCTGTTTGAGCTACTGATGTGGTGGACCAGTCTCATCCCACTGCCTGGCTCAGCCCACAGATGCTGGTGGTGAAATAGGGGGGTGAGGTTACATTGTCCCTTTGCAACACAGGCTTCCGGTGGGCATTCCTTCCTTGCTGTAACAAGCTGGGGCCCGGCACCCTTGTTGTGTGATTTAGAGCTCAGTGGCTGCTTTTCTGGAAATATTGCCTGTCTATTGCTTGGGTTGAAGGATACTCTCCACAGTGAGCTATTCAGGATACCTTGTACTTCTGCTCAGGTCCTGTGAGTGCTGATGAAATAGAGGGATGTTCATTAGCTCCCAACCTAGTAGAACTGCTTGATATCGCTTGACTGAATTTTACTTTTGATGGTGTTTTTTGTTTGAGGGCTGGCTTTTTTCAAGATGCATGGTGGTTTCTCCATAGCCCTGTCTCCCCCTAGAAGAACTGCACCCCCTTGCCAGCAGTGCCAGAGGAAAAAGGCAGAGACAACCCAGGAGAAGTAATTAGGGCAAAAGCATGAATAAGTCCTTTTTGAGGGAAGGGAGGTATAAGGGTTGTGACCTGTCAAGGGGCTTGTTCTGAATCCTTAAGAAGGGGATAGAGATTGAGGGAGTAAAGGGGAGTTGGTAGGAGAAGAAGGTGGTGGTGGCCAGGCTCAGCAGCCAGCAGGAGGCTGGGGGAGCAGGCTAATTCATTGAGAGCGTGCTGCAGAAAGCAGGCGAGCCTCTGTTGGGCAGTGTCTCTGTGAATCTCCATCAAGTCGATGAAATTCCACACTCACAAATATGGAAGGGGATAGAGATGGTATAAAAGCAAGAGAAAAGGAGAAGAAAGGAGAAGACAGAGTCTGGCCAGGTTCCAGTGCCCATTTGTAATGTCACAGGGACCATGACATCCTTCCCTGGTGTCTGCCCAGCCCTCCTGTGCTTCTTTCTCTCCTTTTCTCTCCTCCTGGAGGCAGTGTGCTCTGTCTGAAACTGTTTGCAGGGGCATGGTTTCTTCTGTCTCTTCATCTCCTTTCTCACAGCAGCACTCCTTGCTTTCTGTCTTTTAATCTCTTGTTTTTCTCCCAGTCACCTTCACCCAGCTCCTCTCCCCTTAGTTGTCCTCATGCCTCTTCTCTCCTCTGCTCTGTTACCCCAGTGGCCTCCTGTCCTTTCCTGTGCACTCTCCTGTCTCTCTTCTTTACTCCTGTCTCCTCTGTCAATGCTCTGTCATCACTCTTTCTTCCTTTCCCCATTTTTCCACCTCTTACTCTCCTATCAGCCCTTAAATACGTTTGCCACCCCGTGGTCCCTGACTGTGCAGCCGCTGCCTCATACATCTATCCAGTCAGTCCTCCCCGTGCACAATTTGTCTTGTGTGTCAACTGAACACATCTTTTTATGCAACAACTCAGAGCATATCAAGGTAATATATTTATAGCCATCAAAGCATTAGGTAGAGATCAGTCCAGTGACCTTCTGGATGGGGCATAAATTGGCACGTGCACTGGTGTGCCCTACTCTGGCTCTAGTCCTCTTTTAGCTGTAAGAAGTGAACAGAACTTCTCAGCTTTTTGCTGGGTCCCATGAGTCCATATTACGCAGTCACCAAAGGAGCTAGAAAAAGAATTCTTGTTGGCCCCTCTAGAGCACAAACATCCTGTGTTTTAGGGGCAAGTGGGTGGTGAGGTTACGGCCAGGCTGCGGGCTTCACTGAAGATGCTGGGTGCTGCATGAAGCAGCAAAAGCCAGGCCTGCCTTGGGGTAGTGGGAGTGGCGTTGTGATGCTGTGGTCACCTGTAGACCCCGAGCAGGGGATGGCAAAGGACATTTGCTGTCTAAGACGTTTCTGAAACCTGAGGAATTAAAAATACCCTTCCTCATTGGGATACCATCGGCTTTAACCCAGGAAGGACTGCTTTATTAAGGTTTAGGAAGCCGAGAGGCAGGATGTGAGCTGAACCCAGCCTCCCAGGCCAATTGTCCCTCACATCTTATGACACTCCAGCTCCATGAGAGCTCCAGATCCAGGTGGTTCCCATGCTGCTGCTCCCCAGGGCTTGCTAGGCAGGCCTGCTCTGTGGGCTATGGCAACGCAGCAAAATGGCTCCGGAGAAGCAGGTGACAGCAGTGTGCAATTGTGCTAGCCCAGGCTCTGGAATAAAACATGCAAGTAGATATTCCCAATCCTCGTTTGCACAGCAATGCTGCAGTAAGATCACCAGAAGTTCTGGACCTGGAGCCAGCTGGGAGGTCTCTGAAGGATGCAATGTAGATATGCCCATACTTAAACATAGAGAGAGGTTATCTGATTCCCTGGGGTTGATGCCATCTTAAGATGTTCTTTTCCAATCTTCTGTCTCTAGTTTCTCTTTGCTTTGAATCAACAGGGCTAAATTCTGCTCTGATGTAAATCTCTGCTGATGTATATTGGTGTGATCTTGCAAAAATCAGTGGAGTGGCTCTGGATTTATGCTAGCTGCTAGTGTGAGCAGGATTTGGCGCATGGAGTGTGGTCGCCATAGCTCACTGTGTCGTGCTCTGCATTTCCAACAGACACTGCAGGTGATAAGCAAATCCTGCTGAGAGCCTAGAGGAGCCCTCCCATGCCAGAAAAGGCTTCCTCTAAATGCCCTTTGTGTGGCAAAGTTAGCCAGCCAGGCAGCAATCTTGGGACAGACGCTATGGAAAGGTTTTAGCCCACAGGGTCCCACAAATGGGGTGGAAAATTTTCATTTAATACATTTTTGCATCTTGCACTTTAGGGAAAATAGGAGAATGCATTTGTAGCTGCTATTTCCCATGGGTGCAGTGTAATATATACAGTATATGCTGTGTGCGGTACAGGGGGAATGAGTCATACCTGTTCGTGACTCTTTGGTCGCAGCAGCTGGCCACAATGGACCCTGCACCTGCCACTCTGGACCATCCTGTCAAGGTGTAGCTACCCTCAGGTGTATCTTCACATCTGCTCCTCCGCCATGGCGTCCTGCACCCAGCAACACCTGTCCAGGAGGATGAGGGTGGGAGATGTATTGTGTTTCAAGCAGCCCTCCCAGAAATGCCAAGTTCGGAGGCTGTAAAACCAATACTTGCAATCCCAAAGCTACAGTGATAATTTTTAAGTGGTTCCCATACTGTTTTCCTTCTCCCCTCTGTGCTTTCTCCTACACCCTGGCTGCATCACAGATAAAAGGGTTAAGAGCTCGCTTAGGCCCCCTGCTCGGAGAGAGGGCAGTAGCAATGTTGTATCTAGACCCAGTGAGGATATATATAAATTCCCTCCGTCTCTTCGGCGCTATTTATAGCACGGCAGGCAGTGGCAAAGGCTCTCCTCAAGGCTTCATCTCCTACAAACAGTCTTCACAGACAGCAGAGAGATAAATTTAGCACACGAGATTTCTTAAAGAGGCAGCTGCTGCTCAGCAGCGCGCTCGCCTCGCCGCCTCGCCCCGTCCCCCTTCCCCTGTGTACCCCAGTTCTGGATGGGTGCTTATCTTTCCTACTCCTCTCCCATCCCTTCCGATTTTCTGTCCAGTTTGACCTCCCCCCTTTTCTGGTCTGTCTTTTTCTCCTTCATTGATTCCCCTGGCTTTTTTTTTTCTTTCTCCTTTTTTTTCGCTCGTTCGCCATCTCATTCTCTCCTCTCTTTCTTGCCTTTCTTTATTCCGCACTCTCTGCCTCTCTGCCAGGCCACAGGGCTCAGAAGATAACAAAGCTTTCTCGCTAACAGTTCACTGGTTATGCCTACATAGTAGAAAAATGTGTAGCTTGATTAATGCCTTCCAGATGGTTAATTGAAAAAAGAGGGGGGAATGCACCAGTCTCTCCCCTCTTTTCAGTGCTACGCACACATACATTGCATAGGAAAGAGACTGCATTGAAGGGTGAGGGCAGCAGTATATTTGAGAAAGAGGGGCAGGCTCTTAACTCTAGGGCAGTGTGGCCATGCTGGTAAGTTAACTGCTGATTTGCTCCATCGCTGCTTCGTACCACTTTCTCCATGTAGGATGATGCTCCTTTGTGTGCAGTGTGTAATGCGCACTCGCACAAATCCTCCTTGCTGTTGCAGCCATTGGCACGTGCAAAATTTTTGCACCAATTTTGTACCCCTCGCCCTTGCAAAAGCATGCTGAGGGCACCACGTGGCTCTGCCCTCCCTGTGTGCAACGAGGCCATGGCCGAAGCCATGTGGACCCCCTTCTCCATCTCTGTATTTTTGGCGGGGAGGAGAGGGGAGCACACCAATCTTAGGCACGTCTGGAACATGAAATCACTTGTGCAAGAGTGAATCTGTTCACAGAGCCAAGCGCCAGCGGAGCAGGAGCGCTGCGCATCGTGGGGAAGGGAGGGCCACTCTGGTGGGCTCCGGGCGCCCCCGATCGCTGGCTGCAGGATCGATATGGGGGTGAGGGGTAGGGATAGGGGCCTGCCTTTGGGTCTGCAGGGTGGCTGGGGAGGCAAGGGGGGAGATGCCATGATAAATTATTCCTCTGCGCACCTCATTGCAGAGCAATTTAGTCGACCCATTTGCAGCTCTGTAGACATGTGTCCTCTGTGTCTCGTACAAATAGAAATGTCTCTCCTCCTCACCCCTGTCCATAGCTCTGCCTACTCCCACTTCCTTTGTCTCCCTCATGGAGAGACAGAGGAGGAACCCACACCCTTCCCTGCCTCACCTCGCTAATAGAGATGCTGCCTTGCTGCCATGAGTCACGGAAGATTTAAGTTATGCAGCTGCGGGTGAGGCGCATCCAGCCCCCCGGCCCGCACACCTCCCTCCTCCCGCCACGGCTCTCCCTGGTTGCCAAGGAAACCACAGCCCCAAATGCTGCCTTTTGCGTCCACCCTTCCTTCCGTGTTTTTTTTTCCCCCCCACTTTTCTCCCCTTCTTTTCTGATATCTGTATGCTTTTCCCCTTTCAGGATCACCACCACGGCCGCCTGCATGATGGACCTGAGGAGGTACCCCTTGGACCAGCAGAACTGCACACTGGAGATCGAGAGTTGTGCGTACACCTTGCAGCCCGCTCCCTATCACCCCATGTGCCGCTCCCCGGCCTCCTCCCCAGGGCACTGCAGGCCCCCTGCCCTCAGGGTGTCCACCAAGCCCCATGAGTCCCTGCTGAGAGCGGCTGAGGCCACATCACAGCCCATGAGCAGGACCAGGCCCCTTCTTCCAAGCTCCCCCTTGAGAGAGCCTTGTGGGCAAAAAGCCAAGGAAACTGAGGTCCTATGGTGGTTTGGGCACTAAAATGCTCCTTGCCCTCAAGAAAGCTGTAGGAGCCTCTTCTGGCACCAAGGAGGCCTTGGGTATCCTGGCCTGACCTTCGCAGCCACCCTGCTCTGAGCAGGAGGTGGGACAGGAGACCTCCTGAGGCCCTTTTCCACCTGAAATTTCTTTGGCTCCTATAAAAAGACTTGCCCGACCACAGTGGTGAAGGAAGTCCAGCTCTCCCTCATAAAAATGCACCACAGTATCCCCACAGGAGCGGTCCAGAACAGCAGATCTCTCAGTAATGATGATGCAGCTTCAGCGATGATTATCAGAGAATTGCTTTTTTCATAAAAGAAGTCCCACGGCATCCGTCGTCAGAAAGCTCTCTGCTGCCTTCGCAGCCCTGCCTGTGCCTGGGAGCCCCCGCTTTCGGGTTGCTCGGGATGCGCCGCGATGGCAATGCTTGCCGTGGTGGGGAATGGAATGTAAATTAGGTCCTGCTGGAGGCACTAATGACATGTCATTGCTGGCACTTTTTAGTATTTTGAGAATAGTTTACCATACAACCGAGAAAACAGAAGGCAGAGAATTACCCACAGTTCCCCATGTTGCGATTTTGTTCTTAATGGGACATGTCAAGCCAATTTGTTAGCCGAAGCAACATTTCCTTACGATCGTTCTAAGATCCACGCAGAGATGAAGAGATGCACCATTTATTTCCGCCAAGCTTTTGTCTCTTTACATGCTTGGCACCTTTGAAACCACAGGGCTCCGTGTTATTTGTTCCCATGTCCACGCAGCGTTGGAACAATAGTCCTGTGCATGTCTTGCTTAAAAAAGCAAGAGAAAACATCCACCAAAATAACTTTTTAATGGTGCTGGTGTGATGAATTTGCAAAGTAACTGTGAGCAGCAGGGTCTCCTTCTCTGCAGCAACTAGTGGCAAATGTGGAGGGCTCCTGTGTGGACTGTGGCTGTGGGACCTGCTTTTGTGCCCAGCTCAGCCCATCCCCGCTGGCAGACCAGCACAGAGCTGGGCCAGTCCCCTTTCCCAAGGCAGTACAGCAATCCTTCCTGAGCCGTGTGGGTCATCTCCCTGATGTTCTGGGTGTCCTGCCTCATCCCATCGCTACCTGTGGCACCGCTGCCTTCCTTTTGCCTCCCTGGCCCCAAAATCTGCAAAATACCTGTGGCAAAATGGACAGTAGCCAACAGTATGGCCAGATGTGCCGAAGAATGATGCCGGAAGGGAGTAGCAGAACATAACCTACATTGCCAAAGAGGGTTTACCTATCAATGATCTTTTGATCAGACAGGATTCCCCCTGTCCTGAAAAGCAGCCCTTTCCACCTACACCCCTGCATGACCGTGTGCCAGTGCCCAGCAAAAGTGCCCTGAGTTGGGCAACAAGCAGGCTGTTAATCTGACATTTCAAAATGTTATATCAATACTTTATGGCATATAAATTTGAAATGACTTGTCTTTTTGAACATTCCTTTACTTTTAAAAAGTGAAATGGAAATTTGCTTCTCTTTTAAAAGCTGAAAATCAAAGAGAAGTATTTATTTTTAGAATGAACAATCTTTCCCTTTAGAATGACTTTAAAAAGTAGTTTCCTGAAAAACATGTTTGATTTCATATTGCATAATGCTATGATCAAAAAAAAAAAAGGAACAGATCAGTACCTGAGATCGTCAGGTCACAGAATATATGGAGTAGGAACTAGTTAACCAAGACATCTGCTAAAATTAGTTACTGTAATTTGACATTTTCACTGCTGATCAGGAAGTAAAATTAAAGTCACTGCTGTTAAATTTGTGGATGATGAAGATAGCAGTCTGCGTAGCTTGCTCGCTGCACATTTGAATACATCCAAATTTGAATGCATCCAGAATACATTTGAATGCAGCTAAATGCAGAGCCCTGTGTCTGGGTGTGGGAACACAGGCCAGACTGAGGGACCGTATTTGGAGGAGTATTCACGGGGTAAAAAGATCAAGGGATCGCAGTGGCTGAGAACCACTGCTGGAGGTCTCGTAGCAGAGCTCTGGCAAAAAAGGCTGGAGTGAGCCTGGGTTATATAAACCAGGGGAGCAGTGAGTCAGAGACGGGAATCGATTGGCCTCTGTGTATGTTGCTGGTGAGACTGGGAAAGGGACCATGTCTAATTCTGGTCTCCATAATTTAGAAAGGAAGTTGAGAAATCAGAAGAGGTTGAAAAAAAAAGATGCTGAAAAGTGGTTCAAGGGCTAGAGCAGATGTTTTGCAGTAAGAAACCTAAATAGCTCAATCTGGTTTGTTTACTGCAAGGGAGATGGAGAGGTGACTTGTTTACAGGCTGCATGCACCTCTACAGAGGGCGAATGCTGGGTGGAAAGGACTTAATAACCGAACAGAAAAATGCAGAACAACCAGTAGTGTCTGAAAGTCTGAGTCAGATAAATTCAAATATAAAATTGCACACAGCATTTTTATCTGTGAGTGTTTAAGCTACTGGAAACAATAGCCAGGAGGAGGAGAGGGGGCCTCCATGGCTTCTTGATGCTTTCCACACTTGATCTTTGAGAGCAGCTTCGGCCAGACACAAATGCCAGTTCCTGTGCATAAAACTGGGGTAATAGAGGCAGTGTGACAGCCTATGACACCCTTGCAACAGATGAGATGACCGAGCTCCTTCCTGACCTGAAACTCTGGATCTCTGTGGGTTTATGCCTGTGGGTGTTTTATCATTTACTGCAGTGGAGCCAAGCAGGCAGTTTTGGGGAGGAGGTGGAGGCCTCCTTTAGCTGCGCTACACCAGGAGCAGATCTGACTTAACATTTGGAAGACTCTTATTATTCTTTAGCACCTGTGAATAAGTGCAGTAATGACTGAGAGTGCAGACAGGACATGGGTTTGGAGACGAAGCCATAGGATAATTCAGTTTGGAAGGGGGCTTGGGATGTCTCCTGTCCAGGGCCTGCCCAAAGCAGCCTCAACTTCCAAGTCAGTGGCAGCTCAGGACATTCTCCCCTGGGGAACTGCGATGTGTTCAGCTCAGATCAGGGGAACCTTGTGCCTCTGAGGCTAGGGAGAGGAAGTTCTCCTCCATGCTACATTGAGCTGCTCTTTGTTCCACTGGCCTCGCCAGTGCTGGTTTTGGTGGCAGCTGTCCTTAGTGGCCGCAAGCCTGCAGAGAGCCTTGCCAGGAGTTGCTGGCCAACTGCTCCTCTGCTGCGAGTGCTTGTGCACTAGGCAGGCTGCTGTGCTGCAGTGCAGGCTGTGCATAAAAGCTCTCTCTGGGCATAGGTAAAATGCTCTAAAGGAAACCCAGCCCCTGCATTCCTTGTTTTAGTGCCTGTGTACATGCAAAGACGCTCCCGTGCCGCTCTGCATGGAATAAAAGGCAGCCCCTGGACTTGTGCAGAAGTAGCCATAGTGCTTCAAAACCTAGCTGGCCAGAACCTGCGTTAATTCTCAGTTGGAGATGAATCTTTGTCCTCAGGGTCCTGGGCAGGGCTGTGATCACTGCAGTGCAAGAGCAGGGTGGCATCATTTGCTGCTACGGGCCTCACTCCCACTAAGGCGAGAGCACCTGGAGAATCTGTGAGCCCTGCTCCTGGGGCTGTGTGTTTGGGCTCCTCAGCACGTCCATCCCTTGTTACCTGGCAGCCATGGTGTGGGGTTAAAGTAAGAGGTGTAGTTAACAGCCCTTGGTGTAGTTAACCTCTGAATGAATCCATTACCCTGAAATGAAAGAGAAAAGCATTTGTTGACAGCCTGACTCACCCTTCTTTTTTCTCTCCAATTAATGCTCTTTTCAGATGACACTTACTAAATGGATGCCCCTCTCAGAGACCCTGACCACTTTCCAGCACTTTGACCAAGAGTTTTTAGAATAGAATGATGCTCCAATGCTCTGATTTCCTTTTTCACTGTCTGATTTTCCTTTTTCACTGCTGTTGTAAATATTCTTCTCTTTGGATTTTTTAGTACTGTTTACTGAGGCACTGTTTACCGAGTCTGCATCAAAAAGTATTGTGTGATCTCCCCCTTCTGGTAAAGGACGGCAGTTTTTAAAAAGCAAAATGCTGGGCTGGTGCATTTGTGATGTGCAAGTCCCTGTTATGTCAGCTGTGGAGATTACCTAGCACAAGTCAAGAGATGTTGGACCGTTTTAACTACTTTTTCTCCTGAATCCTAGCTAGAAGTGGGAATTCTGACCAAGTGTTTTGGGTTTTTTTTTTTTTTTTTTTTTTTTGCTTCTTATGGGGACCATACTGCCAAGCTCAGCTGGGAACCAAAGTATCAGCAGGAGGGAGGGGGCTAAACATGCTTTCTGATGGCACAGGCTTTCCTTTGGATCCTCTTTCAGGTCACCTTAAAAAAAATGCCATTTGCTCTAGCTTGTCAACTCGCTTCTCTCTTTGTACTTTTCTGCAGATGGTTATACAGTTGATGACATTGTCTTCTTCTGGCAAGGAAACGATTCTGCTGTCACGGGGATGGAGGTGCTAGAGCTGCCCCAGTTCACCATAATTGAGCAGAGGCTGGTCAGCAGGGAAGTGGTCTTCACCACTGGTGAGTGTGTACCCAAAGAATGCCATGGAACATGTGCTGATCAAAGTCAATCTCCTTGCTCCTCTGATTGAGCTACTGAAGCACTAACTTAAGGTTTCATTCCTTACCCGGCTCCTTTGGAAAGAGGTGCCTTCTGTGCTTACCAAGTTTGCCTTTTTTTTTGACTGCCTATCTTCAGAGAGTTCTGGATGATGTTTTTCTTTTTTTCTGCAGTTATTTAAATTCTTGGGCAAAACACCACTGAGCTCAAAACAGAACCTCATCAGAAGGTTCTCAGTGTTTTCATTATCTTCATGTGATTTGCAACTGCTTCTTGAAGACAAGAAGCATTTTTGGTTACTGTCTTTGCTTTGATGTGGCATGCAGTTCACTGCCAAAGCAGTGTGCCACACACCTGTGAGATAGGATGATCTTCCAGCTGTCATGAAAGCAGTGCCAGAGCCTCTCAGTGACAGTGGCAGATGGTGCTGTCGCTACAATAGTGCCTGTGGGGCACACCAGGAGAAGGGGCGGTTGCACTTGGTGTTCTGGAGATCCTCAGTGAGAGGCAGTCCCGGCCCCTGCTGCAGCTTGCAGTCTAAATATCTGGAATCTGCAAAGATGAGGAGGTAAAGTACCTTGTTCAGGCTATGCAGAAGGTAAATACTGGGGAGAGAACCTAGGCTCCTTTGACCATTAAAGCCTGTTGTTCTCTTAATAGATAAACTGCCAAACATCAGTTAAACTAACCTATCAGGGCAGCCTGCTATGCTGTTGTAGGGACAGGGGTGGGAAAGAGGAAAGGTTTGGACTTTGTTTTACAGAAAAAAAAAAAAGAGTGATGCTTTGCTTCTGTTACAATGACCCTGCTTCAGTGCAAGGACTGTAAAAGTATTTATTGTTGTTACTGTCCTCATTAGGTTTGCTAAAAGATTAGAAGAAAATTGCAAGAACTTAAAAAAAAATGCAGATTAACTTAAAGCACTCCATTTGCATATGAATTTGCCCAGTCTGACTATAACCTGTTTTTAGAACAGCATGGGAAATATGTGATCCAGATCTTCATTGCTGTTTGGAGGAAAAGCTAGCACATGAAACAATGGAAAATCATCTCACTGCATCCAGATTTAGGGTGAAAGTCTCCCGTGTAAGACTCGATCTTATTGGCACGTAGCATAATGGCAATTTTCATCCAGGTACTGAACGGACATTCTCCCATGGTGTCTGACATAATGATATCACTTAGGCAGAGTTTCTTTACTTCTTAATATTCTGAGAAAATTGAGCAGATGCTAAAGAGCCTCTCCCTAAAGCTGTTGAATCTGCAAAATCATAAGA
>NW_010583013.1:292655-311888 GCF_000705375.1 Tinamus guttatus
CCAGGCTCCTTTGTTATTCCTAGGTTCTCCATTGACTGGGTTCTCTTTCTTATCAGGAGTTGTCCTAGTTTCTCTCTTTGAATGTTTCTGACCTGTCCTTGCCAGGTCAGGCTTATTTCATAGGGTCAGTCTTAGTATATCCAGACATCTGGACTATTTGGTCCTACACAATAATCTTTGCCAAAGAGTGTGTGGTCAGGACTTTTCACAGTTCAAGGACTGCCTTATAATTTTTGGTGATAGGGCAGAAGGCTGACAAACAACTGAGTCCTGTAAGTTGGCTGAGTAATAGAAAACGTGTCTTTGTATGCGGGTGAGGGAAGAATTGCTGAAGGCCTTTAGAAATGCCCTCCTCCAGAACTCAAGTGGCACCTCCATTTTCCCCCTCCATCACAGCCTGTGTCTACCCCTAAGAGAGACGAACGACAAAGCAATGTGTCATTCTGGGGTCTGCTGGTCCAGAAAGGAAATGGTGGAGAAAAGTAGGAGCTTTAATCAAACTCAAGGCTTACACACTCCAAGCCATCATAAGCATAGGAAAAGGAGATCACAACCCTCTGATACAGTGGGGACAAAGTTGGTAGTATTGGAGAAGTGGAGTGGATTTCCATGCTGCAGCTTGCATGGCAGCTGCTGTCTGCTTTGGTTTCGTGAAAGGAGAGGAGTGGCGAAGGCAGGAGGAAGGAGAGCTGCTCCGCAGCAGAGCCGCTGGCTTCTGCTCCCGTGGTGCAGACGCAAAGCTGCTTCTGAAACAGCCGCGTCTCTTTGCGGAGATTGCAGTATTGCTTCTTACTGGGTCATGCTTTGGGCAAAGACAGTAGCAAGAGCACGAGGGAATCTCCAGGCTGCCTGGGGGAGCTGGGCTGGGGGAGAACGTTTTCCAATTTTCCTGTGTGCGTAACAACCTCTGAGAGAAGTGTGGAGGAGGAGAAGGAAGAGGAGAAATAGAACTGAAATCTCTCTCAGGATGTATATACATGGCCAACACAAACCTATTGCTTCATTTTCTGATACTGTATAGTGCTGTCACTCAGGGACCTTTAGGAACTAGGACCTTGGGACTGTAATTGTACCTGTCCCCCTCTTATTCCCCCCTTCACCTTGAGCATTAAGAACTGAAGAGAGAACGAGAGATCAAAAGAAGAAAATAAGAGTCCTGGTAGCAAACCCCTGCTATTCCATAGGTAAAAGTAAAGCTTTGGTTACTAACATAAAAGGAAAATGTATACCTTTATATTCATGTCTTCAAGCATAAACCAGCCTGTAGTGTATATAGGATAAGTTCACAGTGCATGAAACAAACAGGACTGTAGGTCTTAACTGGCATCCAGCTTTCTTGCATGCACATCTGACACCACACCAGCAGCTTATGTCTTGCAAATAAGTAGAGAACCTGCCAAGGCTTGGCACTTCCTCTGTCCAATGGACAGCACATCCACTTCCCAGAAACAGAGCCATGCAGGGAACTGATCAGGCCGGTCTGCTTGACCAGATCTGCTCCAGAGGCCCTGGCAGGAGGAGATAAGGGGTGGGGGGTTGCATTGTTTTTGCATTTCTTCTTTTTTTTTTTGTGGTGAGGAGGAAGGGTTTTAAATCTCTGAGCTGTTGTCAGGCGCAAGAGAAATCTCTGGAACTGCAGACCAAAGGACAGTGGCTTTAGGGAAGGCGGTCACTGAAATCCTAGAAGAGAAACTGGGATAAGGAAGAGGTTGTTGGTGGGAGAGAGCTGTAACCTCAGAAGCAGGGCAGTTAGGAGAGAGGTAATGAGAATGTATGTGCAGTGAAATAGTGAAATGTGAAGGGACTAGAGCTCTGAGGACTTCCCTGGAGCCAAATGGGCTGGTGCAGCTGCAGGCAGCATGCAGGACAGCCAGCCCCGGCAGCGGTACCCAACTGGTACTGGTCACTGGGAGCCGCTGAGGTCAGGAAACAAGGAAAGGAGAAGACCCCCAGGGCTCCGCTGTCACTGTGAGCTCAGGCCCTGTAGGCAGGGACAATCATTTGCATCTGGACAATGTTGCAGCAGCTGGACCGGGATAAGCAGCAGAGCCACAGCCGTCCCAAGCGGGAGCAAAGGCCGAGCTCGATTCTGGTGTCAGAGATCAGAGACAACTGGGCAAGAAATGCCATGCGAGTTACCAAATGCTTATGTGGAGATGAGACTGGGCTTACCGAGCAGGGTGGGGTGCCTTTTTACACAGAATGGAAGGCATGCAAGTTGGGTTGGGGCCATGGGTCGGGCGAGAGATGTGAAACCTCCATGTTGGAAGCAGGACCTAAGGCAGATGCTGGGAGGGAGGGAGGAAGGGTGGGGGGAGGGAGGGGGTGGAGACTGGGTTCAGAAGAGTTGTACATAGTGTTGGGGGTGGGGTGTTTTTTTTGTTGCTTTTGTTCTTTTTTGAATAAAAAATGTTTGATTTCTAATGTCTTGATGTAAACCAAATAAAATGGTTCTGTACATTCAGAAGTAAACTGAAGAAGAGCTGAAAGGTGGCAAGCGTGATAAAGAAGCACTATCGTCCAGGTTGACACTGTAACACACTTCCCCAGACTTTTCTCACAGGGGTTGGATAGCAGACCTGTGTATGTGCCTGCAGTGCCCACAGTGATGGTGACCTTAGGGCTGGCACTCTGATCCACCTCCAAGTGTAGTAAAGAAAAGGTAGGAGTAGAGGGCAGAAGCGTTTGTACGTAAGAAGCTTCAGTGCTCAATCCCACCATCCCCAAGGACAATGTGGGGAGACTGTATATTAGATCCCGATCTCTTAAAGATGTTATCTCTTCCTGGAAAGCCACTCTACACTATCTCGTACTGTATCCAAGGACAAAGTGGTGAAAAAATTAATGTGACCTCAGGAATCACTTTGTATAAACCTGCAGATGGAGTAAAGGCAGCATGAGCTTGAACTGCTGCTGCTTTCTGCCTTGTGACCAATTCCAGGGTGATGAGTGCTAAGAAATGCCCAGCTTCTCAGAGGAGTTACCAAGGGAGCCCTCCATGTGGAAGGATTTTTTTTAAGCCTCTCTGCAATTCCATAGACCTTTGCTTGGGGTTGCTCTCGGTTTGGGAGGAGGCGATGAATAATGAGTTTGGAAGAGAAGATGTTGTTGTCTGTTGTCTTAGTTGTCTGTTTTTGTGGCCATTGGCCTTGCGGAGACAAACTCTTCAGCGATAGTCTATGGAGTGCATAAGGTTTGGAGTGAGTTGACTGAAGCGAAGGGTGCTGAAGGATTTGGCCTTAGGGACACTTCATTTCCATGCCAGCTTCCAGTTAGCAGAAATGCGTGATAAGGGAATGCCAAGAATGGAGGATGATGGTAGTTGGTCTGAGATCTGTGGATATCTGTGTTAAAATCCCATCTTCATTTGACTTGGGGTGGCTGTCAAGGATAAAAATAAATAAATGGATTGTTTGTCTTTTGTTTACTGCTTTGGAAAGCAAAGGACTGGCTTGTCTACATGGAGTGAAGTGTGGCTTCTGCAGCTGGGCCAATGGATGTGGTACCATTTGTGTGGCTGCAGCAAGGATAAAAGAACTTTACAGGGAAGGCAAGGAATGGAGAGAAGTCTCAGTCCTCTTAGGAATGGTCATTCCTCATCAGTAAAGCTTCCCTCCATTGAGTAGCCCAGGCAGGCCTGGTGGATAAGTTGTGTGAGCACAAGTGCCTGCATGTGTTGTGCTGTAGACTAGAAAAGCCTGCAACAAAATATGGTCTCTGCTCCAAGGAGCGTATGTCCTCATCCATCCCAGCCCAGAGATGCTGGGCCTGCTGTTCCAGACCTCCTCAGCACCTTGCTATAGGCTGTCCCTCCCATCTAAGTGAGACAGAACTTTCCATGCCACAGATAGAAAAAAACTTTGCGCTGGCAAAATTTCCCCCAGAAAGAATGAGATGGCACAGTGGTTAGCAACATTATTTTGCAAAGAGGATGACGAAGTCTCCTCCAGTATATTTCAAAGAGTGGATCAGTATTCTTCTGCCTTCTGTAAAGCTACACCCTCCTAGCTCTCAAAGCTACCCCTGCTGAATGACATGTGCCAACTCCAGGGTAAGTTTCCATACTCAGACTCCAGGTACAGGTCTCATTTGGGGACCTTGCCAGGCATTCGTGAAGTGTCTGGGTAGCAGGATCCAAGAACTTTTCAGTGACGTTCCGCCCTGTTCCAGGCATGTCTTTGCAGCGTGACAGGCAGCTTCCCGGTGGCTCGGGCAGCGCTGAGGCAGGTGAACAGTCTGGAGATTGGCAGGCTGGGAGAAGCCAGGCGCACAAGGAATGAAGGAAAACGTGGTCCCTTTTGGTGTCATGTGAACACTGCTTGGGGATCGAGACAATGGCACATCTCTATCGGTGCTGACGTTGGCAGAGACTCTTCTCTGCAGAGAAGGGCACTGACTGCCTCGAGCTGCTCGGCCCCATGGAGCAGATCCTCCATGTTTTCACCTGTAGGGCAGGGCTACTGGGTTGGACTCTCCTGTCTCATCACTATGCCCAGGCCATGCCCAGCACCGCAGGCCCAGCAAAGCCTCATCCTGTGCCTAACGGAGCAGTCTCAGCCTCTGCTCATCTGCTGAAAATCCCACCTGGGCCCAAAGGTTTCCCTGGGCTGGGGTCAGTGCTCTTGGTGGACCAAAAGGGACATTTTTTTTGTGAGTGACCGCCTAGCTCAGCAGATGTCACAGGGCAGAGTTTCTAATAGATGGAAAGATGCATAGCTTGGTGAAAAATGAACAGCTGTGGATAAAGGAGAGCCTCAAAAGTTAGCCAGAAAAGTCCCCTCAGTTGGCAAATACCTGCAACCCTCTGGTGTGGCCACTGGCTGCTCTGTAGGAATTTTTCTCTCTGCAGACTATGTCTTGATATTGGGTCTCTGTATGAGATCAGTTCCCTTCTCAGAAGCACAACTGCTTTCTGAAGGAGAAGTGCCCACTCGCGCTGTGCTCACCGCAGGGCTATTATACCGAGGGATAGAAAGCAAAAGAGGTTTGACCTTGAAAGCCGGGGCACCCTTCCCACTAATACCTGTACTCATCTATCGCCCTCTCACAGACAAAGAGGTGGCAACATCTTCTCTGGCTGGGGGATGTCTTATGTGGCCAGAAATCCAGGCAAACTGAGCAGCAATGACAACAGGAGAGGGAGATCAATGGCAATGCTCGTATCTGTTATCAAAGGGACTGCTGTGAACCATCTTAACATACTCTGAGTGGCTGCGTTGCATCCTGTACAGCATTACAAAAAAAAAAAAAGACAAACAAGAAACAACAAAAACAGAATGGAACACCCATTTTTATGATCTTTAATTTGCATTTTCTGCATGAAATGAGACCTTGATCCTTGTCTTTTTTCACAAAAGCAGATTCTGCTTTAACTAATGTAAAAAAGGAAAGAAAAATAATGTTTCTAGCAAAGTGATTTAGATGTAGAAATTTTTGTAAAAAAAAGAAGAAAACAAAAGGGAAAAAGAAAAAAAAAGGGAAAATATCAAAGAAATAAAATAAAATGACCTAAAGAGCCATCTTTGTCTACTCTACAGGTGGGATAGTGTGATTGATGGGTATCACTTTCTGCTTTCAGAGGTGCTTCCCATGCAGGAGATGCTCGGATCCGCAAAGCCGGGGAGAGTTCGTCACCAGTCACTGCCCAGGCGCTTTCAAAAACTGTCTCCTTTGGTCTCCTTCTAGGTAGAGTGGCCAGGAGGGTGAGGGGAAGGACCACAAGGGGCAAAGAGAGTGGCCTTGACTTTATTTTGGGGTTTCGTCTGGGATATTTTTGTTCCTGCAGTGACAGTTTTTGAAAGGTGATGATGAACAAAAGTAAAAACAAATAAACTTGAAAATAGTTTACACTTTTGTACAAACCATGATGAATATTACCAACAAGTGTTTTTAAAAATGGTCCATATCAGTGCCAAAATAATGTAATGTGTACATTAATTTCTTCTCTTTTTTTTTTGAAAAAGGTGTTAAAACGCTAAAAAAGTATTTCTTTTTTAACAAATGATGTATGTGGACATAAATGTACTTGAAAGCTGTTATCATTTGGTTAGGAATCTTTCTTGGGCTTTTCGTTTTGATTTTTTTTTCCTACCCAGAACAAAGGTAACACTTTTAAAATACAACCTTTAAAGGAGAAACAATCATTTTTTTCTTTGCTGGTTTGTATAAAAGAGGTTTCAGTTTTTGAGGCTCTGTCTTTAAACTAAATGTGTGTGTTTGGTCTCTGAAAACCAAGCCATCCTCACTCTGCAGAGCATTCAAACATGTCCTTAAGTTTAAACACAGCTGCAGCGATGCCATTTGCATTGAGTGTCCCGAGGATGTCGCTGAGACCTAAGCAGGTTGTTACCTGCGTGCTAGACGTGTTGCCTGTTACCCATTCTGCTAAACTGAGCGAGGAGTGGGAAGTGGGATACCTGCAAACTGTGACAATGACTAGAGTAGATGGGGAAAAGGAGAAAAAAATCCCCAGCACTGTTGTTCTGCCACAGAGGTGAGTAGCTTACCTGCCTCTGCAGAGAGAAGATCAGAGATTACCTTCTCAGCAGCACTTAAATCCTATTTCTGCAAGGAAATAAAATGCTCAAGCCTTGCTAGACCTTGCCATGCTGACCAAAAGTGGATTAAACAGTATCATTTTCAAAAACGATTGATGCGCTTAGGGTTACAAGGCACGAAGGTATTTAATTCAGGTCTCTTAATAGGCTGAGTCTTGGTGCCACCCTGCTTCTTCAGGAAACAGCAGGCTTGCTTTCTTGGCAAAAACCTGGCACATTTTCTGAGCATGTAAGCGAGGCCCTCTGCTGCAGGGAGGACATGAGCTGGTAGAGAGGAGCAGCGTTGTGCTTGGTGCTGCAGCCTCCCAACCCCGACGCCTTCCCGTCTGCAGCAGGGACCCTCGTGCAGCAAAAGTCTGCATGGCCCTGCGGAGGTGACTGGGGACGGCTCCTCCTTTGCCACTGGCGATGTTTTCACTGGGTGCAAAGTCTGCAATAGAAGATTACCCAACTGGCTTTGGCCATGACAATTATACTTTTGCCTTTCTTCAAGAGCTTTTAGAAAAGCTCTTCTACCTCAAAGCACCAAAATCCTGCTGAGGGCACCCAGGAGGGCCGCCATGGCCCTCCTGCCTGCTCCATTGGGTTGCTCCTTGTTTTTTCCCCCTGCCAGCCCCTCCTCCTGGGCAGCCTTCCCCCTGCCTCCCATATTATAAATTTTCTGCGACCAGTCACACAAGATGAACATCTGGTCCCCAGTCTTTTGTGTCCAGATCCTGGAGAGTCTCAGCATTTTGCAAATTTCTCACCAAAGCCACAGGCAAACGACTCGAGTTAAACAGACTTTGCTAGCTCCTTAGGACGAGTAAAAGACCATTATTTGTTTTCTTCAGAAAAGTAATAGCAAGAGTCTAGTGTCTTTCATGTATTTGAAATCTTCAGTGTCTTTGGAGCCCCTCATGTCCAAAAAATGAAAAATATTTTGACCTATATCAACACGATTTTCACTCTCTCATTTGGGGCAGGCAGGAAGGAGGGAAATTCAGAACAAGAAAAACTCAAAGCAAAACTGTTACCAAAACCGAAATGAAATAAAATTTTGCAATACTATGCAGGTGAAAAATATTTCATTTGAATCGCTACAATTTCATTTTTTTATAATTTTTAAAAATCTGAAAAATTTGGAAGAAAAAAAATAAGAAAAATCCACCAATATTTTCCAGACAGTTCTTTTGCGCAGTGTCTTCAAAGAGACCTTGTGCTGAAAAGACCTTGGAAGTCATTTTCTGCCCAGAGAGAAGGAAGAACCGAACCGACTCAGCACGAACGAGCCACGTGGCTTGCGGGAGCCTAAACAGTCTGTGCTCGATGCTTAGATCATGCCGCTTTCCCCCAGACAACGTGCTTTGCCAAACGAGGGTGGCACTGAAGCAGCTGTCTAAATCGGGCACTGTGTCAACAGCTTAAATATTAAGCATTCCATGTGCTCTCACCAGCCCATGGGAAATGCGGCATCAGTCGGACTATTCAACCTTGAATCCCTCTCATGGATTGTTCTCCCCGTATGGAGCTGTTCCCTTGTGAGCCCCACCTGCCCATCCAAGGGTGCCTGTGTCACCCCATTTCTTACACCAAAAGGACATCCCAGGACACCTCTGCTGGAAGCTCCTTCTCCAGCTAGGGCACATCTTCCTCATGTCCAAAGGATTATGACGCTGAGGATCCATTTCCTCCCAGGCCGGTGGGGCTGATGTCTTTGCTCCTTGGCCAAAGAAACAAACCATAAAACCTGCTTCCTACAAAGCACTAGGCCACGAGCGTGCTTGGGAGTGACACATGCTGGTGACACATGCTGGTGACAAGTGTAAGGTCAGGGTCTGCTGCATTTCAGGTAACAGGTTAGCATCCAGCTAAGCACAGTGCAGGAGTCTGGGCTCGCAATAACGACGCCACAAATTATGACAGCAAGCCCTGATACACTCTGGTGTTAAATATCACTCTGACTTGTGTTGTGGCCTAAATCAGGATTTAAGAGTTTCCTTAAAGCTCATATTGTATCAAGGAAGGGCCTGATGTCAACCTGTATGCACTCTATGGAAAATAATCTACCCACTCCTTTCCCCTGTACATGTACTCACATGACAGTAGAAGAGCTCAACTTTATCTTCACACCATTCTCTTAGTAGATAGACAGACAAGACCAGTTAATAAACACAATTTGCTGGAATAAGTAACAATAGCAGTAGATACTGGTAGATATGAGCCTGTGTTTTTTAGTTCCCATGCTAAAATTCCTGCTCTACAGGCATGCAAGAAACATCTCTCTACATGGAGAAAAAGCCAAATTTTTGGTGAAAATAAAGTACTCAACGGCATGATGCAGAGTTCCCAGAGGTACTGTTCAGAGACAGCACAACTAACGTGCCCGATCCCACAGGGTAGAGCCATCCTCACCCACCCACTGCCTCACACTGTATATTCTCTCACTCTGTGGGTTTATTGATGAATGATGAGTATATTTCCAATGGGATGCATTTCTCAGTGCTGCGCAGACACATACTCTCCTTATGGTGCTATGAAGATCACTGAAGAGCTGCTGCTCCATTTATTAACATTCTGAGTTGAAAGGTGGATACTACAGCTAGGGTCTCTTTTTAGCAGAGGGACAGGGGATCAGCGCTCTGCTGAGCGCAGCCATTCGCGCTCTTGCTGGGGCAGGAATCGCTGCTGTGTCTCAGCTCTGCACCTGGTCGGCATCATCTGGCAAAGACATCCCTTCCCTGCCATGCACGGGCTGGCAGAGCCGCTGACAAGTCGCTTCTTTTGCTTAATACTGGATGACCAAGGAGAATGCACAAATGCTATTACTATTTCATATTTCTATTTCTAGTCTCTGCCCCTGTTCCCAAAGGCAAGCTCTTTTTTTCTCTGAAGTTTGAGGAAAATCCATTCTGCCATTTTGAAGTTAGATGGATGAAAATGAGCCAACTTTAAATCAGAGTTGCCAACTGGTTTAATTTAATTTGGTGAATTAATCATGAGCTTAGCTGTAAGTTCTTCTTCAAAAAAACAAAACAACATGTTCTTCGATTCATGGGCATATATCCAGGGCTGCGTTTGCATATAAAAACAAAAAGTAGGTTTGAATCAAGGAGACAAGCTCATAAATGTGACCACTGAAGCTAGCTCTCAGAAGGCAAATGAGAGGAATCTATCATTAAATGTTTATTAATCACTTAGCGGGTTTTAAGTTGAAATCAAGCTTTTGGGAGCAGTGAAAAGCTAAATAATGATTACTGAATGTTTGTAACAGCATTTCTGTCTCCAGTCCAAAATCCTTTGAGCTCCTTTCCCCTGCAAAATCTGTATGTATTTGGGCTCACACACCCCACTGTAGAACTTAACTCCTTCCTCTGGCCCTCTCTCAGAACTGCAGCTTGGCTGTGCTGCACAAGGAAATAGCCACCCCTGAGCTGCTGGCAGAGAAATACACCACTCCTGACTTAGTTTTGCATTTTTGTTGGGTGAAGTTTCCACCTGGCTTCATGTTATGAAACACAGATGATGATTCACACTAGAGGAGCACGTGACTGCCCCAGGAGGAACACAAGCAGAGCACGGGGGAGCACCTATAAATGCTATAAACAAGAAGAAAAACATAAGCTCGGGGTTTAGGTCTCCAGACATCCTGCTGCAGGATATCCACCGTACCCACCAGAGCACGGCACGACCAGGGCGGATATGTGCTCTGGATGAGATACACCCCTGGGGAATTTATAAGGATTCCTACTGCAAAGAAGAGCCTGTTCCCACTCCAGTGGTGTCTCAGGCTGCAGTTTCATCCCACCAGCCAATTTTATCTATTGGTACAGCTGGCCACTGGAGGGAGAGGGGCAACTATTGCACTGTCCTTGGAGGCAGGATGATAAAGCAACCACTAGGAAACTTAGGGAGAAACTCCTGTATTAGGGTGAGTGCTATGCTGGGTCATTCACAATTCCTGCACTGAAAGACTGTCCACAGAAGGGTGGTAATAGGGATGAAACAGAAGGGGATTTTTTGCCCTCTCCTCACAGTCCTAGACACACTCACCTCCCTGTCACTGTGCTGAATTCTTATACAAAGTCATGCTGACAGGTACTGAGTCAACACCAGGCATCTTCTTCACAGACCTTAGAGATGAGTGGACAATATTTTACAGAATAGGAGCATTTCCCTAAAAATGTCCTCAGGTCACCACCATCATTCCTTATGGGTGGACCAACACCTTTGGTGGCAGGGAAGGAGCTGATGGAGAGGTGACAAAAGGAAGATGAAGCTGCTCACCACTGAGGGGATCTTTGGTAATTTCCCTTCCTAGTAACGTGTATCTATTAACTTTGGTTAAAGGTCATTTGCAGGAAAATCCCCTTCCATATGCAGCTCTCCAGAGCTTGCTAGAGGTTCACAGAATGCTCGTAAATCACATAGGCAGCTCTTGCCATCAGCATTTTCCTTCTCCCTTGAAATAGTGGCAGCAGAATCAGCTGCTGAGTCTAAAGTTAATTTTACGAATTAACCTGAGAATCCCCCACAGTCCCAGGACAGCAACCCTGCTAGCTCCATGCACATTCCTGTGAGGACAAAGCTTGCAGACTCAGTGCTTCTCAGAGCTTTCAAGGAGGAGGGGAAACCTTGAATGATTAAGTGTTTCAGCCAGAGGGCGAGTGAGGGGGAGAGGATGCATTATACAAAGGTAAAACATAAAGGAGAAATAAAAACGAGAGAAGAGAAAAGGTTCCTAGGACTATGAATGAGATAAAGAAAGGGAATGCACAATTATCTGAAGAGGCAAAAACCTGCAGGACCTAGTAAGGAAGGAAAGAAGAACTGAAAGAACTGTGTACAGCCACCCAGATCACAGAGGCCAAGGCCCCTCAGCAAGGTTGGTGTCTTCATTTTGTTTTATGTGCAGTGACTTTTTAATACCTACCATATAAGCATATACTGTATTAATATATACTGCATATATACACATATACAAACTGTATATTCCACAGCTGGGGCCCCCACAGCCTCCAGTCACGCTCAGTTGGGCCCCAGTCCTGGTACGAGCTGAGCTGCTGGTGGCTCCGTGCTCAAGCCTGCACTTGTGGGTCTTCTCTGCATGTTGGGTTTGTTTCATGGCTGCTGGACTGTGGGCAGGTCTCACTGCCAGTCCGGCTCTGCTCGAACACCATGGGCTCTCACCACCCTCACCTCCCCCTCGCGCATTTCTACTTCAAGGTTGCTTAATTAGATTATATATTTCTGTGAGTGTGTGACAAGCAGGAAGGAAGGTGGCTAAAACCAGCTGAAGGAAACACTGCTGGACTGGCTTAGATCACCTGAGGATCGCTGGCTTCATTACTCCACGCGTGCTCACAGCAGTGTCCTGTCCAGCTGGATAACTAGGAGGTGAGGGAGGGAAGCAATATTGCCAAGCGTCGAGATTGGTTTATTTTAGGCCAGATAACTGTGTTAGGGCCCAGGAGGAGCACTCTGGGGAGATGTCTCCTGGCCATGGCTACGTCTCACAAGACATGCTGGAAGCTGCATAACTCCAGCTGGTCTGAGGATTGGGAAATCTGGACTGTGAGTGTGACCTTTTCCTGAGCGTGGGATTTACCCTGCTGAGTCCTTCTTTTCCTGATCTGTGTTCTCTGCTTGTCAAAAGCATGGGATTGTGCTAGACTGCTGAGGTGGACGCTTTCCCCCTCTCTTAAGGAGGCAGAGCCTTACAGAGACATGGTCATCAAAGTGGGCAATTCCACATCTGCATTTAGAGCAAAGTGCATTGACCTGAAATACTGCAGGCTTCCTCTGAAGAGCGATGCACCCACAAGGATTTAATGCAGCTAAATAAATCTGATGATTGAAATGTAAATTCTGATAAACCTTTCTGTACTGTATGAACACATTCTCAGGAGTAGTGCAGCAGCAGAGGAAATAAACCTTTCTTCTCTCTGTTTCAGAGCAGCTGAGTGGTATAAAAGGAAATAAGGCCTGTCATAAAGCGCTGGATCCAACACTGCCCAGGATTTTTAGCACTGATAGCTGCCAGGCCAGGATTGCAGTCACTCTTCTGTATGTGTTTTGCCATATCACTCTACCATCTCTTCCTGGAGCAAAAGTATTGAATTGTTCTACTAGCAGAGGTGGGTGCAGGTGCTTTTCTCTTATCCCTGTCCCACAGGCTTCTCTGATCAGGACCTTTTCCATATGGTGCACAGGGAAATCCAATGATATGCCTTCAGGTGAGAAATTGCCCTGTAACATGCAGCCAAAAAAGTCTGACACACACTGATGTTGTAACTGCTGAGAGCGGATCAAGATTTCTTGTCCTACCCCAGTTCTGTGATTCTACTTAGTTCCTTCCTTTCTTTCATAATAATAATAAAAAATACAATTAGGAATTAAGCCCTCTGTATGAAACGTCAGGTTCAGTGCATGGCCACACGCTCTTCCTGCTCCTTCCCTTGTGCGAGAATCCCTTCCTCACTATGACTGACAAAAAAGAGTGTGTTGTGCGAGCGCAGCCCTACTTGCAGGAGGAAATGAAAGGTCAGCATTGTCCACAGTTTGGGGCTGTGGTATTCTTGAACGCAATGTACTAAACAGAAGAGCCTGAGCCATCGTTTCTGTAGAAAGGGGCTATGTTTTGAGTCACGTGCTTGACTATGTGAGATGCAATCCTGACCAGTGTTGAGCACCTGCAGAAGGGGAAGTGGCCTCGCAGAGGTGACACTGTGCGTCCCTTTCCTACGGAGCAGAGGTGACCAGACAGAGGAACCTGCTCATTTGGCGTGAGCCCTGCTGTGCCCAGCATTCAGCATGGGACACATGGCCTGAAGAGACATGTGCCAGAGGACACCTGCGCCCTCGCATCTACTTGTACTTTGGCTTCCAAGAATTGCTCTTAGGTAAAGAACACTTATGCCTTCAATTAAAAGAACTAATATACAAAGCAATGATAAACAAGTAAAACCCTTCCGTGAGCTCTGTATAACAGTTGTGGCACTTCGCTACTGCTACACTCTGAGGACCAGCTTGACATTTCATGCTGGCTCCTGTGCTAAGACACCAGGAATAACAGGGCCAGCTGAGGACGCTCAGCCCTGGAGCAGGCAGCGGCCCTGCAGCAGGGCTGCCGCTTCCCCAGGGAGCGCCGGCTTCTGGGGCGCTGGGGTCCCAGTAACTCTGCTCTTCAAGCTTCGCTTCAGAGGGAGATCCTCATAAAGTGTCTGGCTGAATTTATACCTCCTATCTGCTTCTCTGTCTTCTTCCATAAATATATTTCAGGCCTCTGCGTGAGTTTCGTATGGCTTTGTTAGGTCTTCTTCCTCTCAACATCAGCCCTGGAGTTCTTGGTGAGTTGCTTTGATGTCAAACTAGAGGCAAATTTAGTTACTTTTGGTCTCCATCCTGGTTTTGCCTTGGGTGTCTGTGGCTGGAAAGGGAGCGTTAGCTACAAATGGAGAATCCTTCTGATAAAAAGATAGGTGGTGGCACCAAGCTATGCTGAGGGTTGTGACAGTCTCTGGACTAACTATTTCAGAAGGTCCAGTTTTGTATTTCTGCAGCAATTTGGAGAGAGGCATCTCCTTTTGGTGGAAAGCTGTGGTATGGCTGGTGTTCAGCTGTATGTATTTATGTACTTATCTATGTAGATTCCAATCTTAAGGTAAACGTCTGGGAAGTGCAAACCTGCAGCTTAGTCTGCATCTGCTGCCCTCAAATTCAGAGCTGTGCTGTGCACCCTATTCTTCAGAAAGGGCTGAAAGTACTTTTGGGCACAACCTCCCTGCTTTAATTTGATCCTAATTAATTTTTACAGTAATAGGATGAGATACAATGGACACAATTTGCAACCGAACCAATAGTGATAAAAGAAAAAAAAATCTTTGAAAGGGGTAGTCAAATGTCAGAAGAAAGACCCAGCAAGGTTGTGGGATCTCTACCCTTGGAGATATTCCTAAAGCTATTTTAGAGCTCATCCTGCTTTTGAACCAGAGACCTGCAGAGTTCCCTTCACACCTAAATTGCTCCATGGGGTTGTGAACATCTCTGATTCCTGCCTTGTCACCCTCGCTCCTGTCCTCCCATGCTGCCAGCCCCTGTTGCAGGGACTGTCCCTGGCATGACCCAGGGAAGGAGCTCAGATGTGCAGGGATGGCTCTGGAATAGGCTTCACTGAAGAGAACGGAGTTAGGTGGGCAGAGAGCTCCGGTTACCAGCCGGCTCTATCTAGAGGCTAAGGAATTAAAGGAGAAATGCTCAGAAGTGTTGAGAGGCGAGGAGGAGGGAGTGAATTAATCAGCACGAATTGGCCTTGGGGTTTGTCACTCCTGCTTTTCAGTTTGTAGTGATTACAGTTCAAACATGGAGATCTGACTACATAAGCACTCTGTGCTAAATGGGGATCCATGTGCTTTTTTTCCCCCCCTTTTTTCTACTCTGATTTATTTTAGGTTTGGTTTCCGGTGCAAAAGTTGTGGCAAGCGCAAGGCTTAGAAATGGGGGTGGAGAGGTGGGTAGCACCAACCCCAAATCACGTGGGCCGTTCCTACAGGGAGGCAGCAGGTGCAGGGCACAGATCTTTCCAAAGGGAGGCAACCCTCCTGCTCACCCTCCCCCCCTCCTGTTACTTGTTAAGCTCTGGTCCAGCAACTCTAGGATGTAGCTGGATGAGATGGGTTGCTCAAGAATGTACCCACTGTTACAGCTCACGTGCAAGCTGGGAGAAGTCTGTGCTCCTCGGAGAGAGCGAGAGCAAGCAGGATCCTCTTGCCATCAGACAGGTATTCAAGGATGAGGTCCCCAGTTTTTGGATAGGGCAATTGAAGAGCTGTCACTTGAATCTTTTCATAGATATATTCACCTACAAGGGGCTACCAGCCCATGGCTGACACTCACAAAGTAGGTGTGGGGCTGCAATTACCACACCCGCATAGCTGCTCAAAAGCAACACGATGCTTCTCGCATCCCTGGAAGGGAGGAATGCGCGTGGGTTGCTTGAGTGAAAAGTGAAAGGGAACGATGCCGGGAGGACTCCAGAATCCAAAAGTGCGGAGACCTCTTCATGTGCAACGTGCTCCCTGCACATGTTCTTGGCCCTCTGAGGTGCCCTTACCCTGAGGCACTTAAAGCAATAAATATAAACCCAGGCTCCCTATCTCAACTTCTCCATCGCTGGACACAGGATGCAAGTCCTGGGCAGACATCAGCAGTTCTGTGTGTGACGGGAGGACCAGCAAGAGCAAAGGTTTCCCTGGTCGCTGTGAGCACCCGCACCAAGCCTGGCCCATGGGGCCCATCTGTGGGTAATGAGCCTCCCCACGCGCAGCCGAGCGCGGTGCCCGCGTCCCCAGGCAGCGGGGCCGGGTGCCGGGGGTGAGCGCAGCGCGCGCAATCCCTGCTCGCGCCCCACTGCGCTTGGAGATGGGCAGCTGTGTGTGAAATGTGTTCATCTTTTTTTCATGAATTCAGCAAGGATTACCACTGGGAAGGGAGGAATGAGAAAGTAAAGTATCTTCTGATCATGGCTAGGGAGAAGGGAGGGGGAGGAAGAAAAGAAAAAGCAGAATTGTGGTGAGGGAGGAGAGAGGGCAAGGAGGGAGCCTGAAGCGGTTATGTAGCTGTTGTCTACCAGTTTTAACTCTTCCACTGCCCACATGTGTGTCTCAACTTCCCTACAGGTGGGCAGATGGTTTTTCTCACCTGTGTGACAGACAGCAGTTTGCTACCACAGCCCGAAGCTGTGCGGTAAAGCTCCCATGCATGAGGCAGTGGCGTGAGCGCATGGGCCAGCGAGCCATGCACCCAGTCCCCACAGCACAACCCTACTTTGATACTAATCTCATCTTCTGAGCAGCAAGGAAGAGGGAGAAGTTGTCTCCTTGCAGGAACATAATGTGTCAGGGCAGCAGTACACAGCTGGCGTAAGGAGGAGACACTGGCACTGCTCTTTAGGGCAGCACCAGCATAAAAGTGGGATGTCCAATGATGTTCCCAAGATCTAGAGAGTGAAGCATCTAAAGGTGTTAGTAAGAGAAACCTAACATGCCAGCTCCTGAAGACTGGACTCCAAATACCCCCAGCCAGCGTGAATGCAGTGACAACTGCATTCAGGGCCGATGCTTTTTTCCAAAGTGGGAATTGCCATTAGTGGCTGTTGCAATCAGGAATGGAAGAGACCGGGCCACTTGTACCCCAAAAATGGTGGAACTGGAGTTCTGGCTGAGTCAGTTCTGGTGGGAATGGCTCAGGGAATATTTTCCTGTCTAATAAGTCACACCTGCCTTGTGGGACATCTCCTTGTGTGGGCTGGTACCTTACTGGGAACGTACTGGGGCAGTAGGATGGGAGTGGCCTCTTGAGCCACCAGCGCTCGGTTCCATTTGGGAAGAAGCCGAGAACATCCCCACAAGCCAAACCTTGGCTCTGACAAGGGGCCTCATTCAACTGCTGTTGGAACTGAGATGGCTCTGGAGTCCACAGGGAGAGCAACTGCTCAAAGAAAAGACAGTTTCTTTGTTCTCCTGACAAATTAATTTAAATTGAACCAGAATTTTGAGTGAGGCCAATAATAGCTGTGCTATTTTAATCCACCCGTGTCTCCCTTGCCTCAGTATCAGCGCCGACGTCAGCAGCTCCTGAGGCAGGAAAGACCCCGGTCGGCTCTGGTGGACGCGGGCGCTCTCGGCAGCGGCGCGGGAGGATGGCAACGTGCAGATGGCTGCAGCCCGAATTGGCTCCATTCCCCTGGCTGCTGCTGCTCCGTGCCCAGCACCGTCATCCGCAGCCGAGCGTAAACAATATTGAGGAAGTTTCCTTGTGCAACAGCAAGCCTCGAACCCATATAGCCTTAATAAATAAATAAGCATCCATGTTCTGCCACTGTGGAAATGCAAAATAACTTTGGTGGATATGTTCCAAAGATACCGGTATCAGGGAGAGACAAATATAGCCTGAATGGCAGAGGAGGGAAATGGGAGGCTTTTGCTCGCTGCATTGAAGCATAAACAGAATTTCCCTTGTGCAGTTCTGCAGCGAAGCTCTGCGCTGCAGCACGGCGGGAGAGCGGCTCCCGGCACCGGCCCTTCCTCTATAGCTGCCCTTTGCCAAGTGCACCCAGAGCAAGATGCCGCCTGCACCCCTGCTCCCAAGGAGGACATTGTTGGCCCTTTTCGGCATATTCCAGGTGGGCTTATTGCCATCAGCAGCAGACGTAGCACTGAAGAGACCAGCAAGTGGAAAAGCCCCTCATGACCCTGGCTGCAGTCTTTTCCACCTAAATTTGAGCCCGATTTTCTATATTACTCCAGAAAAATCTCCTTTTCAGCTATGAAGTAGGGCAAAGCCATCCTTAATCTTTGCAGGAAGCAGCTCAGCTGAACTCATGAAAAGTGTTTTTTTGGTGTTTTTTTTAAGTGTTTTTTTCTCAACTTGCCTCTTTCCAGCTCCAAGCAGATTTTTAGGCGCTCCAAGTGTTTTTTTGTTTTTTTCTTTTCCTCCTACAATTTAGCAGAGGGTGGTATTAAAAAAAAAAAAAGGCCCTGCAAACAAAGCAAAGGAAACAACAACAACAACAAAATAAACAATGGCAAAGAGTTCTTCATAACCATTTTCAAGCCAGCATCTGTGGAAATTAAATATTTAGCCCAGGATTCGTTGCTTTCTTCTTCTGGTGTCAGCTCTAATCTATGCTGCCACTTAAGGAAATGAACAAACAAACAAAAAAATAGTCTTAACTTTTTCCCTTAGGATGATAGTTTCAAGGAGGCAAATTCTGGACTTGGGATTTGTCACCGTGAGGTCCTCGGCACAGACCGGGTAGTTTGGGAGAACTGCCATGTCCCAAAACACCATGGGTGGCTCAGTCATACTGTTGTCTCCGGCCTCTTCGTCTCCGTGTTCACATTGGTCCATTGGGAGAGCAGCCTCCAAGCCTGTGAGACACTGGGGTTGGTGCTTCAGACCCACTGCAGCTTGGCCTCTGTGCTCGGTGACAGTGACCATCAGGTGCAGACTGGCCAGGGGACGCTGAGCGCAGGGAAAGGCACCTTGTTGGAGGGTGATCGACACCTCCTCAGCCCCTGCCAAACCCCAAAGAAGGTTGCCCTGGTGCAAACCTACTAGCCCATCTGCTGAGGAGCCTTTAAATTGACTTTTAAACCTCCTCTCACATGCAAGTTCAGTTTGGGGACTTGGTTTTGATTTATTTTTGGCAGTAATAACAGCCAAAACTAGGTTTTTGGCTTTGGAACAGACCATGAAGCTTGAGAAGGAGGCTAAAAATATTCCTGAAAAGCAACAAAAGAGTGGTAGGCTTTTTCATAGAAGAAGCAAGAACACTAAGCCCAGGAGAAACTTCTTTTTAAATGTCAAAAGCAAATATGTTTTCAGCCAAAACAAAAGTAAATTAAATATATTTGACTTTTCTTGCATTATATTTTTCTTCCATTTTATTATCAAGCTGAAATTAAGCCTGGATTCACCAATTACTTTCTAACTAACGTAGAATAAATTTCACCTCATGGACCTCAGACTCCTCGTCCGCTGGGAATCGAGATACAGGAACTGCTGAGTCCTTCATGTATGTGAATATAGGCACAGCTGTGCCTTATATGCTACTTGCAGGTAGCCAGACAGGGAGTGTGAGTGGTTGAAATCTGTTATTTACCTATATCAATTCACAGCTTAAGACATATAGAAC
>NW_010583013.1:316205-340269 GCF_000705375.1 Tinamus guttatus
GGCTGAGCAGCTGCATCCCTGCTCCTTATCGCTCAGCCTAGGCAGGCAAACATCTTCTTTCTCAAGGTCTGGCCTCTGCTTCTCACAGGAGATTTTTATGACTCTACAGATCACAGAAATTTCCACCTCCAATACAACTTCTTTTTGGTGTAACATGTAATTTTTCCTTTATCAGACAGTCTGACCAGCGAGCAGTCTAGTTATTTTCCCAAGGGAGAGAAGTGCTACCAAAAAAAAAAAAAAAAACATCTCTAAGAGGGAAGAAAAGATGCTGCTGGTACCCTGGGCGCAAAGTTAGCACTTGGGTGAAGCAAACCCCATCATCCCCACAAAATCCTGCAGGAATCTGTGTAACAGGAAGCTAAGGCTTGCTGAAATGGCTAGTAAGTAGGGAAGCTGCGGTGTCAGTGCCATGATGTGATCTATATACTGGGGGAAACAGGCCAAAGAAGTCACGAGTGGTCACCTTGCTAGCACCATGTGACGGCTCCCTCTTGCACAGAGGTTGGTTAGCTGTGGCAAGTGCTGTGGTTTCTGCAGCTGAAGGGGGAATAACACTGAGTACAGAGGGATAGACTGGTGTCCAAAAACAAGGCACCATGTCTGGATGTCACAGAGGGTAGAGATCTGGGTATGATGGTCCTTCAAGGACCGGCCTGAGGAGAGAGCTGCTGGCTTCAGACAAGGCTGTGAGTGTGGTCAGGTTTGCTCAGTGCAGAAACCGCTGAATTTCTCTTTCCAGCTCCCGTGCTAAACTCAAAAACTATTTTCAAATAACTATTTCAGAAAAGGATAGTCTATACCAACATGGAGCAGAGTAAGAAGGAAATGTGAAGGCCCAACTGAACAAAAAAAAATGGAGTGTCTCTATCTTTTTTCCCTGCCTAGCTTCCAGTTCTCTCCTCCCACTGCTTGTCCCATGAGCCCTGGACTGGCCTCTCAAGAGTTTCTCTGCTAGAGTCTTCCCTTGAATCACTGCAATCCAGGGCATATGGGAACAAGATTTATCCTACTATGCTCATTTCAAGAAATCCTGAGGGACTTGTGGCCATCTGACAGTTGGTCCTGGATGGTATCTGGGCATATTTTATGAGAGGTGCATGAGGGAGGTTAGTATCCGAATGTCTAGATGGGCTTGACAAGAAAACAGATTTTGTTGCCCTAAGCAGCGCATTGCAGGTGGTTCCCTTGCTTGAATCACTTGAGTATCATGTTGGATCACATTGTACCCAAACTAAGCTACTGCATCTATCAATCCATCTGCTTGTGTTGAAGAACTCCCAGAATCGAGCATATCTTCAAATGTTTATTTAAAGTATTTGGCCTGGATAAAGACTTCATATAGTCTGCTGGGAAATGAAGTGTTGCCCTTCACTCATCTGTTCTGCAGACTGCAACAATAAAGTGATGTGCGCTACTCTGAGCCGAGAAATGGCTAGATTTGAGGAAATGAAGGGTGGATTTTGTTCTTAAGTCCAGGAAAAGGCACATGGCTTTGAGAAGTCACAAATTAGGAACTGCAAGAAGGATCTCTGCTGCTAGGAGTGTTATGTCCTAGCTTCCAAACTATCTTAGTCCTGAGAGCAAGCAGCAACAGGAGCTTTGTTGTATGATACCTGCAGATATTTTGTGGAGCTGCATTGAGCCCTACTGTGCTGTTGCATGAACAAGGCTGTCTAAATAGGACATATACTTCTCCCTGGCTTCCTAAAATGTCAAATTTGAAAGAAAAAAAAAAAAAAAAGAGGTGTTTGATTGGCACCCCTGCAAGTTCCAGGCGTGTCTCATCTCCAAAGAGCTGGCGTTTGCTTACACAAGGGCTGCCTATCACTCTGCTGAACACCAGCCCTGTTCCACCAGCCCTGTCTGCCACAGCTGGGCTGAGCTAGGGATAAAAGGCAAAAAGCATCAGCGAGTTGTTTCGGGGGGAATGTTATGTTGGTGGTAAAATTAGGACACTTGAAGAGGAGGAGCAAAGGAATGAGCTGTCCTTGAAGCTATGTCTGTGTCTGCACCATCCCAGAGGTGCAGGGACATGGTGTCATATGGGCCAATAATATCTCATCACTGAAGGAAAGCTGAATGTCCATAGTGGTGTGGGGCCATCAGTTGGAGAGCTGTCTGTGGTGTTTAGTGTGTGCTAGTTCTGCTGAGCCAGGGTTGGGAGGGCTTGCGGAGCCTGTGGTCTTTTCCCTCCTACAGAGAGATCTCTGCTGGTGGCAGTTTGACTGGCTGATGCTCTGTTGATGGTTAATGGTTGTCATAATAAAAAAAAGTTATTTACTAATTTTCATTCCTGTAGAGATGAAAATAACGGGAAAATCAATTTAGATTGCATAAGACTAAGAAAACAAGTAGATAATCTGAGATGACCAAATTAAGATGCTCATAGAATTCATGGTAGCTTTGTTCAGTGGCAGCCACGGGCTCCGAGGAATCAGCTATTATGTAATTATTACTGGCAGCCAAATGTGTGGTGGGTTGGGGTTTGATGGGGGAGAAAGATGGATGCTTTGGTGGGGGCAGGGAGAAGTGAAGCACAGATATTCTTTTCAGTGGAAAACAAAGATAACTACTGGCATCACACAGGTTTAATAGCACTTGGTATGTGCCTTGTGTATTTTATTTTTCTTTTTTCCTACTCAAGATAAGTGCACTGATATGAATGCTGCTTTCCCAGGTGAAAGGCTGGAAACAAAACCAGACTGTGAATAAGGTCACCATGTATTAATGTCAAGAGTCTGTCCACTCAGAGTGAAAGGTAGTAGGGGGTGGTGAGAAACCTCCAGAGATACTGGAATAAAAACATCTTTTAGGAATGAAAGTAAAATAAGCTTGTAAGGAGGAATTGTGGTTGCTGAGTTTTGCAGGCTGTGCAAGTTGTGAGCCCTGCTGTAGCTGTGATGCAGTCATGGAGCTAGACGCTCTTGAGGTTTTCCACCTTTGGTGAGGCATTCCCAAAACACTTGTGCTTTCTGGTCTCAAAGACTGAGCCGCAATACAGCAGGAGGGAAGGGAGAGGCCTGGCATTTGGTAGACAGTGGGTCAGTGGGAGAGAGACTTTAAAAATAGAAAATTTATCACTCTCATTTGGAGAGTAGCATACCTGAAGTGTCTACAGTATGGGCCTGCTGGGTAGAAAGGAAGGAGTGTGGTCAAAGACGGAGGGAGAGAGAGGCAGCATGAGCTCTCCTGAAAAGAACAGCGCGGACAAGAGCAAGAGATGCAGTGCAGCCTCAAGGCAAACCACTTGTGCCAGGACTGAACTTGGGAGGTGTTGACAGGCAAAGGGATTTGAAACACAGACTGTGTAATGCTGGTAAATTTTTATGAAAACACAGTTTGAGGGACTGAGATTTTGATGCAAACTTGCTGATTGCTTTCAGATGAAATATAATAGATAAAGTCAAAGCTCTCCACTTTGAAATGTCCAGATGTTAAGCTGTGATGTTTTCAGTGTGAAGCAGCATTTTTTTTATTATTTTAAAATTACACTTTTAAGGAGATTTAATTTGGAGAATTGGAGCATCAGGCTAAAAATCCTGTCTTGACCGCATGCTCCTACTGTGAACTGCCTGATCTGATAGTGGAAGATGCCCAGCTCTCTCCCTTCTTGCTGAAAGCATGTGGCTATCAGCTTTCAGCATTTACAGCCTTCACAGGAGTGCAGAAAGCTGCCTTTGGAGGCCCTCTGCCCTTTTCTCTGTGACGCATGCTGTTCAGGGCTAGTTTTCATGCTGTTCTGTGTAATTTCATTGGAGTAGGAGAGGGGCTTCTTCAGCAAGTGATGTTCTCCTGGTGTGAAGCATTAGCCAGTAAGATGATTTAGAGCATGCAGTTGGACAGTGCGATTCTCCCAAACCTGGATTTCCATGTGGAAGAGGAGCTTCAGGATGGAAAGGCTGTCGGGCCTGTTGCTGGAGGTGAGCCCCTCTCCAGCTG
The DNA here is from genome assembly GCF_000705375.1 of Tinamus guttatus. Next base: position 320,148 of record NW_010583013.1, read on the forward strand.
CCCTAGCGGGACCGCGGGGGAAAAGCCAGGTTTGAATGTGGAGATGTGAGCCTGGAGATCTGGCGACTCACTTTTTGCCAGATGTGGAAAGAGGGAGCAACTTGCTGAGGCGCATGGGACGATGGAGCACACACACACACGGGGCAGCAGGTTGGGTTGCTGATGGAAGAGGATTTATAAGGGGTATTGCAATGCAGCACACTGTGGGCCTCGCCATCCCTGCTTCTGCAGCTCGGAGTCATTCGCCATCTTGCCAAGGGAGCTCTGTGTGTGCGGCATCTTAAGGAGGTGAATCCCACCTCCCTAGTGCACTGTGGCTCTTCCCGCTCCTGAAAAACACGTCTGCTCCCCAAGTCTGTCACCTTGCCCTGCTTCTAAGAGCTCCTCAACTCCCCAACATGCCCCTGGGGTGAAATGAGGCACTTCCTGGGAAGAAGTGCCTTCACACAGGCAGGATAAGGGGAAACAGTGTGTTTATCCACAAATCAGATTATAATTCCAGGAGGCTAGAGGGAGGCACTGCTTAGAATTTGAAATGAGATTTAAAGGAATAATTAAGGATTCTGCCACTGAACGATGGCAATGAACTGGCTGGGAATAAATCAAATTTCAGTTGGAGGAAGTGACCTGGAAATATATTGCTGCCTGCGCCTTAGCCAAGCCTCATCACTGAAGGGCGTCATTGAAGGGATGGTGAGGCAACCTTGGTCAGAGCGGGGAAGGGCTCAGTTGGGGAACAAAACCTGTGCCATGGGGGCTCAGCAGTCTGCTTGGTGGGCTGCATCCCGGAGCACAGAAATCTCTGCTCTATGTAGAGTTGCCCTTGTTGGCACGATTTTGCCTCTCTTGAAAATGCATACAAAATCTTTTATCAAAAACCCTGCAGACAAGTTAACAGCTGGGAGAAGCTGGAATATGATTAATGTCTCGTGAATTAGCCCTGGAGGTACTTTATGGAAATAAGATTTACAACACTATTACACGCAGACCTGAATGTGTTTTACATTTTTAAATGAGGAGAATGAATGTTTCTTTCTGCTTTGTTCTCTGCTCCCCACTTTTCCTCCGCGCCCTTGCAGCGGTACAGAAAGACGGTCCTGGCCAACATGGGATGGGGAGGCCTTGGTGTTGGGGGAGGTACTGAACTGTGCAGTTAACTGAATGATCTGACTGGCCCCAGTGCTTCATCAAGCAGCGAATCAAAATCTGTCCTGACATGTAGGACGTGATTACAAGTCATTAACAGAGAAATTATAGATGCTACGATAGAAGGAAGAGATCTATTGGGCTGTTTTGTCCATCCTCTCTCTGCCAACACAGGATTGCTCCTGACAGCATATGGTTCAGTGCTTCTGGAATGATTTAGCTCCTGACACCTTCCAAGCAGCACTGTGCTTCAAGCAGTCCCATTTATTTCAGTGTTTTAAATGTTCTACTTAAGATTTTTCTTACAGACTACTTAAGTCTTGCTGGAGGGCGACTGTAATCTCTGTAGAAATAGCAGTAGGTGGAGGCCCTGCCTGGGTGCAAGTGCAAATGCTGATGGAGGATGTGCTGTGGAGACCTTTCATAGGAGGAAAGGCCGCTCAGGGCAAGTGTCCTCTCCTGGGAGCCTTTTCCAGTCAGGGCCATGGTACCTCAGACTTGTCCTGCTAAGAGAAATACAATGAAGGATCCTATTTAGCAGTGGCAAAACTCTCCCATTCTTGATACGTATCCTCTTGCAGGCGCTGAGGGCACAGTCCCGCTGCCATGAGCAGCAGCTTGGTTTGCTGACACACACCCGTGGCAGCGCCACCGGCGAGCACGTGGAAGAGGAGCAGGGCTCCTGAACCTTGGCTGCCTCAGGTAACACACACCAAGAGTGTTGTCTGCTGGTACCTCCAGAAGCACGGTTGAGGCCCTAAGTCCAGCTGCTGAGGCCAAAAGGATATGGGAAAGAAAGAAGTCCCAGGAACTAGATGTGGGGAGTCACTGAAGAGCAATGATCACCACACTGCAACCATCAGAACTGACCTCAGGAGACCAGACTAAACCAGTTGCGGTAACCATGAGGTAACAAAACTGGTGGAAAATGTGAGGTTTTATCATAAGGAAGGGGATAAATCATGCACATCTGTTTTGTATGTATGAAGGTAATTTATATTAGGAAAAGTTTCAGACCCACAGCAGCCTCCTTGCCGGGCCCAGAGCCTGCCCATGCTGACCTGCTCAGGAGCTAGTGTCCCTCGGGAGGACTTTGAGGGGACACAGTGGCTTCTCCTGGGCTTATGTGCATAGGGTATATGAGTGTAGTGCTCGGGCACACCAGTGGCTGCAGCTGCTTGAGGTGTTTTTAAAACAAAAACAAAAAAACGGGTGGGACATTATTATTTTAGATTTTGTTACCATCTAGTGGCAGAATTTGAGAACTGAAGTCTTAAATCAGCATCTTTAAATTGTCCTGGAAGAATGCATGATAAAACCATAAGACCCCTTGCTCTTGCTTTATTCCCCAAACACACTAATTTTATCCTTCACGTGAAATTATGATTTCATTAATTGTTGGCTTCTTGCAAATTCACACTTGCTTAATCTCGCTGTGGAGGAGATTTCGTACCCGTATTTAATAACCCAAGACTCCTGTGATGTTTCAAGCTCTTGAAAAGTTTAGCTAGCAGTAGCAGACAAGTCCCAGGAGCTGAATGTCCTAGAAATTAACTGGCAACTAATTCAGGATAGACTGAGAAGAGGGAGCTGATCAAGGGCTCTCAGTATGATGAACCTTCAAGGTCTTGACACTAACTTTTGCAGGCTGGAGGGCTGCTGAGATAAATCAGGAGGCCTTGTGAAGCAGCTGGCATGCCCTGGTTGTCATGAGTTTCAGGTGGCTAAGCCCCCTTCGCAAATGTGTTCCCTGGAGAAAGGAGAAAGCCTGCCAAGGACTAACAGGAGCTGCAAAGGGAACAGTAATATTCCATCTTCAACCTTAATGCAAGGTCCCGTTTTATTGGAAAAAGAACTGACTCCATGACTAACAAAACTTATATTCCAGTGTAAAAGATAAGTAAACTTTGTCACTGTTCTTTTATGATTGCCAGTCTAGCAAGGTATCCAACCACCTCCAAGGTGCAAATCTCCACCGCTTGATTAAAAAATAAAGTTCCAAATTAAAATAATCTTGTGCTTCAATAGCAGATGATACAAATTGCCTATAAACTTTCCATGCCATCACTAAGATGAAATTTACCATACTTGAAAAAGAAATTTCACCACAGAAAAGTAAAAATGCTGATTGACTGCAGGGATGTTTGTTGTCAAACAGCTTTGGTAGTGGTGAACTAAGACATGGCAGCTAGAAGCAAACAATTGTGGCACAGGCTGGTGGTCCATGGTTTTGTAGTCTTACATGAGGAAACTCCCAAGGAAATGTGGCTGGAAAGGGAGACAGTTACTCTGACAACCTCAGTCATACAAGAGTAAAAAGGCAAGGTACAGGTTTATGATGATCGGACAGCAAAAGACATAGTTTTGTTGCTAAAGAAAATGTGGTGGAATAGTAAACCTTTCTTAGCCATAGGTCTGAGAGAAAAAAAAGGCTGAGACTTGAGAGTAGAAGGAGGTTGGAAATGGTTGTTTGCGGCCAGCCACTGTCAACTCAGTTAAAAAAAGAAAATAGGGAAGGTTCATGTTCTAAACACAAGCCCCCATCTGACTCTAACCTTTACTATTTCTTATGATTCTTCAACTCTGTGCTCAGAAATGCTCTGGTTGCACACAGAAGCTTGCCATGAGGTACATCAGGGTTTTTTGGGATGTTCACAAGCTCTTTAATGAGGAGTGAGTGGATGTGTGTGAGCAAATTTGCACTGACCTTCCTTGGTGGTAAATGAGCAGGAAGAAAAAATAATAAACAATTCTGGCAAAAATTTGCACCATCTCTACCAAAAGCCTTAGCTGCATCCACATTGCCATTTGGACAGTGACATCAGTTCTTGATTGACTGGCTCTGGCAGAAAAGATATTCTTTTTGGCTGAGCGGATGTTGGGAATTGCAGTGGGTTTTGGCTGTCTGGGAAGACTAATGGTTGGTGCCTGTCCAATTGGTGCAATCTCAGAAAGTCCCAGTAGGTCGTGAGGTGGGTACAGGCAGGATCCACCCTGCTGAGACCCTGGCAGATCTGAGCTTGTGCAGGAGAACTCTGGTTGCCAAGGGAGTTTCTCTGGTGAAGATGCATGTGGGACTTATTTCAGATGTCTCTGTATCGGCATCCACCTGAAGTTGCCTGTATGGATCATGAAGTGAAAGAAGCACTTACAGGAGATAATTCCTTTTCAAGAACTATAAATCTCTATTTTAGGAGGAGATGTGCTCTGGAAGTAGAGTAGACGTTCCTCTATCTGTCCCTTCTCCTCAGCCCTTGATTTTTCTAGGTCAAGCAAAACATTTATCAGCTCTGTGCCTTCACTCTTTCATGATAATAGATATGACGTACGTTGAAAGGGCTTCCCTTCATTGCAATGAAGGGAATGTATTTCATTACAGAAATACATCAGATGGTATTTCTATCACATTTTCCTGCATCTCATCTTGCCCTGAGGTAAAGGCAATAAAAGCCACACAGGAGATTCTCGCTCCCTTCTAATGATTTTTAATTTCTCCAAATGCTTGGCAATTCTTAGCCTACGTTAACTGATAGGCTATATTTATGGCACAGCAGCCACAAGCAAGTTATAATTGATAGATGAGGCAAAAGCTAAAAAGGGAAGTTTTCGTACCTCACAGTGGATTCAAGAGAGTCACATAGATCTATCCTGGGAACTCAGCTGCCACGTTGGCTCTACATGGGCTGTTGCTGTGCTATGAAGAGCAGTTGTAACAATAAATAGAAGATCCAGACAAGCAGGATTCAGCTCTGTCGCTACTGTCCCATTTCCAACAATAAAACACCTGAAAAATGGAAAGAAGCAGAGTCCAGCTAGACGTGTTTGTCTTTCTGTGAAGAGCAAAATCATTCCGCCAGCCTTAGCAGTTTCCCATTTGCACATCCACAGCTTAAGGCTGCCTCTCTGTCACAGCATCTGCCTCTAGACTACGTACCCTCCTTGCAGGACAGCCCAGCTCTGTCAAAGAATGATACCAGCCAGTGATGCTGATACCCTAAGAAGCCTAACAAAAATGCAGGCTCCTCTCCAGCTCCCCTGGCAGATGGGCCAGGGTTGGACAGATGAGTCTTACACAGACTTCGGCGTGTCCCTGGGCCAGTTCTGGATAAACGGCTTTTGCACCAAGACATTCACAGTCCAGCTTTGCGTGCATGTAAATGCAAGATGCCATTCTGGGTTCTTGCAGTGCCAGTTAGAAGCACTGGCAAATCCTAACTTAGCCAGCAGAGACTGAAAATATAAAATTGGCTTAAAAGCAGAGGGGGAAGGGATGGGCAGGGAAGTAGTAATGAAGAACATTTTTCAAGGTTTGTCATTTAATGGCTTTCTTGTAACAAACATTCAGATGAGAAAAACATCTTCCTGCTAACTGGTGCTCTGTAAAAATGTAGATGCCTGTAGCACACAGGCATCTCGAGGCCTGCAGAAGCCACGGATGCTTACAATTTGCTAGTTATGCTAACATTTTGCCTGGTCTGACCTATCTCCTCAGGGCAGCAATAAAAATAACCAGCTTTAGTCCACTACTTGGCTGCTAATTGTCCACTTGTAGATCTTGGTCCCAGCTGGGCCTGCTTCTGCCCAAAGGCAGTTGTGTTCAGTAAATGCCTGTTTGCATTTGCAAGCAGCTTCACAATAGAAGCAGGTGGCTGCCATTTTTCATGCAAGGCAGAAGAAAAGGGGGCAAATGGAAAAAAACAAACAATGCAAAGCATCTATGAGAAGAGAGGCTCTGGATAAGATGAGTAGAGAGCAGAAATCTGCATAAATGTAGAGATGAGAGGCACTTTCTCAGGACTCTGCTAACCACAGCATTCAGGACTGTCCGCTCTCTTTGCAATATTTATCAGTAGGCAACACCTAAGTACTTTCCAGCGGAGATGCAGACCCCTGTACAGTTAATTTAACCCTCCTGATTATGATTTACTCCTGTGAGTTGCCTTGACTTGACGGCTTACAAGTAGCACGTATTTCCCCTGGGATTCTGCAGACCATTCGTGGAAATCTGTAGCTAAGTGCAAGGGAAGAAAATAGCAAGAAACCACTTCAGTGCTGCAAGCTTCACAGCTCCCTCAGTAGTGGGAAAAAGGGAACTTTTAAACTGCCTGTCACATCCTCTTACTGGTTACAGCCATCACCTGGAAAGGGGACAGCACAGGACTTGTCTCTGGGAAGAAACAGTAGAGGAAAGGAGCCACCGAACGAGCTTGTTCAACACCACTGCTTAGCAGAAGCCAGATTTCTCATATCAGAAGTTCTGCTATTTTGAAATTGCTTTTCATTCAGAAATGTTGGAAATGAAACCTTTGAAATGTCTTGTCTTGTGACAACTTGTGTGTGTGCGCACGAACAGGAGACCTATCAGCCTTTCGAAGGACTTAATTTCACTCCAACACCATATTCCCATATTTACTTAGCTCTGCTATCCCATAGATATTCCCGTCTACATTATACATATACATATGTGTATATATATATATATGTGCACATGAGCAGAAGGGAGAGAATGTTTAGGAATTGACTGCTCATGGCGGGGCTGCATCTCTGGGGCTTCCACACGGGCTCTGGGAGCTGCTTTGGGGGCTCGGAAATGGAAGTTCCCTCCTGTGTTTCTGGGGCTCCCATCCCGGCCCCTGGGGCTGGTTTGGGAGCTCAGAAAGGGAGGGGGACTCAGTCCTGGGGTTCTGGTGCTGGGGGACAGGCTTAAGAGAAGGGCTGGGCCTGGGGTTTAGAAAGGGCAGCAAAATCCTGGGGTTTGGGGGCTCCAAAAGAGCCTTGGGGTGGTGTCAGAGCTTGGAAAGGGAGGCTCAGTCCTGTGTTTTGAGGTTCTGAAACGGAGGGGTGAACTCCTGCCTTGGTGGAGCTGGAAAAGCCCCGAGGGCTTGGGGCTGCCTGGGGCTCAGCAAGGGCAGCTCCATCCTGCCTTTGGGAGCTCCAGGAGGGCTCCAGGGGCTGACTGGGGCTGGCTATCCGTCCCCAAGCTCCCAAACAGCCCCTGAGGCCCCGAGCTGCAGGATGGAGCCTGTTCCCCGGTGCTGCCTTTCTAGGCCTCCCCCCCCAGGCTCAGGGGGTGGTTCGGGGCCTCCACAATGCAGACTAAGTGTTGTGTTTTGGGGGCTCCAGAGCAGCTCTGGGGGCTCGTTGGAGGGCTCAGGAATGGAGGCTGTCCTGCGTTTCTGGGTTCACAACCAGGCTGCTTGGAGGGATCAAGAACAAAAGCCAAGTCCTGCATGTGGGGTGCTCCAAACCAGGCCCTGGGGACTGCCCTGAGGCCTCCAAAGCAGAGACTAAGCGCTGCATATCTGGGTTCAAAACCAGGCTCTGAGGGCTGCTTTGGAGACTCCAAAACAGAAAGTCCTGTGTTTTTGCTACTCAGAACTGGGTTCCTTGCGCTGGTTTCAGAGCTCAGAAACAGAAACAAAGTTGTACGTCTTTGCGGCTCTGAAGCAGATTCCTTGGTCTGGTTCAAGAGCTCAAAAACAGAGACCAAGTTGTGTGTTTCGGAGCGTGAAAAACAGAGACCAAATCATCTGTTTTCAGTCCCAAAACAGAGGCTGGGGAGGGCGGCAGTCCCCTTTGTGTGGAGGGGGAGGCGGAGTTGGGCGCATGGACCCTCACTGGAGGTGGGGGCCCATTCACGGGTGCCACGACAGCAGGGAAGCCCCACAGCCCCATGCACCAGGCTGAACTTCACGTCTGACTTGGCTTTGGTGCTTTGGGAGCCCCCTTTGTCCAGTGTTTCATAGAATCACAGAATGGTTAAGGCTGGAAGATACCTCTAAAGGTCATCTAGTCCAGCCCCCTGCACACGCAGGGTCACCTAGAGCACATGGCACAGGACTGCGTCCAAGCGGGTTTTGAAGATCTCCAGAGAAGGAGACTCCACAACCTCTCTGGGCAGCCTGTTCCAAGGCTCTGTCACCCTTATTGTTAAGAAATTTTTCCTTAAGTTCCTGTGGAACTTTTGATGCTTCAGCTTGTGGCCATTACCTCTAGTTCTGTCAGTGGCCACCACTTAAAAAAGGCCGGCCCCATCCTCTTCACTCCCTAGTTTGTACAACTACTGGACTCGTTAGGTACTAGGGAGGGCCTCCTAATGAGCTAATCATTCAGTGTGGATGAACTATTAAATATGACATCATATGCAAGTTGTGACAGCGATTGATTTACAACCTTGGCAAGTGGGAACGTTGCGGGCCACAGTGGAGTGGGACAGAGACAAGCGCAGCAGACACCATGGGATCAGTCCAGCATTTTATTCCACGTTCAGCCAATACTTCCAGCTCAGAGCTAGTGAATCATTAGTCATGAGGGAGTCAACACACATTCAATACTCATAAGGTAACTGCTCAGTCAGGACAAGCTGTCCACTGGGAGGTGACACAGGGCAACCGAGGAGCCACCATCTGCCAACGCTCTCAACCCCCCATAAACAAGTTGTTCTTTATCCCATAAAGAAAAATAACAAGACAATCAAATAAATCAGATCAATCAGCTAAACAAGTTTTTGTTATTTTATCTTACAGTTACACACACAGGTTATGGTGCAGTTACACAGATGCTCACAGCACTGGCAGCGCCATGCAGTCCCTATGGATTCCATACACGCAGGGCGCGATGCACACGAGGCCCGGGGACCCCCGCACATCCCATCCCCTGCCCCGAGCCCCCACACTCGTTACTCACCGGCTCCAGCGCTGCGCAACGGCCATGGGGCCCGACCAGGGCCAGAGCCGAGCCCGGTGCCGCCACCCGGAGCCACCTGGAGCCGCAAGCGCTGCCTGGCAGGACCCGGGGCCCGATGCCCTGGCCAGGCCCGGCCCCAGCTCTGCCGCCCACCGTGGCACTCGCCGGGCGGGGCTCGGGCCACCCCGCAGGACCACGGGGGCACCGGTTGCTCCTGCTGCCAGGAAGGGGCCCCGCACCAGGGCAGCTCCGGCCCGGGGCCTCCACCTGGACAGCAGCTCCGGCGCTCACGCGGCTCCTGCTCCCGGCGGCTTTGGTGCTGCCTCCGGCTCCCACTCAGCTTCTTCACCGGCCCGTTTGTCCTTCCATCCCGCAGCTCCCATCTCTCTGCCGGCAGAACCGCAGCTCCTTGTGTGCACCTTTCTACCAGTGCCAGGGATGGTGACTCCACGGCTTCCTTGGGCAGCCAGGCTCTTCACTTGACTACTCTTTCTGCATAGAAATTTGTCATCACGTCTAACCTGAACCTCTTCTGGTGCAACTTGTTGCCATTTTCTCTTGTCCTATAGGTCCTTATTTTCGAGATGAGATCAACAGCCACGTCACTACAACCTCCTTTCAGGTAGCTGTGGAGATCAATAAAGGCTTCTCTGAACCTCCTCTTCTCCATAACCCTGGCTCCCTCAGCCCGTCCTCGTAAGGTCTGTGCTCCAGCCCCTTCACCAGCTTTGTTGCCCTTCTTTGGACACACTTCAGTGCCTCTATGTCTTTCTTGTAGTGAGGGACCCAAAACTGAACACAGGATTCAAGGTGCTGCCTCAGCAGCATCGAGTACAGGGGAACGATCACTTCTCTAGTCCTGCTGGTATCACCAAAATCAGGAAAAAAAAAATCTTAACACCAGTGGAGTATTAAGAGGCAGGCATTTTCTTCATTACAGTGCTGGATGCATGGGGAATTCCTCCTCCTTTTGTACATACTCTATGTTGAGTTTGTCAAAGCTTATACTCCCGTTACATACATATACATTAAAATTTCCCAGCATGATCATACATAATTATTCTCTTCCTAGAACTAAATTACAATATGCCCCACCCTCAGGCATGCGCCAGGGAAAAGGCATCTCTCACCTTGGTGAACAGCTATCCCCTCCACAGCTCCAGGAAGGTGACATCCCATCCAAGGCAGAAATGAAATACGTGAAATCTATGGCTTGTTCTGAGGGGACAGAGTTGCAAACCATCTGGGGAGAAATCAGAAACAGTGAGGGTGTATGGTGGTCCTGCACAAGTGCACACATACCTCATGGCCTCTCCTCTTCCCCCAGTGTGTCTGAAAGGCTGACATGGTCACCAGCTGCTTGCTGCTAACCATCCTTGGGCATCCATTGCAGTAGCTGTCCCAGAGTGGAGCAGGGTCCCAGCAGGGAAGCAGGGAGCCTGGGCACCATCTGCCCCCAGGCTGCCAGGGCCAGGTACCTTGGCAAGTCTGGAGGAAGGCTGGAGCAGAGCCGCAACGTGTGGGGAGCTCAGGTGCTGGCACAACAGCTGCATCTTGTCCTCCAGCTCCAGCATCTGGCCTGCAGTGGGCACCAGGAGAAAAGGGCAGTGGTGGCAAGAGGTCTCTCTCCGCGGGCCATTCTGAAGGAAGAACGCAGCCTGGCCCTGCACAGTCATGGGGTGGTGCCTGGCTGGCCAAGCTGCTCCCACCTTGTATGCAGAGGAGTGGGCCAGGGATGTGGCCCATGAGTTGCAGATGAAAGGTGCTGGCAGTCCCACCATCAAGCCAAAGAACCCAAAAGAGTTTTTGGCCAACAAGATCACAAGTGGTCCCATCAGCCCATCTCTCTTTTCTGGTTGGGCATCAGGACAGGCAACAGTGCAGCCCCACAGCCCAGGAGACCCCAAAACCAGTGCCTGGTCCAGAGTAGAGCTCCCTGTTCAAGCCGCAGCCATCAGGGAGGAAACATGGTGCACATGGGCTCCCGTCTTACCGTGAGCTTGAATTGCTCCTTGTAAGCACCCAGTAGTCGGGCGTGGGTCTGCAGGGCCTCTCCCCCTCCCAGTCCTTGGCAGAGCTGAGCCAGCGCTTCAGATACTTGCGGAAGAGCAGAGCTGTCTCACAACAGGCATCCCCAGCTACCCCAGGCTGCCCACCGCTACCCCAAACCTCTCCCTTCACAGCTACCGCAAACCTCCCCTTCCACAGCTACCCCAAACCTCCCCCTCCACAACTACCCCAAACCTCCCCTCCTCTACAGAGGCCTGACAAGGTGCTGGTGCCTCAGCAGCTGGTGGCACTACAGCCCCTTGCCATCCCCATCAGCTGTTCAAGGAAGCTAAGCTAGACTACGTCTGTATAAATCTAAGTCTGACTAAGCCTGTCTGAGTCTATCTAAAGCTAAGCATCTGTAACTCTGTCTAAAGCTAAGACTGTTTAAGTCTTAGCCTGTCTAAGTCTCTCTAAGGCTAAGCCAGTCTAACTCTTCTAAGGCTAAGCCTTTTTTAAGTCTGTTTAAATCCAAGGCAAACTAAATCTGTCTAAGCCTGTCCATCTAATTTGACGCCTGCCTAAATTTAAGTCTAAGCCTGTCTAATTCTGTCAAAGGCTATGCTTGTCTAAGTATGGCAAGGCTTAGCCTCTCTAAGTCTGTCTAAGGCTGGCCTAAGTCTGTCTAAGGGTAACCCTAAATAAGGTCGTGTAAGTCTTTCTTAGGCTAAGCTGATTTGAATCTTTGTAAGTCTAAGCCTGTCTCAGTCTTATTTAAGTCTGTTTGAGTCTAACTAAGGTTGTGTAAGTCTGTCTGACGCTAAGCCTGTCTAAGTTTGTCTGCGTCTGTCTAGCTCTAAGTCTAACTAAGCCTGTCTGTTTAAGATTAAGCCTGTACGTGTGTTTAAGCTCAAGACTGTCTAAGTCTGTCTAAATCTGTCTAAATAAGGATGATTAAGTACGTCTAAGGCTATGCCTGTCTAAACCTGCCTAAATTTAACTTGAATTAAAGGTTGTGCATGGAGGCACCGGGAGGGTGCATGAAGGCCCATAGGTTCCGCCCGGCCCCGTGTGCATGGAGACCCATAGGGCCCCCCTGAAGTCTGGTGCGTGGAGGCCTCAGCAGGCAGAACGGAGGTCCATAGCCCTCCCACCCCGACCACCTATGCACCAAGGTTCTGGGGGGGGCTGCATGGTGACCCGTAGGGCCCCTCCGGCCCTGTGTGCATGGAGGTACCGTGGGGCTGCACAGATGCCCATAGGGCCCCCACGTCCTCGTGCACATGGAGGCCTCCTAGGGCGGAACAGAGGCCCATAGGACCTCCCCGAACCAGCATGCATGGAGACATCGGGGGACCGCGCCGAAGCCTTTAGGGCCCCTCCAGCCCCGTGCACATGGTGGCCCCGGGGTTCTGCCCAGGGGCCCATCTGCACATGCTCTGCGCCATGTCCACTCTTCTGGGAACTTAGGCAGGCCAGAAGTGCAGCTGTGAATCTTGCCAGCTGTGCCATTGTGCACATTTCTCCAACATCTACCTGTCCTGCTTGCTGGAAAAACATGGAGCCGCTGCTAATTTAATTAGCGAGCCCATCAAGTGCTTCCTGGCTTTCCACTACAAGGGTACAAGCACGATCAGTTCTAAATTCACAAAGACAGCCTCTGGGGTAATTTTCCTGCAAGTCTAAAGTTCCCCGAGTGGATTATTGTCTTGGATTAAAACTGGGAAAGGGAGTATTTTTGTCTCCCCCCGAAGAAGCCAGATTATACTGTAAGCTCCTAGCACCTCCCCAGCCCAGAGGCCAGAGCTTTGCTTGCCCAGGCACCCCAGACTGCAGCTACCGGAGATGGGCACAAGCCCCAGCTGCTCTCAGACAGGCTCCCAGCTCTCCTGGGGCCACCTGTGCCGCGTTCCCCAAGGTGCTGAGGGCAAAGTCACCTCAGAGATATTGTCAGAAAAAAGTGATGCCCGCTGGCTTTCAAGATGCCGCCCCTGGAGAGGGACAGGGATTATGTACGTGGGGCAGCTGAGACGTGCCCAGGACCCAGAAAAAGACTCTCAGGCATCAGCTTGGAGGGGCTGCAGCTGACTCGCAAAACACTCCGTGGCATTTGCAATTTCTCAGCAGCCAAAACACAACCCCGTGGATTGCATGGAGGCATCTGTGCTCAGTGCTGAAATCACAGCCTCGCTCCATCTACCCTTTCCCCCGCTCCCCGATGCGGGGGACACCCATGAGGTGCTGTGGGCGCCAGGCCGTTCACGGGCTCGCAGCACCCTCTCCTGGCTCCAGTTCCGCATCCATAGGGCAAAAGCTGCTGCTGCTCTCCATGCCCAACTGGACAAGCAGGAGCTTCTGCAGCTCCTTGTGCCCCAAGCAGAGCTGGGGATGGGGGCTCTGGCCCTGCCACCTCACCCTGCCCAGCAGCAGCAGACAGACAATCACAAGCAGGTGATGGTAGTGCTAAGGCACAGACGCAGAACAACTAGAAAACAGTGGTTACAATATTAAATAAAATCAGAATAAGTCAGCTCATCTTCAACCAAGAATATCTTAGTTCTAAAAATAACTCAGCAAACTGTAAAATTTTATTTAGAGACAACAACATCAAAATATTAAATGTATCCCAAATTCTGGTTTTGATAATTTAATCTTGCCAAATACACACTCCCAAAGAAAGGCTTTTTTTTAATGGATAAGTCTCACCCAAACGGAATGGATGCAGTCTCATTTTGCAGAGGAAGAGAAAGAACCAAGCAAACAATTCGGCTCGCCACCATGAATGTTTTTGGGCTGACATCTCCCCTTCTGTCTCCTCGTTATTTTAGCAATTCAGCAAGTTGCTGAATTAGGCCAAAACATGAACTTCCCCAGCACCCTTAAAATTCCTCTCTCCAATGAACTGCCTCTTCCAGGAAAAAAATAGCCCCAGGCCTGGGGACCAGGTGGAGAGGGGCAGGAGGTCCCAGATACCTGCACACAGGGTCAGGACAAGCTGGGCAGCAAAAACAGGAAAAGATTTTGCATCCCGCAGTCCCACCTCTTGTCTAGCACTGTTATCCGAGCACCAGGAGAGCAAAACAGTTTATCCTGTGCTGACAGGCACCATAGTAGAGACCGGAAGGCAGAAAGCACAAGGCCAGTTCCTGGCCCTGACACTGAATGATTTATTCAGTCTGCATCTAAAAGACAGAGCTTGCCTGACCTTCTGGCTTTGCTGTTCACAGATTCAGAGATGAACACTGCATGATATCAAGCTGAACTTGTCTCTTCTGACCCGGGGCTAGGAGCAGCTATGGGCACCAAGGTTGGCCATGGGGGACTGTGGTTTAAGGTAGGTACCTCAGGGAACGTTAGCACTAACACTGCGGTTGCAGTGTGAGAGTTTGCAGGTTGCAGTGGCCTTTCCTGCCCTGCACTGCTCAACAAGCTGCTTCAGACACAGAATCCACAGGTACAGCACAGCCAGGACGAGTTTTGCCAGCAGCTTAGACTCTACCACTCATTTCTTCTCCAGAAGGAAACTGGCCTGAAAAACCGCCGAAGTCCCACAGAGGACAAGGAAATCTCCTGTCTAAGAAAATAAATGTGTTGTCCTCTCTCTGAGCTACCCACTGCAAAGTAAATACAGGCACAGTTGGATCCTACCTCTGCTTTGTTACTTTAAAATGTGTCATTTCAATCAAACCTTTCCTGGCACCTCTAGCCGTCATTAGGTAGATGGGAGAGACAGTTAGTGTCTTCGCTCTGTACATAGTGAAACAAACAGGCGCTGTCAACCCAAAGTGCCGCTTTTTTCCTGCTGTATTGTGCTTGTTGTCTGAGACTTCCATAATCAAAATGAAAATCATGATGTCTCCTCGGCAGGAGGGCTTGGAAACACCATCCACTAAGAAAATGTGACACTGGGAGGCCACCCATGCAAGGCTATGGGTGATGATGGCTCAAAGCAAAGAAGGAGGCGTGATGAACAGAGACCTCTTACAGAAGCTGGAAGGAAGCAGCAGTGGCATAAGCCATTCTCCCCTTTTTATTGATTGAAGCACAAGATCAGGCTGCCAAAGAGACAGACCTGAGGGAGAGGGTAGACTGTCACCTGATCTGGATCCATGTCAAGAGCTGCACCAAGCCACTGGCACCAGCAACACTAAAGACTTGAGAGCAAATCCTAGCAAAGCAGCCAAAGGAGCTGCCCTGCAAAAATCATACACTGTCTCTGTACAAGGCAGGGCATCACTTAGCTGACCTGTGTGTTCCCTCATTGCATCCCAGCAGGATGTCCCTCCCCAGTCTCAGAGAGGCTGTCTGAGCTATCAGAGAAGAAGTCCTCCAGATCCTGTTGCCTCATCTTGGACTCCAGAGCAGTGATGCGCTGCTTGAGCTTCATCTGGGCAGTATCGTACTCTGAGAGGAGCCGGCCAAAGCGGGTGTGCAGTGTGTCCAGATTCAGGGCCAATGTATCCAGCTTCTCCTCCACACTCTTCCCTTCCATACTTTCCTCTGTGGCTGACTCATCCAGCAGCCCTTCCTTGATCAGGATCTCCCGACCACGCTCCTCCAGGACCTTTTTGGCATCAGGATATTCTGTAACTGCTTCCATCAGGTCTTCCTTTGACAAGCAAAAGAGATCAGAGTAGCCCAAGCTACGAATGTTGGCAGTGCGCCTGTTACCCATTTTGCTTCCCTTAATATTAAGGATACTGATCTCACCAAAGCAGCCTCCAGCAGTGAGCAAAGCATATTGTGTTGTTCCATCATCTGCCACGACAGCCAGCTTCCCCTCCTTGATGATGTACATCTCTTTCCCAATGTCTCCTTTCTGGCAAACATAATCTCCTGGGCTGAATACTTGAGGGCGAAGCTTAAGCACCAGCTCCACCAGTAGACCTGGTTCACAGTCCTGGAAGATTCTCACCTTCTTCAGTGTCTCCAGATGAACGTTGATGGCAATCTCTGCCCTTAACTTGTCAGGGAGATTCTTCAGGATTTCCCGTTCATCTACTGCCTTCTTGTTAGTCCACAGGTAGTCAAACCACTTGATGACTTTGGTTTCCATGTCTTTGCTCACCTTGCGGAACTGCATATAGTGTTTGACGGCATCAATTTTTGCCTGGAACTCTGCCCTAGTAGCATTCATATTAGATATCATGGATCCCACATTCCCCACAATGGTGGCAAAGATAAGGACGCCAACGAGGAAATCAAAGATCACAAAGAGATACTCCTCATCAGTTACAGGAGGAGGGGTCTCTCCAATGGTAGTCAAAGTTAAAGTAGACCAGTAGAGACAGTAGACATACTCCCTGGTGAGATATCCATATTCGGGGTCTGTGAAATTGGGATAAACCCAGGTGTCTGCTCCAAAGCCTATGGCTTTGGAGATGGCATAATAAATGCATGCATTCCAGTGGATGATGACCAGGATGTAAAGAACCAAGTTGCTGATCCGAAAGATATTGGGGTAGCTGGTTCTGGTCTCAGTCCTGTCAAAGAACTCAAACATGCGGGAGAAGCGCAGCAGCCTGTTGAAACGCAGTTCAGGGTGGTGCAAGCCCACAGCGAAGTACACCAGGTCTGTTGGCAGAATGGAGAAGACATCCAGCTTGAACTGTAAGGTGTGGATGTAGCTATCCCGTAATTTCTTCAGGTCCTTAACCAGAAGGCCTTGTTCCAAGAAACCTAACAGAAGAAGATAATAGAATTATCTTGACTTATGTACAACTCTTCTGCAGAATTTTTGGTAAACATTTCATGGTATGCTTTTCACGTGCACACACATACACTGAGTCACTCAAATGTTACTAATTCCACGTGATCTACTGAGTCCACAAGCTTTCGTTATCCCTCAGGCTTTTCAGCTGGCAAAAGCTATGCAAAGATATCACTTAGGAATTTATCACTATTGCCCCAAAGAAATGCGATGCAAAGGTTTCCATCCTCCAGATTATGAATTGTTGCAAATTTTGGACACAAAAATGCACAGCTGCCTGCCCCATTCTAAAAACATTAAATTCTACCACTTTTCCATTTAGATAATTCATGAACTGAACTGATATAAAACCAGACAGTCAGAACTTCAACTATGCCCGAGTACTAACAGTAATGTGAGTAATTTTGTACAGTTATTCAGAGATGAAGTTGAAAGCCAGGATGATTAATGTTTTCTTCTGAAACTTACCGCATTTCTTAGGTCTTTTAATTAGATTCTTCCTTTGGAGGCTGTTTCATTTCAGCAAGTGCCAAGGTAGATAAAAACTCTCTTTCTAATGGATCTATAGATCCCACCCCTTGCAGCTCATCCCCACTTTTAGGGAATTAAAGCAAAACTCAAGTTGGAACACATCCTCCACTTACCTGTGTGCAGGCGGATCACTATGTCCCCAATATAGATACCGTCCGAGACGTAGTCTAACACCAGCCAGAGGACAACGTAAGTCTTTTGTAGCTCACTGAAACACGCCCTGGAGGAGGATCACATAATGGGGTGAGGAGACCACCAAACACCCTCATTGTCTCTAGCCCAACTGGTGCTGCGGCTCCTAAGCTTTACAGCTGAGCTTGGTCACTTGCCCCTTCTACTCCTAGAAATTTAATCCCTCTTCTGGGAATCATCTGCCCTTCCTTGACATAGGTGAAGAAACGCTCTTGACAGCACCTCCCAAGTGTACCTCCCAGTCTCGCAAGCAGCTGCACACCAAAATGACAGCCCTGTCCTGCCCAGGCCAGACAGTGATGCTCTGCCTTTGCACTGCTGCCATCACTTGGGAATAGGACATCCCATCCTTTAGGTTCCCACAGGCCCCAGCACAGCCAGCTTCAGATGCCCAGTACTGCCAGATGAACAGGGGCAGTTTGGGGAGACAAGGAGCCTACAGGCCTTCCAGCTCACCTGGCCACAAGCAAGGACCAGTTATAGAGGACAGGAACTGCAATGACAGCCAGCCAGCAGTAATGCCAGTCCCTCGCAGGGTCCAGCACAAAGTTCTGCCATTTCTTCCTGGAAGCACAGAGAAACCAGAGCTGGCAACCAATGTATGAGTAAAGGGCTAAACATTAAAGAAAAAAAAAAAAGAAAAAAAAAACAGGGTTGGAAGGGAGCATCCAAGTCATTTCCTTCATCCTTTGCACCTGACTGGCTTAAACATAGCTGCAGTTTGAGTGCCAGTCTCTAAGACAGGCACTATGCCAGGAGTGCTGAGTAAAAAAGCCCAACACTGTCTAAGCTCCTTTATCTCCCAAACTGTGCTTGATAATGTACCAGAAGATGAGACTGTAGCCCTACAAGGCAAAGCAGACAGCCTACGTGCACACGCCATATCAGTGGCAGAGCCAAAAACAGGTATTTGGAAGAAGGTAATCAGAAAATTTCTCATTAGATGACATTTCTTCTCCCAGACATGGTAGAGATAGGAGCCAGGCAGATTTTGAAGAATAATATTAATCAGGGCAGAAAGAAAAGTGTGCTGCCAAATTGGCGGGAGGCACCCAGAGGTGCTGCCCAAACAGCGGAGCCGCAGCCTGGGCAGCGCGTGTTGCAGAGCTGCCATCGCCGCTCTGCTCACAGTTTGCTCAGCCCTGGTCTAGCCTTTGAACACTTCCCAGGCGTTTAATCTAGTTTATCTTGGGACTCCGAGGTAATACGTGTGGGCTCCTCTCACCAGATCTCCCTGGAGAGGCCAAGGGACAGGAACTGTGCAGCTGAACTGATAGGCTGCTGCAGCCTGGCAGAGCAAAACTCTTTCTTGCCCTTCCTCCCTTTCAGCTACAGAAATGCGAACCCCCTTCCAGCAATAGAAAGGGCAGCTCCATTGCCAGCAGACAGCCCTATGCTCCCCACTGCTTCTGATGCCTTCAAAGGCAAAGCCTCTGCCTTGAGGCCTGCTTCCCCGGTGCCACGCAGGCACCCCACTGTGGGGATCAGCACCCCAAGCAGAGCAACAGCCATCATTCACTTCAGGGACAGCCACCGACAAGGGGGTTGAACCTTCCCGTTAGGCAGCCCCCAAGTACCGTTGTAGCACACACCTCACAAGCACCGATAACCTCAATGAGGTAATTTCAGCTTTAAATAACCAGCTGTGACCACAGCAGGTGGCCAGAGTCACTGACATTATCTCAGTACAGCTGTCCACTCTGACAACAGGGCTAGGGCAAGAAACAGGGGCTGATTAACCTAGCAAGAGGCAATAATCATCTGCCCAGTCCTTTGCACCCAATGCTGCAAACCGCCAAGGCTCCCGGGCCGTGCCTGGCGCCTCGTGCTCCGAGTTAGCAGAGCAGGGCCTTTTATCCACACAGCTGAGGACCTAGAAAATCGCACAAGTTAGCACCATCTCCCCAGGGGTTGTTTCTGAGAGGCACGATGCTCTCCCCGCTAGAGTTTGGTGGGGTAATTCTAAGTACACCTCTCCCCCCACCCCAGGGAACTTTAACTCACCTCTTAAATAAAGTCAAGCCAGAAAACAAGATGCTTTTATTGGCCATGATGTGATGGTGCTTGGCTCTGTTGCTGCATCACCTGGATCTGAGAAACCCTCATCCTGCAGCAGCCTTCAGCTCCCTCTTTCTCCGGTAATTAACAAACTCCCCTTAACCTCGCAGGGCAGAGCAGATTTCTCCATGACTAGTAAAGACCCAGATACAAGCCCCAGATATATTTTTCCTACAGAAAACAAACATTTCTTGGTGTTCTAATTACCATGTATAATATTAGGATCCAGGCTAGTACATGAGCTTTGTCCTTTAATTAGCCAGCAGAAGAAAAGCCAGGTTATTGCTTTTCACCAGGTGCATGAGCTGAGATGAAAGGGCTGGAGCTGAAAAGTGTTTCTAGAAAGCTGCTGCCACAGAGTCTGTTCTTGGGAGAGCCACTGGCAGCAGTGAGCTCCCTTCATCTCCCTTCATCCTGCAGATGATGGAATAGGACTTGAAAACGCTATGCCTTCGTGTTTGCAATGTACCCTGAAGTTTCTTCTGCAAGCAGCTCCTGTTGGGAGAGAGACCCTGGCCCAAGTACAGGGCCAAGCTCAGAAAACATCCCAGAGAAGTGTTCAAGCCCTTGGGACATCCTAGCTGAGGTGACCAGCTCCATGTCTCCTTGGTTTGCCCACAGCTCCTCATGTATACACGCAGGTCAGAAGTGAATCGTTTTAAGGGTACAGAGCTGCTTCTCAATTCAAATTGCTCTGAAAAGACAGGTTAGGGTCTGCTAACTCACGAGACACACCAGGGTATGGACCAGGGCAGAGAGGATTCCGTGGAGAGGGACAGGCCAGGGCTCTTCCATGAGGACAGGCTGACA
>NW_010583013.1:340279-370070 GCF_000705375.1 Tinamus guttatus
GGCTGACTACAAGGAAGGGGATTGCAGAGGACAGGGCACCTTCTCCACTGCTGCCTTGCTACATTCCCCTCTCCAGGCAGACCTGTACCATTCCCAGCACTCCGCACACCCCCATGCATGTCCATTTGCCCCCCCATGCATGTCCATTTGCCCACACTGCTAGGAGGTCCTGAGTACCATACACGGCTGACCTCTAACCAAATATAGCAGAAGCCACAGGAAAGGGACTCTACTTTTTGTTTTTTGCCTCTGTCTCCTCATCCTCTGTGTCATCATTGATGTCCGCAGCCACCTGGAGCTCAGGGCCCTGAAACCGCTCGAGGAAGGGGTCCGGTTTTTGCTCCTCCTCATGCAAGCTCTTGCTGGCCCAGTCTCTCAGCACCAGCACCAGGCGGACTATCCTGAAGAGTAGAGAGAGGCAGAGTCAGGAGGAGGTGTCTGTGGAGCCAGGACAGTACAAAACCTTGAGAACAAGCCCTTATGGGAAGCTGAGAGCGCCATGCTAGTGGGGAAATCCATGGTGTACTCAAGAGTGCTCACAGCTGAGAGGAAAGGTTTCACAGCCCCTTATCATGCCCAAATATGTTTTTTTTCCCCTTGCAGTGACTCTATAGGACTGAGAATATATGAGCAAGACAGTCCTGAGCCCATCCCAGCAGAGTCCAGAATCCCCTTCCCAAATCCTGCTGTCTTTTGCCAGAGGATCATGAGGAAATAAATAAATAAATCAGGAATGGTTTAAATCGGGAATGTTGACCCTACACAAGACCCCAGTGCCCCTGGGCCTGTGGGAGCACCCAGTTCTCCAAGGGACATGGGAAGCCATCTGTGCGTTGCCTCCTCATGGCCAAGGGAGCAGGCAGGCAGCTCACTCCCGAGCCTGGTCTGCTGAGAGATGGCAAACCCCGGGCAGGACGGACACTACTTATACAGTGTCTCTGTGACATGGTGATGTATGGCAGCCCTTTCCCTCATTTCACTGTGCAAATTTCACTCAGGCCCAGAAGACTGGCTCAGCCCAAAGCCCATCAAACAGCTCTGTAGTGTCCTGGGAATGGCACACAGGAGCTGCCCAGCACACGGGGCCACCACGCATGCGGATACCTGGCCAGGGCTTGTCGCCCTTGGAAAGCAGGGGCGGACGGCTGCTCTCCACCATCTGAAGGAGCATCTCCCCCTGGCTCTGCGGAGGCTTCATCATGGAAAGAGCAGGTCCTGCAGCAGGGAGAACAAGAGTCATGGCCACACGGTCCTGCAATGGTGCCTGCCCACAGCCACTTTAGACCAGCTAGGGGAAGCAAGCGCTTGGCATCGGTCATCACAGCCCTGCTGTGTTCCCCTGTGACATGGTCCCCATGCGCAGAGGTCACCCATGCCTTTCTCCTCTCCCGTTGCCGCAGAGCAGCAGCAGAGCAAGAACTGTGCATCCTGGTGGCACGTGACCAAGCAGGAGCTCCCTGCATCCTGGGCTCCCCAAGAAGGTCCTCAAAGCCTCCTCGAGCCCTTCCTCGGAAACACCTCCCTCTCCCAGAGCACGGCTCGGCCTCACCTCTGTGTGCTCAGCACCGTCTCAGTGCCATCCCCAGCTGGGGCGGGTAGTCGAGGGTGCTGGTTGGCGGGTGAACTCTGCAGGCCATTACTCTTCATCACTGTTGTCCACGCAAGGGCACCGTGGGTGCACACTCTGTCCCAGGAGCCTCGACAGAGCAGAAGGCAGCTAAGACCAGCCACACATGGAGCAGGACATGCCACACGCTGCGTGAGACCAGCCCCCTCCGGCTTTACACGCAAAACGCCAAGATGCGACACGGGAAGAGAGTGTAGAAACCCCCGGGACTTGCCCGTTCAGCATTTCCATCAGCGGCACAGCAGAGCAGGCAGCAACAGCCCCACAGAGCGTTTCGCGTTGCTGAGAGATCTTGCAAACCGCCCGCACCGCGCAGCCTGGCAGCAACTACAGCCATTGCTGGGGCAACAGCACTGATGCCTCCGAGAAGGAAGCTGCTCCCAGCAGAGCAGCCACAGCCCCAAGGCAGGAAAACAGGGCACCTGTTGTGCCAACAGTGCTGAGAGACATTGCATGTACAGGGGCTATGCCCGGCAAGCCCCAGGTCTAATAAGGACTTAGAATCCACCGCACTGGCAATTAAGGTTTGCTATTGAAAAATAAAGAGCCTCACTGAGGTCCTTGCTGGCAGCAGCTGCCTTCTGGGTTCAGGGAGTGGGGCGGGAGGAAAATGAAGGCTGATATAGAGCTGTTAAACTCATTACCCGAAAAGCAGGAGGTTGCCCTGCAGAGCTGGCTCAGCTTTCCCTCATGCCGGTTCCCTCACATTGCACCAGCCATCACCCTCCCAGCTGGCCATAGACCCACCTGGCCGGAGAAACAGTCCCTCGCTTTAGAAAGCAAAGTCCCAGCAGGGAAGGAAGGAAAGGCCCCAGGAAGGCCCTGCCCAGGCCAGCACAGTGAATGCAAGATTGGGCAAGCCACACTAGTGAGCGGGCACAACATGCAAAGGCACCTCACCAAAACACAGAGCTGGCACTCAAAGACACATGGGCAAATGCTCAGGGGGGTCCGCGTGCCCCTTTCTGACAGTCCTGTCGCACACTTTGGGCACGGTAAGTCCTCCAAACCCGAACAGTGAGGGACAGATGGACAAGACAGGGAATGGATGCTTGGGGGACATGCCCTCGGGGAGTGGCATGGCGCGTCCCTTGGGTAAGGGACATGTCCCTTGGTCAAGGGCATGTGCATAGGCAGCGCTGTATAAACCTTTCCAGCAGAGACCACGCTGGGGTTCTCCAGAGGGGTTGTGGTGTCTCCTTCTCTGGCGATATTCAAAACCCACCTGGACACAATCCTGGGCAACGTGCTCTAGGTGACCCTGCTTGAGCTGGGGGTTGGAGTAGGGGATCTCCAGAGGTCCCCTCCAGCCTCAGCCCTCCTGTGCTTGTGTGAGGCTGGGCACACAGAGACATACCCCCCCTGTGCTCAGTTGAACACGCACGCGATCGACCTACAACCCGGGCATACCCCAGCCCAGCAGGGAGAGCTGCCTCACTGGGGCAGGAAGAGCCGGCACTGCAGTAACCACGCGGGGAAGCAGCTGCCCTTCACTTACAAGCCTGGCGTCCCTGTGGTGCAGTCCAGCGGTCTTCAGACACAAGACGTCACTGACCCCAGTGTGAGGCAGAGCTGTGCTGCCCTCAGCGGCTTTGCTGCTGCCCAGTGCGGGCTCCGCTGGCCACGAGGGAGACCATCCCTATCCAGAGGCCCCCCAAACAGGCACTTTCAAGCACACATGTTGACCTGCAGAACAAACCCAAGGAGGAAAGTGGAGCCATCCTGCCCGCTCTGCAGCCTCAGGGAGGTGGCAGCACCGGGGCCCCTGCGGTGTCCAGGAGGAGCAGGTGCTGTGCGGTACCTCCCCACAGCAGCACGTGGGGCCCTGCCTGTGGAGGAGGCCGTGCGGTACCTCCCCGCAGCAGCACGTACGATCCTGCCTGTGGAGGAGCCCATCACACCACCTCGGTGCCCAGGGACCAAGGGGGAGGAGGGAAACATGGTGCTGGGGGTGCCCCACCGCTCCCCTGCTTCATGTGCTGCCTCTCACCTCTCCCTTCCCCTCGGGGAGCGCTGCTGCTGCGCTCAGGAACCCGCATGGGTCCGGGCTGTAACTCCATCCTTCTTCACACACTCGTGGAGTGGGAGGCCAAGCGCGCTGCTCTGGATTCCCAGAGAAAAGAGCTGCCAAGTTTGGGAATTATCACAAAAAAACGGCTTTCACCAATTTCTACTCTCTTAGTTTTTCATAAAGCAGCTCTAATTAACAGTTGACAGAATATGTGTATTCCTGAAGCATGCAAGAAAGGGAGTAAAAGTTTCCTCATTTCCCCAATTCTTTTGAACAGCATCCAACCCTTTGCTGTGGCCCAGGCTAAAGCAGCCCCTGCCATGCGTGTCGCATGGTGTGCAGGGCTGCGCTGGAAGCACCAGAATCCAGAGTCCCTTGACTATCAGCAGCTCTTTTTTTTTATCCCACCCTTTAAAGCTGTAATTTCCACCTCTTCTGATCTCCCTAAAAAACTGGAAAGCAGGAAGCCTTAAGGTTGAGCACTCAGAAGGACATCAAGAAATTTGCTCTCTTTCACCAAGCTCATTGGGTCCCTACACATCTTCACCAGGTGGAGCAGCTCCCTTGAGCACTGCGTTTCACAACACACTTGATGCGTTTTGTTGTGGCAGTGGCCTGAGGGGACACCCCAGGCTGTCACATGGGCCTGCCCTGGCACAGCAGGCAGCCAGCAAGAGGAGGTAGGGGAGAGAGGGAATAAATAAAAGCATCCCACCTCCAGGAAGCGAGAGCAAGGTCGCTGCAGCAGGAGAGGCCACAGAGAGGAGCCGACGGGTCCTGCTGCCCTCCTCAATCTTCCTGCACATGTTGAGGACATGGGCAGGCTGGCAGCCCTCCCAGGCGCTCCTTCCTCATTGCTGAATGCAGCCCAGTGCCCAGCTCCTGCACCCCAACCTCCCACACACGAAGGATCCCTGCAAGAGGGCAGCAGGACCAAACCAGCTGCTCCAGGAGTTGTTACTTATAAACCAGGAAGCTCGAGATCTCCACAGCTTGCCCCAAAGACAGGCCAAAGTGGCAGCATCAACCAGGAACTCTCCTCCTCCATCTTCCCCTGGCAGCCAGCATTCCTGTTTTACACCAGCAGGCCAAGTGGCCTGGGGCTCTATAGAGGCCAGGAGCCAACATCCAATACACACACAGCACCCTCCTGCTGCCAAGGGAACAAATCTTACCCATTGTCATCCATGAAGATAACTAGATCCAGGTCCAGCTCTTGGTGGAAGAGACTTGTCCAGAGACATTGAGTTTATTCAAACACATATTTTACAGATCAGCATTTCCAGAATTACACCAGGAACCATGCCTTATGGAAAAGCCATATTGCATCTTCCACAACCTGTCAATAATTAGCCATCAAGAACACATGAGGGTTGGGTCACCTCCCCTCCAAATGTCTTCAGTGCACATTTTGAAGGTGTTGTGTCCCCAAAAGGTCAGCCCTTCTCACCTTAGACTGCAGTTTTGGGGGAAAAAATAAACAAACACATTTCTTCAAGAGCACATTTTCAGTTCTCAGAAAAGAGGAACCAGACAAATAAGTACTTCCCAAACAATGAGTTTTCCTGGCAAGACTCTCCGAGAGGCTGTGGCAACTCCCTCTTCAAATCATATGTACAAAGAAAGAAGAAGATGTGGCAAAATGGACTATTGCCCTCTCCTGCCCCTCCAGAAAACCCAGTGAGTCAGAATATAAGCCCAGCAAATCACACCCCAGAAGAGGAGCAGGCAGAATTTGTGTATGAATTTGCAAGAGGGCCCCTAGTAACCCTGACTGCATCCCTTCCTTAGCCATGAGCCATGGGAACCTAGTCGGCAGCAGCGCTCACATACCCTCATGTACACCCTGAGCCAGCCCGACCACCAGATCTTGGCTCTCCTCCGCAATAAATCTTACCTCTCTCCTCAGCTCAGATACTGGCCACAGGTTCAGACCTGCAATTACTTGTGGAGCAGTTATTTATTAGTAAATGTCTGGCTGCCAGATTTACAGGCCCAAACAGCAGATGCAGCTGCAGGCAGAAAATACTTAAGTATCCATGTCTGTAAATAAACAATTAGGATATCTGGATGTCCTGCTGTTCCAGTATAATCATTTACAGGTGGAACAAAATGGTCCTGTTAAAGCATTGCCAAGATCTGACCCCAAGCCTGCAGGCACAACTCCAGCAGATGTGCTGGACAAAGCACCAAAAGCATTTCATAGTCACCTCACTGCCTTGAATCTGAAGCATCACCTCCCAATGTAGGCGTAAAGCACCCCTTGGTCTCCAGGCACATCATTTTCCATGTGTCGGTTCCTGTCCTCCAGTCCTACCTTGTCCCTTTACATCTCCAGGGTGAGTATGGGCCTTGCCTTCATGCAGGTCTCTAAAGAGCTTGTGGTTTGGGGATAGTATCAACAATGCCAGTTCTCACCCACCCAAACCCACTCTGATGGGGAGGTTGTGGAGGAAACGTGACTGCTGCTGAGCTGGTCCAGCCAGGCATGTGGGACCCAGGGGGCAAAGTCCACTGCAGATCCAAGTGGGTTAATTCCAAGGGAGCAAATAAATAGCAAAGCTGTTGAATTGGGCTGGTCACTAGCTAAAGAACACTTGGGTCAATAATTTCCCCCACCTGCATCATTGTGCCATTGTTACAGTTTGGCAGCCACTCTGGGAGCGATCTTGGCCTCCAGCATTGGCAACCTAATAAATTTATATTGCTGCCCAAGCAGGCAATTTTCGACAGCCTGTCTGGTGCTATTAATGTTGTTATGAGATCTTATTATCCAAAGAATCACCATGGGGAGTTTTTTTGTTTAAATCTTACTGAGAAATAGCCAGACTCCTGAATAAGCCCAGACCTTGCTCTTAGAGTCACTTTGGATCTCAACGTTTGCAAACCCTTTGCTGAACTGCATCCAACAGGACGGGAGCCAAGAAGATGGTGGCACAGCAGCAGCTGAAGGGATGGGAGCTCCCAGCTCTACCAAATTCAGTCATCCTAAAGCACGGGCTATCTTGGCATAGGAGAATTAGCAGTACTACATACACTTAAGAGCAGTTGCTCAAGGAAGAAAATAAAATCTATCAGCAATATAAAAATGCACTACTTTGTACAAGCTTTGGGGATAAAGATGAGGAAGAGGCTGCAGCAATTGGCCAGGAATTTTTGGAGTCAGGACTGAGTTGTCCAAGATGGGATGATGAGATCCTGAAAAGGTGGCCAGGTCCACTGCTGTCCAAAACCATAACACGATCTGATGTCCACACACACTCAGCACCTTAGTTTTGCATCTTCTGTGGCAGACAGCCTAAGGGGTAGAGCGTATCTCATTTCTCCATGCACTACAGACACTTACTGCATCACCACCTATTTTTTATGATACCTTCACAGCATCTTCTCAGACAAGGATTGATTCCATCAAACAGGCAACATGATTGCTAGGGTTTACAAGCATTTTCAGTCATAGCTCACACCCTGGAACTATCCCTGTTGGGCCATACTCATTCACCACCCTTCCCTAATTCCTATCTCCAGGTGCTCTGGCACAAGGTCCAGATTCATCCTTTTCACCTCAGCTGCCTCTGATGCTAGAGTATAAGAGAAGGATCCATTCTCACTGTATTTAGGGCCTAAGGAACACAAATCCTCAAGGGCCTACAGTGCCAAAAACTGATCAAGTTAAGGGGAAAAACACATAGTTTTACTGTTCACAAGTATTTGAGGAAGGATTCTGTCTCTGCCTTCACCCACCCTGCCAGGTTCCGGAGGGAAAGTCAAGGCACAGTCTTCATCTCCTCAGCCAGAGCCACGTGTTGATGAGGCAGGCAGAGATCAGCAAGGAATAGACCAGAGTCTCCTTCTGACGCCGGCTGTTGCACTGCTCCTCCAGCACTCGGAGCCTCCCTGAGATCCTCAGCAACTGCAAGGAAAGCAACAGATCCACTACTAGTCCTGGGAAAACGTGCAAGGCACTAGCAAAGCACCAGAAATGCTGGATAGCAATGGATGAAGGGATGGGAACTGCCACCTTCTTTGGGTCCTCAAGAGCAGGTGCTTCAGGAAATGACTTTTCTGATGCCATTCCAGAACCATTACTGTAGGCAGGTGGAGAACCTGACTGTCTCCTATAGCCCTACAGCCCCTCAGTATACAAGCCTGAAGGACCAACAGATATCTAGGTCTTTACCTATATTTTCCCTTAGAAGCATTTGGGACTAACTTAGCAAAGTCCCCATCTACCCTCCTATGGTTCTCCCAGAAAATATTTGCAATCTTTCACCCTCCTCTCTTACCTGTTTTCTCATTGCTGCCACCTCAGCCGTGCCAACCTCCTCCAGGGAGCAATCTGCGGCCGCACCTGTCTCCGGGGAGCTGGGGAGAAAAACAGAGAGGCAAATGGGCAAACACTGCTCACAGGTGCAGTCACCTTCTTGCACACGTGGCCCTGTCCATGGAAGCACAGGAGCCAGCATGCTCAGCCATGCACGTAGCATGCGGGTGGCCAGGCCATGCCACCCGGACATAGCACTGAGAGCAGGAAGCAGCATTTGCACATGATGCACATGTTGAATGATTTATCTTAACTGCCATCATGCATTTTTAGACCCCTCCAGCATCTACCCCATAGTGAGCACAGCACACACACATGCAGCAGACCATTAAAAATAACAAAAAAAGCACATGCTTCACATGTTTTTATTTCTTCAGAGTTCTGACAGAGAGAAAGCACAATATTTACCCAGCATCCATTTTCTATAGCCAGAGGAATTCACTGGGGTTGGATAAATCATCATTAGAGCAACTCAGGCAAAAAAACAGATCACAGAACCAATGCTGCAGTTGGAGGATGATTCTCATTTACCTCAGCAGGTGAGGATCCAGCTGCTGAGAGCAGGCATCAGCTGGGGGAACTATCTGAGCAAGCGCATCAGCCAGCAGTAAAAGATCCTGTTTTTACTTGGATAAGGATTTGTTCCCCTGCATGACCTCCAAATCCCACCAGCTCACTTTGACCTCACAAAACGTGGACGTTTTTGTCCTTATAGCAAATTTTACTTGCCACTTGAAACATAAGCAAGCAACTCAAGTATGCACCAGTTTCTTCTATCCCTGCAGACAAAGCAGCCACCCCTGGGATTAGCCAACAGGCTCCTCTTGGAGATACATCCTGGCTACAGGGCCCACAGCACTACCTACTGTGTCTTAGAGTGGCCACAGAGTAAAACAGATATGGATCAATGGATGGAAATCAAAATTGCCATGTTCTGTAGTCCCTAACACCAACTAGCCTTGCAACAGTTCATTTATAATCCCAAATTCCCCTCTGCACCCTGCTAACTCCCACGGACACTCGCTGACTGTCTGACATATCATGCGTGAACGAGCGTCTAACACTGCTCTTGTGGAGACTTCAGGGAGAAGGGTATTTATTCCCATTTGCAACATGGCATTCATCTTGCTGAAGACAAGCCAGAACAGTGTGCAGAGATTCAAGGTATCTAGATCTGAAAATACATTTGCAAGCCAATACCTCTGCATGATATAGCCACACTGTAAAATGAAAGTCATGATAGTCTGAATATCCAATTTTCCCCAGCACAAAGACATTGAAGATGTACACATCCCACAACTTTCAATTGAAAAATCCCAGTTGATACAGGGGAAAACGTTTTATAGTAGAGGCTAGAAATTACCTTCTGATGACTCATACCCTTCAAGAGGACATTGTAATGGAAACACTCCAGCCTCCATCCAAGGCCAGACTTTTCTTTATTAAAATTTCAGGACAAACAAGTTGGGTCAGCCCATTTTTTATTTTTATTACCATGTGGGGGTACAAAGTTGTCCCTTTAATGCGTGACAACTTATGCACTTAAAGTGATGCAAACCATCAAGAACAGGCACTCCTAGGTTCTTGGTTTCAAAGGGAGACCAAGACCCATGGCAGAGCCACAGGGCTGATGCCAGTTACATTACACCAGCTCAGCAATTCCCCCCTATCACAACACCATGGCCTAAAACTCCTCTACTGCAGAGGGGAGGAGGGAGAGGATCTTACATGGCCACTACCAAAACAGATCGGTTGGCATGCCCTGATTTCTTTAAAAAGCTGCTTCTGAAGACAGCCAGCCTGGTGGGTTTGAAGGTAGAGATATTGCTTTGCATCATCCAAATAGGCCCCGACTTTGCTGCTTGCACCTTCACTCCAGCTGGTGAGGGAAGATGCAACATGACACTGATGGCACAGATTATGTACATGTGCCTCTCTCCTCCCTTTCTGTCTAGAGATTTTTCTCAAGGAGAATTAAAAGAATTGAGACATTCTTCCAGGACTGCAGAGTACTCAGCAGCCTCACAGCAGTGCAGATATGTGAGGGCTGCAAAGGCAGCTGTGAATATTTTAAACTTGCTGCAAATGTGCAGATAACAACATGGTACAGAGTGGCTCCAACACGTCCCAAGATGCTGAGGTCACTGTCTAGCTGATCCATGGAGCACACATCTCTCCTGCCTCCTGGGAGATCTAGGCCATAGGTTTTGGTTGTGCATTAAGTAACTCAATGTAACTGGTTCTTGCGAAAAGTAATTTGACTAGGAGATAGTCAGGGGTGCTGGGAGTTTGTGGGAGACAGTGCCTGGTAACAGGCCCCATATCAGGCAGTTTGTTCTGGATTTTGATTGCCTTCAAACATTTCTCACCATCAAGTTATCAAAGCATGCATGGGAAAAAAAAATGTAGTATTTGCTTAGCAAAGAAGAGCAGCCAAAATCCCAGGACTCTCATAAAAGATGTTAGATCACCTGAAGTAACCACAGGGCCGGTATTAAGCTAAGCAGGAGACTCAAGCTCTGTTGTGTTAGACGAGAATCTGCGGGCTAACTGCACCAGATACTCCGAGACCCAGGCACCCGAAGCTGGCAGACAGGCTAAGTGGGGCATAGAGAGAATGACAGGCTGCACAGGACCATCCTGCTGCACTTCTCCTGTACTGTGCATCCCTGCAAGCTGCAAAGCTCATGCCTGGTTCACACCTTAGTAAGGCACAGGCAGATGCCTGTGGAGTGACAGGGAGGTGGCTCAGGACGAGCCAAAGTCACCTGGATGGCACTGGGTCTTGCAGAGAGTTCTGGACACGGTGGAAGAGCACCTGACCCAGGAGGTACATGGTCTGGAAGATGTTCTGCACAGAGTAGATCCTGTCCGTCTGCATGAGGAGGGGGCGCGAGGCGCTGTGAGCGGGTAGGGGGCACGTGTCCAGCCTGGGGTGCACACAGAATCATGCCTGTCATCTCCCAGGCTAGTACAGCACTAGAACACTTGGACATTTGGTGGCGCCCTTCATCCTCGCAACAGCTCCAAGCCTTGCCAGGAACACTGATTGTGAGCAGGCCACCCACACAGCCTGGGCAGGAGGAACCCCCTCCACCAGCCCACAGGTTTAGAGGCACTGGCTTGACTCATCCCAAGCCAGGTCTGGCAGTGGGAGATCATCAGACCATAAGGGTCACTGAGAACAGCTCCCCTGCCACCTTGACACAACCCTTGACTTACAGGGGGAAAGATGGTTCTGTTCTAGGGTTGATTTAGGGATAGTTTCCCCACTGGAGAGAATTTCTTCAGTTTCCCCTTAGCCTCACAAGAGCGAGGTTTGCTTGTCACTACGTCGTCCCACCCTGGGGACACATCGAAGAAATGCAGGTGGCAAGAGATGCTGATCCCCACCCTCCCAAACACCTCTGGGTTAGTGCTCACCGCTCATGGCGCTGGCCCGGGCTGTGCAGAGCCAGGTGGGCACAGTCACTTGAAGCTCTCTCCCGTCGCGACCTGCTGCTGTGATGGCCCTGTTGGCATCAAGCACAACCACATCAGCGCGGAGATCGCACAGGGCAGCTCAGCCCAGCATCCTGCACTGCCTGCAGGGCAAGCAGCGCTGTGCGCGTGAGGAACGCGCTCGGTGACGGTTGCATTGCACGAGTCCTGACGCGTGTGTCCTGGGGCTGGGGCTCATGGCACAGCCATGTCCCAGGCTCTGGGACAGCCCCAAGCCCTCACCCTCAGCAGTGCCTCTCCAAGCAGGACTGCTTAATCTCCGCCTGTCCTTGTGGTGGTTCCCTCTAGTTTCGCCCACAGCTAGGAGCTGTGTAGTGCCAGGGAAGGGGAACTTGAAATTGCAGCTGAGAAGGTAGATTCTGAGGAGAAACACATGAAACTAATGCAGCTGGAAAGGCTCTTGAATCTTGGGAGGTAAAAGCACTTCGGAAGTCAGCTCAGCAGGTCCAGGCAGCCAAAACAGCCCTACCCATGTCAGAGGCCTCTCTTTGAATTGATATATATATATACAGGGTTAAAATCTGCTTTTAAACTTGATATCATGTTCTTTTATGCTGCAGTAATGAAACAGCTGCTTATACTTAATCCAGGAGAAAAAGTGGTTTAAAAGGGACATCAAAAGTACCAGGCGGGAGCTGTGGGGGACTGAATCATGGTCTGCACCTTCTCCAGCCTATTTCCTGCTCACAAAAAGCATTGAGAGCCCTGGCTCAGTGCATGTCCCAGCCTACAGCAGCCTAGCACACAGGTATGTGGGGATAGGAGATCTCACTGCCTCTGCACTTGAGCTCCTGGATAAGGATGTAGGAAGTAGCACTCCAGAAAAATGAATTCAGGCTTTGGCTCATAACAGACCTCTGGAGTAAACCAAACTTAGGCCTTGCTCCCCTCCCACTCTCCCATGGGCAATCCCTTCTGCTCTCAACACCGTACCGATCGTTTGCGCTTCTGGGAGCTTGATCTGGTGGCTACGTGCAGAAAAGGGAACTCCCCAAGCGCAGCGGAGTGCACGGAGGAGTCTGGGGACTCGTGCACCACAATAGAGGGGACCTTCCTTTGCTGGTCTAGCAGGATGGGCCTCAGAGCAGCATCCGTCATGTCTACAGAGAGGAGAAAAGGAAGAATTAAACCAACTTTGCCCTCAGGGCAGGATGGAGGTGTGCAGGACAGCCAACCCTGTGTCTAAAGTTACTAAAAATACATCAGAAGAACATTTTCCGCACATGTGGGATGCAGGATGAGCAGGGCAGGTATGGAGGATGCACTGCTCCAGGAAAGCAACAAGTTTGGGGGCTGTCTTTCAAGAAGAGCCATGACTCTCTGCATCCCCGAGTGGGGACTCTACCAAAAGCAGGAGGAAGCTGTAAGAGATGTGGGGGGACCGATTTCTCCCTCCCAAACCCTCACTCCAACCCTCCCACTGTTCTCAGTCTCCTCAGTGCCTTGCTACCTGCAAAGATATCCTGCCTCAGGCATGCACTAAAACATGTCTGTTCACTTAACCACCTCTTTTCCAGGACATTTTGGTCCTCACCATCAGGAATAAGACCCATCCTGCCTTCTGTTGGTTGTATTTGCCCACCTCTCTGACCATGCTGCCTTATCTTGTGGAAGAAAGCTGACATCTGCCTTTTCCTCTCCTCTTGCAAAGCAAAATGTTGAGAGATTTATAAAGGGATCCTTCTCCCTAAGCTGTTACAGAGACCCATCAACCCTCATCCAAAAAACAACCCGAGACATTACCTGCAAGGGAAATCCTATCTGGGATGTGCATCCGAAAGGAAGGAGGGACATCTTGTGTCACTGGCTCCTCCTCGACAGGGCTGAAGCTTTCTGCTACCTTCAGCCTGTTGGGTACTTGCATGCTTTGATTGATGGCTTCTGTGAAGAGCAGGTCACAGCGGGCTCGGTTCAGTTCCAGGCCCCAGAACGGCCACATAGTTTTGTTTTCCCTTGATCACTTGGGCAGCCTAGGATTTCATACGCAGGAAGAAAAAAGCTGAAAGACAGTGACACCAAACACCTGGCATCTGCACAGACTACATAAACATTACAAGGCAGTTAAAATCCCAAGAGAAACAGGGTGAAAAGATGGACACCAGGAGGAGGTGTCCCAGAGTGGAGTGTCCTGGGATGCCCAAAGCAGGGCAGGGGCAGGTGTTCCCAGGCAGGCTGAAAACCACCTAAGCGTTTGGCACTGAACAGCTCAGTTAATAATGAGTAAAGGGCAACAGATCAGCACACCTGTGGGAAAAGTACACTGTACACTCATGAAAAAAAAAGAAAAAAAAATCATTTCTAAAATACAGGGTTGAAAGAAGCCTTATTTTTGTGTTCAGAAGCTTTCAAGGAAAAGCAGGTCCCCAGTGCCCAGACAAGCTGCACGCACACAAGGCTCCTCGGCCCTCCCCGCTGCCTTCCTCAGCTCTCACTATGCCCAGAAAGGTCTCACTTTGCTACTAGGTCCAAATCTTCACTGTTTCTTCACAGCCTTGGGCAGCAGAGGTTTGCTCTCTAAAGCTCAAGGAGGAAATACAAGTGGAGCTCAGCAAGCATGAGCATGCAGGGGCCCTGCCTGCTTTCATCACCACCTTGTCTACTTTTAGCACCAGGTCTCCAATTTCCAGCCCACCAGGCTGGCTCCAACTGCAAGGGCCGCCCGTGCCACCTTCAGTGATGGCTCACAGGGTGTTGCAGACCCTCTCAGCTCCCTCCCTTCTACCCAGCCATGCTCTCCAGCAGAAGAGGCTTCCTGAGCATGACAGGACCAGGCAGCTAAACCCAAAGCCCAGGGAGATGCAAACAGCCCTTTCCCTGTTCCACACTAGAGCTGAGCTGTTTCAGCCCTTCCCTAGCACCTAGCTGGCTGGTTGCTTTTGAGCCAGGTTGCTGAATTTGAGCAGCTCTGCATGGGTCAGCAAGCACCAGAGCAGGATGTGTCCTTAACAGCAGCAAGCTATTAACTCACTCAGGTTGTCCTTACCAGCATCCTGCCCCAACCACGCTAGTCCCACAGACCAGCAGATCTGGCTCTGGGAATCCACTGTGGCCAAGCAGAGGCAAGAGACAGTGTCCACAGTGATGAGCACCTCCAGTAATTACCTGTCTCACTTTGCTCCTTCCTCCTCCTTCATTAAAAACTTTTTAATTAAAGAGAAGGAAGCTCACCCAGCATCAGCTGTAGCAATCTCCTGCTTCCAGCTACATGTAAATGAGAGTCCATTTCTGCAAAATAGGTTTGCAGAAACCAGCAACAGGGACACTGCGAATGTTGCAGCCCCCAGGCTCGCAGGACTGTCCCTGGTTGCCCCACTCCTTCTGCACAGGCCACCCCACAACCCTTGTCAGGGCCCGGCATGTCTTCACGCATGTCTGCCCACCCACAGCCCCAAAACTGCAAGAAAAGAGGATTTTTGCAGGGACTCTATCTGGGAGGGGGGTCAGCAAGTCCCATGACTGTCCCGGAGCCGTGCCAGACCCGCAGGGGGAACACACATGAGGCCTTCAGCTCCACAGCCTCCAGCCAGGCACTATAAAGACTGCAGCCAAGTGTTGTTTCTCCCCCAACCCCCCCCCCCCACACACATTTCTGTTGCTTTAGAGGAACAAACACCCACATTGTTTTCATGTCCTGCTTTCTGTGAAATCAGCATATATTAATAATAATAAATCCAGAGATGGAAGATCCATTCATTTTCTAATTGCATATAAAACTGCTGCAGCAACCAAAGAGCACAGGGATGGGAAGGCAGAGGGAAGCAGACTATGAGAAGACTAAGCTATTAAGACAAAAATAAAATTCAGCTGTCAAAATCCATGAGAACAAAAGGCTTAAATGGCTGGATTTCCTCCTTTAACTTTCTTTAGGGCTTTTCTATTTACTGCCAAGCAATCCCCCTCACGTCAGCAGGAGCCAGACTCTGAGGCTCGGATCCTTGCCATTCTCTTTGCATTTGGAGCAGCAGGGAATTTCCGGCTTGTTAAGCCTCTGTGAGCAGGAAAGCCAGGAAAACCTACCCAGGGGAAATGTCAGACTTTCCCACTAGCCGGGGCGTCCCCATACAACCCATCTGCCAGCCCGGGCCGGTGTCGTACCCCTGCCTCCCGGGACCACTGCCTCAGAGCCGGAGCCTTGCTCCTCCTCCTCCTCGCTCCCCACGGAGCGCAGCCCAGGCTGGGGAGCCACAGGCCCCGCAGGATCCCGCAGGAAGGAAGCCCCTCAAGCGCTCGCAGCCCCAAGGATGCTCCTGCCGGCGCTGTGCTCTGCCCTGTCCTGCCTGGACATGCTCCTCAGCAGGCCCGGCCCCTGTGGCAGCCGGCATAGCCAGGAGTCCCAGCACGGGCTGCGGGAGCTGCTGAGCACTCCCTGCTCTGCAGCCGGAGCCAGCCCAGGGCCCTGTACCCAGCAGCTTGCCAAATTGCAAGGGGCAGGGAGGGCACTTACATTTTTTTTTTCCCATTTAAGACAACTTAACTAACCTGTAAACAACTGCTCTTCCTGCCCCGTGCAGCCAGCTGGGAGGTGATGTCAGCCGGGCCCAAGCCCTCCCATCCTGGCAGCCCGCCTGGACATGCTTAAAGACACAGCCAGGCTGATTAACGAGCCGCGGCAGGCACTAATGAGCGCAGCCCCTTCCCTGGGCAGCCAGACACCCGCTGAGCTGGTCTGAGCCAGACCCTGGGCACCTTCCCCTGGCTCCGGTGGCGAGGCGCACGGGGCCTGGCCCTGGTGGCTCTGCGACCGCGCGGCCTCCGAGCGCTTCACACTGAGCACCGGCAGCTTTTGCCTCCCGGGGCTCCTGGCTTGTCTCAGGCCACGGACACGCAGTAACGCCAGAAATAGAAATCGGAGGCGTGCTGCAAGCAGCAGGCCATGCGCTCTCCTGGAAGGCCTCCAGGATGAGGCTCTCCTGCCAGTCCTAGGAGCTTTTCTCTCCTTTTCCACAGAGGGACATTATTGTTTGTAGCAAAACACTGTGCAGGCTGTGGCTGTGCACAAGGGCTGCTTTGTGCTGGGGCTTGCACACACAGCACAAGGACAGCGGGCACTGTCCAAAAGTCTGTGTGGAGGTGGCACCTCCAGAGCTGCAGCTCCTGCTGTGTGGTCCCCAGGGAGCCTCTCACCTCTGCGAGGCATCTCCATGCATTTGTGATCCCACAGGATCAACCAGGGAGGTATGAGCTGCGCACATGCCACACTGGCAGCCAAGAGACTAGCCTGCAAGAGGAGAGATGGGACAGCAAGAGCGAGGAGCCACACGTTTCACCAGGGCCCTCTCCTGCCCCGATCACAAAGGCGATCACAAAAGTTTGCAGCGGCAGGGACGCAGGAGCCCAGCTCCGTGCCGGCAGGAGGGAGGGCAGGCTGCAGCCGTGCAGGCGCAGAGCCGAGCCACAGCTAAGCTCGGCAGCCTTTCGGGGAGTCTGTGGCAATAAATGATCCGCTTGGGATGAACAACAGTTTTAAACACTTCTGAATGGGGACGGAGTCCAAGGCCTGACCATGAAATCCGATTTTGAAAGAGCTTTAAATAAATCCCACACTGCCCTAGTCTTGCTATTTAAAGGGGATTATTGAAGAGGCTTAGGAGCATATAAGGGGTACATCAACCACAACTTGGGCACCCAAATCCCTGCAAAGACTTTAGGAAATGCGTCCACACCTCATTTACCGGTCAGGGCTCACAATTCCCAATGGCCTCCCAACTCTCACCACATGCCTGGGACGCTCCTCTTGGATGGGGGCCCTGGAGGCTTCGTTCGACCTTTGTTTGGCACACGCAGGTCCACAGCTGGACCCCTCTTGCAGTTCACTGCACTGCAGCTGTACGGGTGTCGTCACCTGCAGCTGCCTTTGGGACCTGCAGCCTCCAGCCCACAGCGGAGCTGCAGCCCGGCACCCACACAAAACACCAGCCCAGCTAAGCCCAGGAGACATCCCCAGTCCCAGGAGCCCAGAAAAGAGGCACCCCACGCCACCCAGACAGTGAGGGTTTTTTAATAAATATCTTCTTGCACAGAAATATACCAAGTTTTACAGAATACAAACTGCAGGGATAATGGCTGAGCTTCAAAGACAGAGGATCCAAGAGAGCCCTTCTGTCTCCCTCTGGTCTTCTCCGGTCATCGTCAGGTCTCTGCATGACCTCCATTTACTAAGGCCAAGAGGCGAAGTAAAGGCCCAAGAGGAGGCTCACGAAGCGCCAGCAGCCACAGACCTTGCTCCCCAGGCCTTGCCCCGGCAGTGCTGCATGGGCTGCGCCCAGGCCCTGGGCCTGTGGAGCTGCTGCGAGCGCCGTGCTGGGACCACCAGGTGCAGTGGTGCAGGGCCACGGGCAGCCCGCAGGCACGTAACATCCCCTCGGTGCTGGTGGTGAACTGCGAGGGCTGCCGCGCTGGGTGCTCCCGCGCTAGCCTAGGCCGGGGGCCCTGAGCAGCACCTCCTTTTTAGCCCATTACACAGTTCTGGGAAAGGATAGGCCTCTCTCGGACCTTGCAAGTGGCTGTCCTCCCTTAGCTCCAGGGCAGGGGATGTGTCTTGCCCAGCAAAGCCCTGCCCTTCCTCCGCAACCACCCAGCAGCCAGAGGCACCGCGGCCTGGCCCTGCTCCCACCCCGTGGTGTCCCTGGCTGTCAAGCCTGGGGCCTCTTGTCATCGGTCAGCTCTCACCTGGGTGACCATTTCCTCGGGCAGCTCTGTTTTTGTGTCTCTTCTCTCCCTCGTTTTGCTGCTTTCCAGGCTTGTGGGAATCTCTTTGTTTCTCTCTGCCTTGTTCCTTTGTCCTCCAAAGGCTGGGAAATAAGGGAAAGGCCTCTGGGGTGGCCAAAAGGAGATGGGAGCGGTGGGGAGGCCCAATCCCCCCCTTGGGCCCTCAGTGATCGCAGTGGGGCTGACCCCAAGCCAAGGGCTCGTGCCCCAGTCCAGGGCTCACACCTCTCAGGAACAGGATTGAAATAAGGGGAAGGGGAAAAATTTACACAGCTCAGAGCAGCCCCTATATATAAACCCTTTACCTCCTTGCAGTTGGAGAGATAAAAGTCACAGGGAGAGGTGCTTTGGGCTCAGGCTCAGGAGTTGCAGACCTTGTGGTTAATGGGTCTGTTGTGTGCACACCTGGCCTTGCTTTGCCCCATTAGCCTGAGCCCCAGCACAATCTGCCATGCTCCCATGCAGCTCTCCCGTGTGCACTATGAGATCTCCCCACATGCTCACAGGTGACTGAGGGATCTCTCAAACCCGTAAGACTAGAAATGTTCCAAACACCCTCACATTCCCCTACACAAGATCTTTTTGGACTGCCCTTCAGTAAGAGGAAACCAAAGGCCTGAGTAGGGTCTGTCCTTACTTATGAGGAACCTGAGGCAGATGTCAGAGCCAGTGAGCTGCAGCCACACCCAGCACGGGGAGGGGCAGAGGGAAAAGGTTGGAGGGGACAGTCCCGCTAGACCAGACCCAGTGCCAGCAGCTTTCCTAGTTGTAATACAGCAGCTGGGTTGGCAGCCAAAGACACTACCTCACCTGCCCAGCGAATGGCCACGGCCACCAAGCCCACCACAGGGTCTTGGAGGACAGCAGGGTTCCACAACCTCCCTTCCCTGCTCTGCGTGATGAAAAGCTTTGAAAAGAGGGCTAGGCAGGACAGAGGTGTGGAGTAGAAGGGGGCATTTTCATTCTCTTCATGCAGAGAGGGTCCATCCACATTCCCCTGTCTGAAGGAGACAGTGAGAGAACAGCTGGGATGGGGGCCTGCACAGGATGGGCCACAAGAGCAGCCTCTACCTGCATCCCACCTCCGGGCGGCCAGCAGGCCAGCTGGCTCCCAGGAGAGGAGTATCCCTGCTGTATAAAGCCAAAGCACCACCTTTGGCTGCAGGTCAGAGAACAACCTTCAAGCCAGCTCCACCACAAACGGCCCTCTGCTCCCGGCACATGCTGGCCCTTGGCACCCTGCAGCAGGAAAGCAGATGCCATCAGGAGAGGACCTGCTGGGAGGCTGTTCCCAAGTGACTTACCTCACGGACACCAGCCTGCTCTCCTTTCAAGAAGGATCTAGATCACAAAACACTTCCCAAGCTGCTTCTCCCTGTTCTCCAAATAAGCAAGATGACCACAGGCAACACAGGGCAGACCAAGCAACCCATTCCCACCTAGCAGATAACTGGCACATGAAGGGGAACTTTCTTCCCTGAATGCAAAGTGTGGACAGTGACTGTCAGAACAGAAAGAAATTCACAGCACCGCTCCTGCACCTCCCAACTCCTAATCACAGCCCTGAGCAGCAAAACAGGGTCTGGTGAGGGCTGAGGTCTCAGCACATTATGAATCAGCTCCAGTCAAATGGGGTATGGAAAGGAGCAATCCCAAAGACCCCTTCTGTCCCAACACCTGTCCCATGGGTGCCTGAGGCCCATGAGCTGGTGTGTGCACCCAGCAGGGCTCCACAGAGCTCCAGGCTGTTTTCATCATGGGAAATGTCATGTCTTTTTGAAGGGAAGGAAATCAAATGCACCATGGGGAGACCCCCGCATTGAGCCAGTAACAAGCTGCCACTTTGCTCTGGCTACTACAGCACTTACGTGTGTGGAGAGCAGGGGGAAGGGGATGCCTGGCTGGACCCCAGAGTCATTCCCGTTCCCATCCCCACCCCACTTTGGGATAGTTGTTTTTGGTAAGGTGGGTAAGGCTATTCTGTGATGGCACCAGCTTGTACGAGTGAGACGGGATGCCGATTGGCACAGGAAGAGGGTCCCAGGCATGGTGAGGGATGGGTGCGGGTGTGAGCGTGAGAGTAAAGTGGCAGGAGGGAGGCATCAGACCCGCTATTTGCCCACAGCAGGGGCAGCGGCCACGATCTCCTCATACTTGGGTGGCGGGTCATTGTAGGAGACGCTGGTCTCTTCCCCACTGCTGCTCTCCGGGTGCCCTGTCACCTCCTCGTAGGAAGGCGGAGGGGTGGCACTGGACAGTCTGGAGAGGACAGAGACTGAATGCTCTGGCGGGTAGAGGGTGCCGTCTTGCTGGGGAGGGCCCCCTGCTCTGCCATCTCCAACCACCCGGTTGCTCGCCTCTCGCTGATACTGCGTTTCCCCTTGGCTCTGTGACCGTTCCCGGTACACCATGACCCTGGGGAGGCTGCGCCCCGTTCGGCTGGCCAAGTAGCGGTTCTGGGCATAGGAAGGACGGTGGCGGGTGGCCTTTTGAAGCTGGCACCTCCAGATGATGAAGAGGGCGATGACTATCAAAAGAGCCACTCCCAAGAGCGGGACCACCACGTACATAGCGTCTGAATGCTCTGTGCTGTGTCCAGGGTCCTTGACCGAGTAGACAGAGTTGGTGTAGCCTTTCCAGAACTCCATCTGTGGAAGAAACAGAGAAGCAACCATCGTGTGCTTGCCCGTGAGACAAGCACCACCTACCACCAGCGCCAGTGACAAACACTGCCATATCAGGACCCACAAAGGAAGCAGAGTCATTTGGCTGTTCCCTACCACCCTTCAATAATTCTGCCAATATCTGTAGCAACCAGCACAAAATATCATATGAACACACCTCCACAGCGGCGAACAGCGCTCATGCCATGGAGACAGCAGTTTGGCTAATACCAGCCCCAGTCTGGAGAACTGGGGACAGCAGTTCCTGGGGACAGGAATGTCTTACATGTGCCATTTGGGTGCCAACTTGACCTGTAGCTGTAAGCAGGGTGCCCTGATGCTGGCAAAGCTGAAGGCATTGCCTGGAAAGGGAAGCAAGGCCACGGCATGCTGTCTTCAGAAGAAGAGCACAGGAAAGACCATTCCCTCCTGTGCTTTTCTCCTGTGCCCCAGCTTGCTAAGTTGCAAGTGCTTCACACTTCCATTGGGGAGTGGGTTGGGACACACCTACCGTCTTCTCTTTGTTCTCGAACACTTCCTTGACCTCCTCATAACTGCAGACCTCCTCGATGCACTCCCGCTCAATGGTGCCCTGTCGTATCTCCTCCAGGAAGCCATTGGCTCGGGGAAAACGCTTCAGGAGCGAGTGGTCATTCCTGGCCCCAAGGAACACTGCAACACACAAAGCAGAGAGATGCTGAACAGAGACAATCTGGTGCTCACCTGTGCCCAGTCAGGCTTTCCCCAACAGAATTTTGGTTACACAGACTAGGAATAGGCACCAAAGACAGCAAATAGCCGAGGGTTGCAATTCACCCAAACTCCCAGCACAGCAAGGAAAGCCCATCAAGGGAGAGCAGGTCCAAAGTGGAACAGGCCTCTTGGGGTCTGCCTGGAGACTCCAAGCGCCAGAAATACCGTTTCGCCAGGCCGGAGATGCTAGAAACATAGGAAATGACAGGTTTGGAGGACACAAGACGACTTCAGAAGAGAGAGAAGGCTCTTACAAGACTTGCTTTCTGCCCTTGACAGGTTTTCAGCCCTCCTTGCTGGAGGGCAACTGAGATCCTGCAGTGCTGGGGTGTGCAGCCAGGCCTATGTACCATGACAGAGGGCCAGCATCGAAGCCAGTGCAGTTTGTCACCTCAGTCAACCAATGCACGGTTTATTGCACAGCATTTCACAGTCCCCCTTCAGGCCCACTCAGTCCCCTCGATGCTGGAGGTGAACAGAGGCACCTCAAAGCAGAAGAGCCAAGATCCGGCAAGGTGCAGCCAGCACCTTGCTGGGACATGGTCATACATGAGTTGATTCAGCGCCAGGGAGGTGCCAGCCTAGGGACAGGAGAGCTCCCAGCAAGGGGACACTGAGCCCCCAGCTCAACAGGCCAGAGCACACGCAGCAGATGAGCTGCTTGCACAGGCTCAAGGAAGCCTTCTAGCATTCTCCAAGGACACAGGCAGAAGAGGCCACCTCCTCAGCCCCTCAAGCACTTAGCATCACCTCCCAGAGTAGCCCAGAGGCCAAGCAGATCTTCAGCAAAGCCGTTAGGAGGGCACAAGGCAGTTGCCCTGGGCCCAGAAGCCAGCCACCAGAGCCAGGACCAAGCAATACCACCAATAACTTGGGGATATTGTCTGTCCACCAAATCCTTGTTTCAGGACAAGCAGGTCCTCCTGATCACCATATGAGGAGAACAGACCATGTGCTGGTAACTGGTGTCCAGGCTGGAAGCTGCTTCAAGGTCATGCAAGCTTGTAAATTCTGCACAGCTCCCAGAGGAACTGGTTGCCTTTCCCCCAGTCCAACAAGCGCAAACACCTCCAAAACACAGGGACCACATAGGGGACCAAGAGTAAAACACAGAAATCGGCCCCAGAAATGTTTTATCAAATGGCTTCACATGTGCGTCCCTATGGGCCTGTGGCATAGAGGCCCTGCAGATGCTCCCAGAGCCAGGCAGGCTCTACCTCGCCCATGCCAGGCAGCGATATTCCACGGCGGAGCATGCAGGCAGGAAGCCACACTGAGCTTTTTAGGGCTTAATCTTCAACTGGATCAACCAGATGAACCAACTCACACTGTGGCAACATCAACAGATTCAGGATGAGGCAGCAAAGGGACAACTGGACTTCCCTCTTAGACCAGCTTAGCTGTGATGCTAAAAATGCTCTTTCAGTAAGGAGCTTGGTAAAGGATCAAACATATCAGTAAAAAGTTACTTCTGTTATTAGGAGCTTTTTAAACAGACTGTGACAGGTTTATTTCTGCTTAACTTGAAATTACCCAGCTCCTAACACAATACAGC
Organism: Tinamus guttatus; assembly: GCF_000705375.1. Next base: position 363,419 of record NW_010583013.1, read on the forward strand.
AAAGCCTTTCTGAGAATATGTGCAAATGCAAAGGCAGGGACAAGGCCGAGGTCGTAAGCAGCTACTGCAGACGACGCCATCCTCTGCGCAGAGGCTTTTTTTGGTGCTGCGTGGGAATGTTTTTCCCCTGTGATTTATTAATGGCTTGCTTCCGAGAGAGAGTCTGTGGAGGGCTGAGCCACTGAGGTGTGAATGAAGAACAGCATGAATGATGTGAGTCAGAGACTTTCCCTCAGAACTGACTTTATTATGCAAACCCTTTTTTTCTTTTTTAAACATAGGCAAATGAAAAAAGAAGTGTTTTCAAAAGGCACAGAAGGTGTCTCAAAAAAAAAAAAAAAAAGTATTTGCGAGAAGCAAAGGAGGTGCCTCACAGGAAGGTAGTGATCAGCTTGCCTCAGCTTTCCCAGTTGAGCAGGGCTGCAACAGCTTGACAAGGAATGGGTTTTCAGGCCATCTCTTGAGCCTTTCCTGAAGAGATTCCACAAAAATACCATCTGCAAATGGTATCACAGATATTCTGCAAATATCTGTCACTGGAGAAGGCTGTCCTCCACTCCTTTGCCTTCATCAGGCTGCGGTATCAGCTCTCCTCTCCTCAGTGCTTCAGCCTGAGCCTCTTGCCAGCTCCCTCGGTACATCTTGGAGCACCGGGTAAGGCTGCACGTCATAGGGTTTTCCATCCCTGCAGGTACCAGTCACTTGTCCCATTCCCTTCTTTGCCATGTTGAAGTGGCCACTGCGATGGGAGATAAAAACAGGCACATATCAAGAGCAACGTACCAACTGAGAGCATATTGGGAGAGAGGTTTGTGCCTCTCCCCACACCCAACCTCCCGTGGGGATCTAGAAGTGCTGGGACAGTAGGCAACTAAGCTACCCTCTTCCTTCCTCCCCTCTTCCGCATGGAGAGAAAGTGCGGAGTTCTCACCTGCCTGTGGAGCAGAGAAGGAACCTCAATGACCTTAGTAACCAAGAGCTTTGCAAACTCCTGTCTCCTGACGGGCACCCTCAATGCACAGGAGGGCAGCTGCGCAGGAGCAAGTACTGTCCTCAGACCAGCGGGCAGAGGAGAGTCTTCCCACAGCCCAGCCGTGACTCCTTGTGCCTCTCCAAATCTCCCTGCACCAGCTAGAGCACTGGAAAGGTGTGCAGGAAAGGTCAGAGCTTTAGGCAGGAGGAACAAGAGCCAAGCTCTGGGTTCACTGCCATACTTGTTACATTTGCTAAGATGCTGCTGGCCCCTGGTGGCAGGGCCACCCCACAGCTGTTCTGCTGGCATCCAAAAACACTCCAAGGGCCTCTTCTCATCAGAGCGACATGCAACTGTGTCTGGAAAGAGGCAGCCAGGGCTCCAAGGCAGGCGCTGTGGGAGAGCAGGAGTGGGTGACCCGCGAAGCCAAAGGGACAGCTCAATGGCCCAAAGGACTGCACTACGTGGGGCAACTCCCACAGGTAGCAAGGTATGCTGAGCAGTTGCCAGAGAGCAAAGCTCCAGGAGGGAGAAAATGCAGCAGCGGGAGACCTAGGGACCTAGCAGCTCCATTAACAGAGGATTAAAATTGTGTTTTAAAAACATTAATTTGTGTCAGAGTCTCAAACAGCCTCATCTGAAGACCCCTGCTTCCTCCCCGAGGTGGCACAGCACGAATGATAGAAGAACACGTACCTGTTGCCCCTTGAGTGCTCCTCCTGCCCAGCATGCCTCTTGCCTCCGCCTTCACAGCCAGCTCCGGTGATATCCCAAGCAGATTCGGAGATCCCAGATCTATAGTACCTCCCTGTCCTGCTCACCATCCTCCAGGCAGTTGAGAACCACCATCTTCCTTGCGTTCCCATCACACAGCTGCGTGCAGCCGCCGTGCCGGCTGCCCAGGAGAGCGAGGAGGGAAGGTTCAGTCCAGCTCTTTACAGACCACACGCCACTTTCCACCCTGCTCCCTTGCACCTCAGCCCAGCTTTAGCCAGGCCAGTCCCAAGCGGCCAGCTGCCAGGCCCTTGCTCAGGTGCCAGGAACCAGAGCTGTTACGCAGCAACATAGAGCCCGAGCGAGCACTGGAAGCTGTACACACCACAGGACAGCCTGGCCCTGGGCTAGGAATTGCATTGGATGCAGCTCCTTGGCCATCTCCATGAGGAACACTGTTGTTAGTTAGGAAGTCCCTGAGCAGAGCGACAACCCCCGCAGCGGGGCCAGTCCAAAGAGCTCAGGGAGCCACGCTTTGCACAAGGCTCATACAAAGAAACACTGCCACATACGGGGAGTCCTGGAGAGGTCAGTGCTTCAGCACCACCTCTCGCTTCCACTTTGCACAGGGGAGAGAGAAGCACAAGCCCAGCTGGATCCCACACCTTGTCCAAGGACAGCAGCCACTGGCATCTGCCCCCATGGAGAATAAAGACCCACTCCTCCCAGAAAGCACAGACCCAGGTGCCCCTTCCTCCAGAGGCGGCTGCAAAACACTCCCCTTCTCCCGTGTGGCACCACTGCCACCTCTCTGCCTTCAGTGGGGACACTTACTTGCCATGCTGCCTCACTCGGCCACTGTGGGCTCCCACCTACCTGCAGGGAAGAAAATAGAAGAGTCACCGAGAGCTCACACCTCAGCCCAGCAGCCCCTGAAGCCCAGGCCCTCCAACACGCAGGCTCCAAACCATGCAGAAAGCAGGGTGCTGCCTGGTGCACCCATGGCTGTTCTCTGGCAAGCGCTACCTTTCCTGAGAGCCAAGGACTCCATCCATCTCCCCAGGTTGCCCATGGTACCCACAGCTCTCAGAGAGCAGCCCACATCACAGCGCTCTAAGTTAAAAGCACCTCTCAGGAAGCTGCTTGGACGTGGCCCACGTACGCTGAATTTCCAGGCCCGTGCCAGGAGGAGTGCAGAAGTACCCCCAAGGCCCCCGCAGTAGGAGACAGGTTTGTTACAGGAGTACCCTCATGATGCACAGGAAACAGAGATTCAACAAGAGGTTTTGCCATTATTGGCCTTCTGTGGTTCATATTTCCAGACTCCTGCCAAAGCTGCAGTGTCCTCAGGTGAACAACTAGCCAGAAGCCATTTGCTCCTCACTCCCTATCTGCAGCCCACGGAGGAAAGGGGGATAGAAGGGAAAGTCAGGCCAAACTTGCAACCTGCCAAGCACTTCTTCGAGGCCACAGAAAGTACCAGCTTCTCTAAGAGACAGAAACTCCAACACAACCAACAGGGGACAAAAAGGGAACAAAAGGGAGAGATTTCCCTTCACTGGATTTGGAGACCACTCAAAGAGCCAGTGAGACATCTCGACCCAACAAAGAGATGAACAAGAACAGTGAGCAGGGATGCTGAGCTGAGTGTAGAAGGAGCATGTGGCATCATATCTTTCCTCTGCTTGGCCTGCCCAAGACGTCAAAGTGCCAAGAGACACCCTAACTATAAAGGGAAGAACTGACCAAAGAGAAACCCGGTGTCTCATCAGAAGATCCAGCCTATGTGTCAGAAACTGCAGGGAACAGTCTGCTGCCCTTCCCTCCAAAAGAGGCTGACGGATACAGGTGAAGCAGTCAGCTTGTTTTAGATCCACTTCACACTTCACAGTCACGCTCTCCCTCCTGCAACTCCCACCCACAGTGTGCAGTCAACACGGCCGCACCATCCCCTTCCCCGCTGCTTGGCACACGGTGCACCACGCAGCGTGAAGGAAAGGGCACACACCTCTCCTGAAGACACTTGGCCAAGCCAAGAGCAGCAGCAGTAACACAGGAGCTGCCCACACAACCGAGAAGGCAGTTTTCCTGCTGGAGCAGCACCTTTGCCCTCCAAAAACTAAACTAAGATGCACAGGAATGAAAACTAACTTTTGCAGAGGCAGAGTATCTTCTTCGCTGCTCATAGGAGGATTTTTTAGCTTGTTTTTTGTACTTTGTCTTTTCATCATGCTCTAACACTGAGCTGAACATATGAATAGAAAGTCCCCTTCCCTTTTACACCCACAGATCAGACGCTGGCCAAATACAGCTGCCCTCACCTTCACAGGGCACCTGTGACAAAAGTCAAAATGGGCACAAAACACAGGTGATAGGACCAAACTCCTACAGGGAATTTACACCGACTGAAGGAGCAAAGGCAGTTAGTAACAGTGGGAACTAAAACACATAATGACCTAAGACCCAAGACTTTGGAGATTCAGTCTCCACCCAAAAGCACTTTAGTTAGCTCAGCTGAAGTGGGGTCAGTGGCAGCATAAGGCCATTCCCGAGGTCAGCAGCATTAGAAGATTGCTTCCAACAAATTAAAAGGGAACAATGCAGGCACACGGAAGGGCTGGAGCACTGTCACCAACACAGGTGATCTCTATCCTCACCAACAGATTGTTTCTGATAAAAACTAGCATTTCTCACTGCAAAACCGAAGTTTCCCACAGCTTCTGAGGTTCCTGCACCAAGAATGACAAGAGGCGGAGCAAGCGTGGAGCTGCATGGCGGGCAGCTTCCAGAACCAGCAACACTTTGTGAAACTCAGATGGAAAAACTCGGGCTGGAACTGAAGCAGAAGCAGGGGAGATCAGCAGAGCAATAGAACTGCAGAAATCCAATCGGGCATCTCCTAGACCCCACAGTGCAGGCTAGAAAGGTGTGTGCGCTTTCCTTTGTGTTAGAAATCACAAGCCGCGAGCACTTTACAAGGCCTCCAGGATCCGTGCGCCGCCACTCCCTCTGCACTGTCTCATTCATCAGCAGAGACTCCCTGACCTGCGTCCTCCGTGATCAGCTTTTATTCAGAAAGCAAAGCCTACACAACCCAATGCACTGCATGGAAAATTGCCTTAGTTTCCATAACGTAAACATTTTGTGCCATGGGTTATTACAGGCAGTGACACCACATCCCCCCCATTTGACAGGCAGCAATACTGAGTCACAGAAATAACACTGGGCTTTCAAGATCAGATTTGTCACTGTCACAGGTTCTACAGCCCATATGGTACATTGGGCACAGTGATCAGTTTAGGAAGATTTTTATTTTTAATTTTTTTTTTCAAAAAAGAGGACTGATGCACACCATATCAGAGCTCAGAGACTGTTTATTCCAGTGCAACAATAAACTAGGTCTACAGAAGCCTAAAAGCATGACAGATGCCAATCTCTGTGTCCATGTGAGAAAGGAGGACATCCCAGATCCTCACTTTATTTCCACAAGCAAATTCCTAAGGGCCTTCATGAGCTCCAGCACCTCCGACGAGCGGGAAAGCAGGCTCACCGCTCGCACTGACAGCACGGGAGTAGCATCCGCTCAGCCCACGGAGCTGGGGGATGCCCGAGGCGGGAGGCCGTGCTCAGCAGCCGCCCGGCGGATCCCGATGCCTCCCGCCGCTGCCCGCCAGGGAAGCGCCGTTCCTTCGCCCGCCTCGCTATAAATACCCGTGGACGGGAGGTTGCCAGGGTAACCGCGAGGAGGGCGAGGATGCTGCAGCCACACATGTGTGTCTCCCCCAGGCTCCCCCCGTTTCCACCCCCGCTCCCGTCACCGCTGCCAGCGGAGGAGCCCAAGGTGCTGGTGACACAGGGTGCGTGCATGGCCCCCGCAGCCTGGGGGAGGCAGGAGGAGGAGGAGGAGGAGAATGGGGACTGGGAAGCAGCTCTCGCACGTTTGGGGCGCCTGTACGGGCCGTGACGCCAGGGACACGCCACAGCGTGCGGGGAGGCTGCCGGGTCTGCAGGCGTCACTCGCCCACAGCCGCCCGCAACCCAGCAAGGTTTTCAGCAATACTTGGGGTTTTCCTTGCCAAGATCTGCACTGAGAAGAGGCTGCACTGGCTCTGCTTGCCAGAGACAGCGAGGGCCAGGGGGTCCCTGGAAGCACCAACCTTCCCAAACACCCTCTGAGCCAACCCCACAGGGACCCCAGGGCAGTCCCAGTGCTCCGGCCGACGCTTCCTTCCTCTGCTCCTCCCCGCGTCTCCCTCCTCCACCTCAGCCCCAATGCTGCCCTGCCTCCATACCCAAGACCCTGCTCTCCCTCCACCCCAGCTCCTTGGGCCATCCCATAGTAGGCTCCACCACTCCCATATTAGCATCCACCACTTATCTTCCCTGATACCTCTTATCGCTCCACATACATCCCTAATATGCTCTTCCTATTCTTAAATGAACTTCACCTTCACATCCTCTGCCCCACATCCATGATTCTTCTCTAAGTGCTCCACAACTCCTTTCCATCCCAGCGCCATGTCCCCGATCACACTGGCACTCCCCTCTAGAGCTTCAGCCCACCGGCCCATCGCGCCCCATGGCTCTTCCCTTGCTGTACCGTGCAGCTCCTGCCCGAGGCACCTCCCGACCCTGCACGTCACCCCGGCAGCCCTCACACCCCATCACTCACAGCGCACCCACAGCTCCCCCATCACCCCACCGCCCTACTCCCCATCGCCCGCCCTGCCATCCACCCCCCACACCTCGGAGCCAGCACGCCGGAGCCCGTGACCCCTGCCCCTTCTCCCTGCAGGCCTCCCTCGTCACCCCACACGTCCTGCTCCCAACACGCCACAACTCTCCCCAAAACCTCACCTCAGACCTCCTGCCCTCACCACCCCCTCGTCACGCAACCCCACGCGAGCACACAAGGCCTCCCCGCCGCCCCCGGCCCGCGCCCGTACCTCATGGCGGCCCCGCTCC
>NW_010583013.1:374777-386175 GCF_000705375.1 Tinamus guttatus
GGGGGACCCGCGGCCCCCCCCCCCCCCCCCCCAAACCCGCCTCCCTCACACACAACACGCAGCAGCAATTCCAGCTTCCTTGCAAACGGCAGTAGCGGGAAACACGAGGTTAGGTGGATTCCCAAAAGCAGATGGATGAACTTGTAACGGCAGAGGAGCACGTCCACGAAATGTCGAGCCTCCACAGGCGGATGCTGGCGGTCCCTCTCGCAGGACAGCCGGCTGCACGGGGAGGGCAGCGGGTGCCTCTGCTCCGTGGGGACTGTGGCGTTGCCCTAACAGGGCTGCTGGAGCCCATCCAGCGCCCGGTGGCAACCCAGTGCACAGAGGGCTCCGTGGCCATGCGGGCAGCGCCACTCAACTTCAGAGGCAGAGCCGGGGAGATAGCAGAGGTGAAAGGGCGGTTGGCTCTTCTGCGGAGGCCCAGGTCAATCGTTAATCGGGGAGGGATTGCTTTTCACTCTTCCAGGTAACCTCTCCTCCCCCCGGCTCCCACCCACACACCACTGCCTGCACAAAACCAGCGTGCCCGGGAGCGGGGTGGAGAGGAGCCGCCAGGCAGGCCATGGGGAGGTAGGAGAGCTGCCAGCAAGCCGGGTGAGAGGCGGCAGCACGGCAGGCACAGCGAGGTGACACACGTGCGCAGACATGGTCTCCACAGGGCTGCAGCTGGTGGGCTACACCGTGGCCTTCATGGGCTACGTCGGCACGCTGACGACCACGCTGCTGCCCAGCTGGAAAATCAGCTCCTACATCGGCTCCAGCATCGTGACAGCCGTGGGCTTCACCAAGGGGCTGTGGATGGAGTGCGCCACGTACAGCACCGGCATCACCCAGTGCGACATCTACAGCTCCCTCCTCAACCTGCCCGTGGACGTGCAGGCGGCGCAGGCACTGATGGTGAGCTCCAGCGCGGTCTCCTCCCTCGCCTGCCTCATTGCCATCATGGGCATGAGGTGCACCATCTTCATGCAGGGCTCGCCAGCCAAGGACAGGGTGGCTGTGATGGGTGGCATGGTCTTTGTGCTCGGGGGCCTGCTCTGCTTCATCCCCGTGGTCTGGAACATCCACGTGGTGCTGCGGGATTTCTACAACCCTCTGCTCCCCGACAGCACCAAGTATGAGCTGGGCGAGGCGCTCTACCTGGGCATCATCTCTTCCCTGCTCTCCCTCATCGGTGGCTTCATCCTCTGCGCTTCCTGCCCTCCCCGGGACTCGCCAGACACTTATGACAGCACCCACCAGCCCAGGCTGCTGGCAGGCAAGAGCCCCCAGCCCTCCATCAGCCACACACAGAAGACCAAGAGTGATTTCAACTCCTACAAACTGACGGGATATGTGTAGAGGGACCCCACTGCTGCCGGCGGCAAGGTGGGAACCCAGCCAGCACATGCCCTGGCTCTGCAAAACCTCCAGGCTGGTGCAGAGGGTGGCCAGCAAGAGGAGAGACTGCAGCGGAATCTCTTGGGCTCAGCCCTCTCACTCGCACACGTGTTCTTGGCTCGGGGGGTCTAATTTGCTCTCCCCGACGTTCCCCCAAGAGCCTTGTGACTGTTTAGAGATCCCAACTGATTACCCAAGCTGGTGAAGGACCCCAAATTTGACTATTGTTACCTGCATGGCCCAGCACTATCAGTGTGCAGGGAGCAGCCCGCAGGAGCCTGGACGGTGCAAAAGCAGCGATGCCACAAGCCGGGCACAGGCGGCCGTGCCGCAAGAGCAGCCCGGCTGGCGTGCTGGCCTCACACCACCTCCACGGGGAGCCCCACGCTGACGCACTGCGTGGGGTCGAGCGGAGGCACCATGGGGTAGTCAGGTGCCGGCACGCCACACGTCAGGAGTCACCGTTGCAGCGTGGAGTGCTAATCTCAACCAAGTGTTGCAATAAACTGGTGTTTCTAGCTGGGCTGCGTGTGAGCTCCCTCCAGCACAGAGCACTGGCAGCCCTGCGCTGCGGGGGAGCCCAGGGGGAACACTGCAGAGGCATGGGCCGGCTGTGCGCCCACGCGCCAGCCCCTGCTCCACTGGGCCACGGCAGCCCGCAGGCGCTGGAGAAGGGCAGGGAGCAGAGTGAGGAGATCTGATTTGGTCCTCCCTATGCACTGGGTGGGCACATGGGACAGCAAGGTGGTCCTGTCTGCAGGGTCCATGCCCGTGCAGAGGCTGGTGTCACCATGGCCCTGCCCGGGGCCGCCTGCCCCAGCACCGTTTCTCACCCAGGCCCCAGAGATGAGGGGCAGCAGTGGGTCTCATGGGGAGGGCCAAGCAAGGAGGGTGGAGGCACTTGGGGAGCCCCTTGCTTTGCCCTGGCTCCCTTGCAGGGAGGCTGCACACACACCTGGGCCAGGGGCAGTTCCTGCCTGGTTGGTTCTGGGAAGCTGCCGCGTGGCTGCAAGCGTGACCATCCCCTATTACCTCCAAAGCACCTGCAAAGACCAGGCAAACTCTACTCCATCCTGCACCCAGAGCTGCCCTCCCTCTAGAAACTGCGACTCCCCTTCACTCAAGCCCTCATCTTCCCCCACGCCATGCTTGAAGGTGCTGGCCACGCGCAGGTGCCACGAGGCCAGGGACATATGCATGCAGGTCTCAATGCTGCACTGGATGTCGAGCCGCCGGTGCCTGTCCCTGCCGCCACGAGTTGGGCACAGGCAGGACACCACACACCCTCCTGGCCTTTATTAGAAACATAAAATAAGAGAAAATTAAACATTACCAAGGGAGCAGCAGGTCCTGCCTGGAAAGGGCTCCTGGCCAGAGTAGAAAGGGGACATGGGATCAGTGAAACCGCCTCCCCTGGCCCCATGGCAGGCCGCGGGTGCTGCAGTGTGAGGGCAGAGGGGAGGCCGCTGTGGAGGGGCAGCCCGTGACGCACCCCACGAGGCAGCAGCGCCCGGAGTGCGTCAGCGAGGACCCTGCTGCCCCCGCGGCCCTGCCCGGCAGCGCCTCAGTCCCTACTGTGGTCCCTCATAAAGCAATTTAGATTAGGTACTGGAAAGGAGCGCACTGTGTTCGCGCGGGCGTCACTGCTGTCATCATTAACCTTGCACGAGCGAAACGTTCGCCTGCTAACGCTCCTGATAATGGTGTGAGTCACGCTTTCTCCCCTCCACAGCGAGGGAGAGGCCATCCCCACAACAACAGAGATGCTCCTGAGCAGAGGCTACGAGGGATTTTGAGGCAAAGAGCGGTCACCCACCTTCCACAGCGGCGGGACGCAGTGCCATGCAGTACAAGGCGCGGCTTCTACCGCGGGCCCTGGCGTCCGCTCAAGTCCTTCAGCATTGAATGTTTTCTTTTTGGCAGATGATGCAGAGAGGAGGCTTGAAAATATTTGGCAGCAGGCATGCCACCTCCGCGTGCCAGGAATGCGAGCGCTCAGCCCTCGCCTCCCACCTGGGCCAAGGGCTGGCGGGGGCGCGGAGCTGGCGGCCGCGAGACTTCCCTAACGGAACAAAGGGGCGCCTGAAACTCTGCGTGCTGGGGCTGCTGCTTTGATTAATGCTTTAATTCAAGCATTAGGGAGAAGGCGCCCATTCTAAAGTTCCTGTTTTACAAGAGCTGGCACGTATTGCCCACAGGAGAGAGAGGCTGCCGGCAGGACAAGGGGCACACATCATTAAAGCAAAAAGCTCCCCTACAGGGGAGGCTGGAGGCCAAGGAGAGGCACTGAGTGCACAGCACGGGTTATCCCCACCCTCACCCTGTTTCCTGTTATGGAGATAAACAGGGTCCTTGAGGACAGGTTGGAGGTGGCCCAGCCCTGGACTGGAGCCGAGGGGAATCCCAGGCTGCCCCAGAGCTTCCTCCCTCCTGCAGGGCCTCGGCCCCTCTTTGCAGGCTGAACCTCACCAGGACCCAGCTCTCAGGTGGCCGCGCGGAGCCCGGCCCGCGTGAGGGGGCCCAGCAGTACTGGCTGGGTCCCGTGCCGTGGGGAGGCCACGGCACCCATCACCCTCCTCGCCGGCATCATGGGCAGGGCTGGCGCCTCTCACCCCAGCGCTTCCCAGCAGAGCCATGGTGGCGTGGGGCTGCAACCAGGACAGGAAGGCCACGCTGGGACACACGGTGGGAAGCAGAGTGGAGCCACCCGCTTGCAGGGCAGCATCCTTGGAGCCAGGGAGTCCTGAGCCCATTCAGGAAGCCCGAGGCCTTGCTCCATTCCCTCCCATGAGGGACCTCCCATGGGGAATGAGTCCTTTGCTGTTCACCTCCTTGTGCTGAATGGTGTCACAGATGAAAAGAGGGGGCAATAAAATATTAACGTGCCCTTATCTTCAAAAGCAATAGAGGCGCTATAAAGTTGCCCAACACACAGAAAACCATAGCTGCACCTGAGCCAGGGGCTGCAACCTTACCATACATCTGCGGGATGGCACGTCACCCGCTCCTGGCACCTATGCCCAAGCTAGAGCGTGTGCTGGTCTCTGAAGCTTTCGCAGACAGCTTGTCCTCTTCCGTTGCCCTCAGCAATCTCTCCAGCTCCTTGCTGCCTCCCTGGCACTGCAGTAGTTTCCTGCTCCCCTGCCTTGCTTCAAGCGAGGGAACACACGACGCCCGTCTCGCCTGGGAGATGCCGGCTCCCACAGGAGAGGGCGGAAGCTCATCCCTGTCCCCATACGCCTCCCTGGGAGCCATGTGAGGCCAGTGGAGCTCAGCCCTAGAACTCTGCCTCCTCTCTCAGCCCTGGGCTGCTCGTGGGAGGCCGTGGCGACGCAGCTGGGTGCGCACTCAAAGGAGAGGCACGAGAGGCACGGCCGGGGCCCGTCTCTGCCCAGGGCCCTCAGCACAGCGCACGGGAGGCACTTGGACAAGCAGGGCAGGCGGGGAAAGAAAATTCAGGCCAAGTTCCTCGTGGACTGAGGTATTTGGAAATGGCCCCTGCATTCCTCCACCTTCTGCCTTTCTCTGGGCCATAGCCCACAGCAAGCGTCCAGCTCCCTCCCTCGCTGCACCCAGGAGCTTCCCGGCTCCTTAACAAACCAGGGCTGCCCTTACAGAGGGGTTTGCAATGAGGCAGCATCAGGAGAAGGTACTTGAGTATTCCTGGGAGCAAGTAACCATCCCCTTCTCACACAAACCAAAGCCAAAGATGTGACCTCAGATCCTCCTCTCTAGGTGCTCTGAACCACCACTGGTCTCTCCATAACTAGCACCCTCTGGGAGTGATGGGGAAGAACAACCCCCTCCCACCCCAGAGAGCTTCTAAAGCTGAAGGAGTAGAGGTCCTGCTATGGAGACCAGCTGTGCTCAAGCTCTTCAAGTCATAACTTCCCAGCTGAGGCAGGCAACAGTCATGTCCTGTGCTGGTGGGAAATGCACATAGACCTTCAATCCTAGCCGTGCTCCAGACTCCAATTTAATACTAGTCCTTGTGGCCACACTGTAGCCCACAGAAGCCACATGGTTTCATCTCAGGGTGTCTGTGCACAATGCTCAGTTGGCAACTACATTTATCCTTTATTTCCAAAACTTTTCTGCCCTCGCAAAAACCTGGACACAATTTGTCTCAAGTCACACAGCTGGGACACTGAGGCAAGACTGTCAGTGACCAACTGTTCTGATTTTAATGGGAGATTTTGCAAAGGAGGTGAGGTAGTGAGAAAGCAGCAAAAGGGACCAGGTGTTGGGATCTGGAAAGAAAATATTGCCCTCTCCTACAGTGGCAAGGAGCTAGGGGAGGACCCTGGAACAGGCTGAGGAACCAGGTTATGGTACAGGAATACCAAAAAACACCCTGCCAAGACCTCAGAGTCACTCTGCACCCTGGGTTGAGGAAAGCAAGTTGTGGGAATGAAGACTTTTAAAATGCTGACAGTAAATAGTTTTGCATGAGTAAAATTTACCTGGCATTAGGGAGCGCAGGAAATCCCACAGAATATCACACCGGATCACCAGCAACTCCTCTGTCCCCACAGTCAGGCATGAGAGGAAACAGCTGTGGCACCATAGCTTCATCCAAGGATCACTCCAAGAAGGGCTGCAGGAAAAGAAAAAAGCAACAGCAGTAGCCCAAGAACACAGAAGACAAGGAAGGAGGAAGAACTTTAAAGAAAAATGAGGAAAATAGGGCAGAATGAACTGCACGGCACAGCAGGGAAAAGTGACCTTTGGGTACAGCTGAGGAAATTGCTAGAAAGTGCCCTCCTAGCTGGGCTGGGATGACAGCTCAGGACGCTATCAGGAGAATTATGAAAACTATTTGTCTTAGAAAGCCACTTATTGTACCTGCGAGGAAGGCAAGGAGGTTTGATCTTCAAGGTATTACATTAACTTCACAATCATAATGCTGTGTAATTTGAGTCTAATCTACCCTGGAGAAGTTTCAGGTTAGTGATATCGGCAAGCCTAGCACACATACACTCTATAGCAGCAAGGCTTTATCAGTAGAACCATCAAGTAAAATAAGCTATACCAGCCCAAAAAAAAAAAAAAAAAAAAAAAAAAAAAAGAAGGAGAAGAGCTTTTGTAGCAGTGTAAAATAAGCTATGCTGTGGATTTTAAAAAATATTTCTAAATGCAGGTAATGCATCTCTAGTGAAAACTTGTCCTGGAGAATCTGTCCAGGAAGAACACAAGAGTGGAGGATTGAATGTACTGCACCCTCAACAACTTTACTATCAACCTCTGATTAAAGAACCACAAGAAGTCTAGACCAGAGGATCCTGAAGATCAGTCCATGAACAAAATGAGCCACAACCACATTATACAGTTCACAGAGTCACTCCAAGCTATCCAATTTACCTATCATTTATCTCAGAGAACATGGAGACACTTGAGGGCACTAACACTTTAGGACCGGCTAACCTAAATTCTCATCTATGAGATACTTAGGCCAAAGACATAACAAGGCCCTCAGAAGAGCTTACTGATGCCTATCTAGAAACTGCCAGTTGATTTCTTGGAGCCTGTTTGTTGAGCCAAATCTTTAGAGACTAGATATAGGGTAACATATATATATGTGTGTGTGTATGCGTGTGTGTGTGTGACTGTACCATACCATAGCTGGGGTTAGGAAGCAGCTTTCTCACTCCAGCTCCCTTTCCTGGCGAGTAAAAGTTTGAGTCCCCAGATCAGGGCTCCCTGAAGGCACCTGCAGACGGACAAAAGCTCCCATCTGGGTCATGGGGCAGTGACCCTCTCCCAGTTTGCAGGCAGAGGCTCCAACCTTTGGAAGAAACCTCCTTCAACCTTTGGAAGAAACTGCAAGAGTTCACAAAAAAACCACCAAGAAGTCATCTGTCCCATAAGCACAGGAACCAGGGAGGCAAATAGGGTTTCAGAGAGTGGGAGTGCTCTGCTGTTCTCACACAGGGAAACTCATGTTTCCAGCGGGCAAGTACCTTCTTTTTTTTTTTTTTTTCCTCCCACAAATTTTATAGTACCTCCTATTTCTAGGATGTTCAGACCACTGGAAAGGGCTAATATCAGGCCCAGACACGCATCACAAACAGTATGATTGCATTAAACTCACTTCTTTAGAAAAAATCTAACTCTAGGTATCTCAGATCACCAGAGCAAAGTTCCAGAACTCATTACACCTGGCAGATGGCTGCCAGGATGGCTCTGATGGATGTCTTTTCCTTACCTAAACTTTTGGCTCTTTCCTTTCTGGAGAAAGGGGAACAAGAAGGAATCCCAGCATCAGGCCAAAAGTGGTTCCACTCTAACGTAGCCTAAAGCTATTTTCCAAGCCATGCAGAAGCCCAGGGAGTTTGTGGGCGTTGCAGACTAGGTCAGACCTTCGCCATTGCTGGCTCCATGGACTCAGTGCCCCCGTGTCCTTTGAGCTATTCCTCTACAATTTTACAGGAAAAACCATGCTCCTATTGCTTAGCCTTTGGATTTTCCCCCGGCCTTGGTGGAGGCCAGGGCTCTAAATCTCACAGAGCCCACGTAGAAGACAGGGCAATTAATCTCTGCTCGGTCCTATCTTCCCTAAGATAGTTGGCTTCCTCATTGATGTTCTGCACTTCCCAGCACACCTCATGTCAGTGCGGTTTCCAGATGCCAATCTGGCAAGCCAGGTCACCCAGGCCATGGCTGCTGGCCCAGCCCCATCTCCATGTAGGCAAGAGGAGGCACAGCAGATAAGCAGCAGCAACTGGACGAAGAGAACAACGGCAAAAAACAGTTCCTTGTTCTTGAGGCAAGGAGAGAGAGCCCGTCAGGAAAGGGAAGGACCTCTGCACCCCAAAGCAAAGCGAAGCAAGAGGCAAGTGGTTCACAGCACAAAGTCTCTTCTAGGGGAAAAGGCAAAAGAACTGCTGTGTTCTTTGTGGGGGGCATCTATTAGCACAAATGAAGCCTCCTCAAGCAGAGCTGTCAACATGAGACTGTTGCAGTGCCATGCAGCTAACAGCCCAGGGGCTGCTCACACACAAGGATCTGGCTGTGAAATATGCCCTGCTTCCTAAAACCGGAATATCACATCTCCCAAGCATGCTGTAGCAGCTAGCATCACATATACGTCCCAGGCACTGATTCTGGCTCAATATTTTAAATTTACAACTGAAAATGGGATAGTGATTCTGCAGCACAGACAAATCCAGCTAATTTTCCCAAAGCTTCCATTGCTTCCAAATAAAAGCCTCATTGAGGGAACACTTGGTTACACATACTCACTAAAGGCAGCCCAGTCTTGCAGGAAAACTAAAGTTTACCCTACGCTGTCCCCCAGAGCAGAGCTACCCTTCCCAGAGGGAGGCTGGCATCCATCTTTTCCGATGGGAAATCTCTGTAAAATGGGAGGACGTTGCCCACAAAACACCGTGCTCACCTGCGAGATGGAAAACCCCACTCCACACGCTCCGCTGCCATGGCTGCATTGGGCTCTTCCCCAGTGCCTCGCACTGCCTGTCTGCACTGAGGCTGCAGTGAGACACTTGCTTTGTGCGCAAACACTGAGAAATAAAGACTTTGAACAGGTTTAAAAACTAACAGGAACACAAAACAAGCCATGTTCCCCTCCCGAGCCAGGGCTGCTTGTGCAGTCCCAAGCCTTTACGAGAGAGCGCGACTGCGGAGAAGTTGAGAACTCCTGGAGGAGAAAGCTTTGCCAAACGGGGTTATCTCGGAAATCCTTTTCTAGCTTCATCACCTACAATAAGTATTTATCTTTGATGTATAACTTAATCTGTTCCAATTACTACAGCACCGGCCTGCCTTGACACGGGCACTAATGAGTGAGCTTTGCAAGATGCAGGAGTCAAGACAAGGTACTTTGGTACAGACTTATCTGTGGAAAATAAATAACTGTGCTGTTTGCCAAGCTATCTTCATTTAGGAAATGCTCCATCACACGACTGTTTGTTATTTCTTTATGCTGCCATTTCTTAAGCTGATTTATCTTTCTCAGTGTCCCTATATTAGTGCAGAGAGCATACATTTTACCGTGTTGGTTATATGCGTGAGTTATCGAGGTGAGCGTGAAACCTGCTAACTGCTCACAAGCTGTTTAGCACTTGTGAAGGCTCCCGGCTCTGGCCCGTCAGCGTGTGCAGGGAAGCTGCCCTTTGCTCCTGGCCCAGCACAGCTCCCTCATGTCACTGGCACCCGCGTGGCCGTTTGCTGCACATCAGGCAGGTGACGGAGCAGACCCCTGCCAGCCCCGCTGCTGAGCAGCGCTTCCAGGGTCAGGTCCTGGAAGTGCTGCTGCATTTTGATTCCTGCTCCTTAGAGGAACCACCAATACCCCACATGCCTTCAGGTTCCTCTTCAAGCGCCCTGCCTGCCACCCGAGCCCACTGACAAACGGGGACCTTCGGACGGGTCCTGCGCAGAGGTGAACATGTTACAAGTGCTCACTTCTGTGAGGAAAGCTGCAAATGTCTCGAACACCTTTGCAGACAAGAAAAAACGAGGAACTTAACTCCTTGGATGGAAAGCCTGCTCCAAAAGAAATTTAATTCACTGGATGATACAGAGAAGCTGACAGAGGTCTCTCAGATCCCAACACGACAGCCAGCCTGGTGAAGTATCAGGAAAGCAGTTTTTAGTTTCCATTTATAATGCAAAACACAGGCTGCTAAGATCAGTTACCAGTGATATTTAACAACCTTTGCTAATTTTGTTAGCAATGACTCAAGAATGTTGGGGTTGTGAAAAAACAGGCAGAGTGTGAAAAAATGTGAAACATTGGAGGTTTAATCTCTCTGGAAATAATCTTTCAAAAAATAAGGTCAAGAAGAGCTAGGGATAGACTTCACATCTCAGAGCTATAATGGGACAGAATAAACAAGATGCAAAGAAGAGCACCAGCTGAGGTAATCAAGCCCAAGGGAGGTTTGCACATTTCCTGCTTTAACAGAAGCTTTAGAGAAGAAAATCAGTTTTGTCTCACCCTTTACCAAAGGTAGATAATTCCAAGGAGGAGTAGCATATGGGATAAAAATCCCCAGGGCAATCAGAATGGTGACAGCTCCCTGCAGTAGCTATTTTGCACCTTGGAAACTGTATTTCATGAAACTGCAGAACGAGTGCAGAAGTTTCCCAAACCTTGTGAAAGGGAACTTGGAATCATCAGCATTTTCCTGATGGAGATTCAATTTCAACAGCTCTATTGAAAATTAAATGCCATGAGGGCACAGTACAAGTGGCCCCACGTATTGAGACCAGCTGTGGTAAACTGAAAAAGAGAGGGGGAAAAAAAAAAAAGGAAAAAAAAAAAAGATGCATGAAAAGAGATAGGAAATGCTACCTTCAAACCATGAATGGAGATATTCAAGTATTACTACACACGATACAAACTTGAAAACACAGTAAACAGCACAGTCTTAAAACATCTGCAGAGGCCACAAAAACAGCTTTGGGATCTAGACACATGAACTTGAAAACAGAATAGGATTCAAACAGAAAAACAGGAGGAAGGGAAGTCAGAAGTGGTAGACAGACAGCATCTACAGGCTGCAGAGCCACTGTTGTGGCTCATCTCCTCCAAACCATTTAATACCTGCAAAAAAGCACATTTAATTTAGAAAGCTGCCACGATGGAAATAAGTAAAGGCTTGACCGGTACTGAGGATATTGTCACGCCAGTCTTCAAAAAAGGCAAGAAGGAGGACCCAGGCAACTACAGGCCAGTGAGCCTCACCTCTGTCCCCAGAAAAGTGATGGAACGGTTCATACTGGCTGTTGTCTCCAGGCATGTGGAGGACAAGAAGGTGCTCAGGAGTAGTCAGCATGGATTCACCAAGGGGAAATCTTGCTTGACTAACCTGATAGCCTTCTATGATGGAATGACCGGCTGGATAGATGAGGGGAGAGCGGTGGATGTTGCCTTTCTCGACTTCACCAAGGCTTCTGACACCGTCCCTCACAACATCCTGCTAGGCAAGCTCTGGAAGTGTGGGATAGATGAGTGCACAGTGAGGTGGATTAGGAACTGGCTGGATGGCAG
>NW_010583013.1:386873-399318 GCF_000705375.1 Tinamus guttatus
GAGATCTTCAAAACCTGCTTGGATGCAGTCCTGTGCCATGTGCTCTAGGTGACCCTGCGTGTGCAGGGGGCTTGGACTAGATGATCTCTAGAGGTCCCTTCCAACCCTAAGCATTCTATGATTCTATGATTAAACACTCCCCTGTCCTGGTGCTCTACCTTCTTTCCATGAGCCGTGCCAGAGGCAGCACACGGAGCTGGAGCTGCCCTCGGCCTGAGCATGGCCAACCCAGGCCATGTCCGAGGGCCCTCGATCCCCTACCTGCCCCCGGACACCCCTTGCCCCAGCCTGCCCTTGCTGCGGGGGCGGCCACACCGCCCAGGACGCGGGGCAGCGGGCGAGCCGAGGGGCACCCGCGTGGCTGCGGGCACTCCGCTCGTGTCACCGCTGCCACCGGCTGTGCCCATGGCTGCACGGGCAGATACAATCAGCCAAGAGAACCTTCTCCCACTCCATATCCAACAAACAAACAAAGATGCGCCCCAGAACAAGGGCAGGCATGGACCAGCTTACCTGCTGCTCGTTGGGGCTGTACCTGCAGATGGCACCTGGGGAGCCAGGGTCCAGCTCCCAAGCCCCACACAGTGGGGACAGGACAGGACAGGGCCAGGCAGCCGCCTTGGAAGCAGGACTCCTGCCTGCCCCTGCCCCCTGCTCCTGCGGAGCGCTGGGGAGCCCCACAGAGCAGGCACCACACAGGCCGCTGCACAGGGCCATGCCCTGCCGCGGGGCCCACCGCAAAGCCAAGGGCCAGGGCAGGGCGGGAAGGGAAAAGCCTCAACCCACCAGAATGACAGCCTGGAGCACAGCTAAAGAAACCAGCAGTTTATTAACAGTCCCGTACAAAAGGCACAGTGGCAAGAGAGAACAGACTACTCCAACATGCGGTTTGTCTCCAGCACAGTCTGCAAGATCTCATCCACCTGATCCGACTCAAAGTTAATCTCCTGAAGCTCCAAATGGGGGAGAACCAAGGAAAGCAGCCAGCTCACATTCATACGCAGGTTCTTAAGTTTCTCCAGAACACTGTGGGCAGGAGGGAAAAAACAAGAGAGAGAAGTCTGTGACAGAGGTCTGGCCATCCCACCACACACACAACCGCTGTCTCCTTCCTCCCAGGAGAGCCAGGTGCCCTGGGGGGGTCCCTTACTCCACCCTACTCTCATTTCCACTGCAGACCCAACACTGCGAGAGCGACTCAGTATGAGGTGTAGGACAGACCAGAATAGAAAAAGCACCTTTTCTTTTTTTTGAAGCCTGATCAATTATTTGGATTCATCTGTTGATTCCAGCCCCTCACAACAGCAGGATCTTCAGTTATAATTCAGTTTCCAGGGTGACTGATACCAGGGTAGCAGTGTCTATTGAAATAGCAGCCCACAATTACCACTGCCCTCACTTTAAGACCAATGGGGACAAGCCAACCCAAGTTCTGACCTTTTCACATCTCCTTTCTCTGGGCCCCTGCAGGAAACTTGTGTCTCCCTGAGCACCTCTAAGTGCATCTCTGTCTCCTTGAGTCTTTCCATCAGCTCATCCTTCTCCTCCATGGATCTTGCCAGCTTTGCTTTCAGCTCCTGCACCTCAGCTTGGCGGTAACCCATATGTTTCTTGCTCCAGTACAAGCCTTCAGTCTCCTGAGCTCTGAGCACTGCCAGTTCCTGCTGGCTTTTCAAGAACTCTGTTTTCAGGTAACACTTTTCACGCTCTACTTCCTCTACCTGAAACGGGAGAGAAACACACATAGGAATGGCACCAACCAGCAAAATAAAAAGAGCTTCCCTAGGCCTGAAGGACAAAGGAAGAGTCAGCAGATAAAGGAAGAAGCTCACCAGCTTCCTTATGGAAGCATCTCTCCTGCTCAACCCACTTGGATCAGCCCGCTCCAAGACCCTCCTAACACACCAGGAGGCACAGCCACAAACTAGTTACCTTGCACTGGAGCAAATCCCGCTCTGCTGAAATATTCTCCAGCTTCACAGAGATATTCTCCACTGCTCTTCTCATGTTCTCCTGCTCCATCACATCCTCCTGCTTCCCTAGGTTCAAAACCTGCAATTCTCCTCTGCTGTTTCCAGTCCTGAGGCACGGGGCCTTTCCCATGCTTGGCCTGTCCAGTGTCTCCTTCCACCCAAAGGGGAAGAGCTGAAGGGGAGTTTCGGTGCCTGCAGCAGCCTTTGAAACACCAACGACTGCCACGAAGGGCCCCTTCGGCACGTCCTGGGCGCTCCCGTACACGTTCACACAAACGCTCCTGTCTGCAGCCTGGCTTTCTGCTACCAGGTTTGGCATTCGGCCTTCCAGCTCTCCCTGGACCATGACAGGGTCTTTTTGCGCTGCTGCCGAGCCGGCGGACGGGCCTGGAGCGTCCTCCCTGCGGCAGCCTCCGTCCCAGCGCCACGCGCTGCTCGTGGGGCAGGGGGTGCCCAGGGCGCCCGGCAGCCCTGTGAGCAGGTACGTGCACAAGCTGCCGCCTCCACTGGTCTCCTGTTTTATGTACACGAGGTCTCCCCTGTCTTGGTAATGCTGCGCGAAACTCTTTGGAAGGGGGAACGGAGGGTGGCTGGGACAAGGCAGATCTGGGGGTGAAACTCCCATCTGTGCTTCACGTTTTTCTAGTAGCTCTTCTTTTACAGGCAAGTTGGGCTTGCTATAAAAAGAGACAGAGGGTGAGCAGAGAGGAGTGCCCCAATCCACAGCACATCTGACACGTCCAGCAACTTCTACCTGCTGGGGAGAGACAAGGCCAGTCTCCTAGAGCATGGGGCATCCACCTACCAAGCTGTCAAGTGGGTGTTTGGGTCCTGGCATCCTGCTCCACCCAGGCCTGCAGTGATCTTTTTGAGAGGAGGGGAAGAGACAACGGCCCCATCCGCGACCTTGTCCTGAGGCTCCGGCGTTGCAGCACAGGTGAAACTGCTGGTACAAGCAGGACAGAGCACTGATGCAGGGGATGACACCTGGGGAAGAAAGAAGCATTTAACAAAAGTAAGACAAGAGCCCGCAGTGTGCCAAGCTACACCGTGGGAAGCCAAGCCTTAGCCAAGAGGAAAGAGACACGAGAAGACTACTCCATTTGAGCAGGTTCCACCAGCCAGGTACGGAATCTAGATGTCCTAACCAACAACCATCTTTGGGAGGCAACCAGTGGAGAAGGTCTCGGTCCCCCACACTGTGCCGTCTAGCATCCATTTCAGCAGCAAGGACTGGCCTCAGCCCCAGCAGCCCCAGGGCAGGCGGCGCTGCCACCTGCGAGCCCCGCAGGCCTCCTTGTGACTAACCAGCTCACACACAACATTCACTCTTGCTGACCCCAGAGCAAACAGTGCCCCGTTCACACCCTGCTATCTTGTATCACGAGTGGCACAGGTCATGCTCGAAGCCATGAGGGTGTCTCCTTAGTTTGAGGGATGGTGCTTTAGTTCCTCTGTGCTCCAAGAAGGCACTTGTTGCTGTGCAGCAAGAGCTTTCATGCTTGTTATACAGAAACATGCATCAGACAAATCAATTCTCTTTCTAGGAACATGCACCTGGGACAACATGAGATGACCATGTTATAGAGGAGAAATGAGCAACAAAGAGAAGACAAATTGATGCTACTACACCATGGAAGAGATGACAAACGTGAGTGAGGACAGAGTTACTCCTAGAGAGCCTCCAAGGCTCGCAGTCTGTGACAGTTACCAAACTCTCATTTACTGACATGCACTGCAATAGGCAGGTTTATTAGAGATAGTTCACAGGAGAAAAAAGTTGTGCATGAGGATGAGAAATCCCCCGTCCTTACTAGGTTTGTCCTTTCAAACACACTGAGAAAAAAACTAGTCTAGCATGCAACGTGAGGATGTCTTTTGGAAAAGAGCATGCAAAGTGTCTAGGCTGGCACTGGAGAGCCATGGAAAGACACCTGAACACCATGGTGAGTGTTGGGAGGGAGCCGTCCCAGCTGGATGGCCAACCTGATCACATGCTGCAGTGTCCAGAGCTGCCCGGAGAACCCATTCTGGGCAGCTGTATCCGAAAGACAGTTCTCCTGAAAATTTAAAACATCAGAGTCTTTATACAACTGGTTAACCTGAAAAGGGGGAAGGAGGCCACACAGCATCAGCCCTGCAAAGCCAGGAGCGGAAGCAGGGAGCTCACTACATCCTACCGCACAGCGGGTGAGGAGCAATGAACTCACTGGGACTACGCAGGACAGGGTCAGGATGTGCACAGGGACTGGGACTGCCAGGCCCCTGTTGCTGTTAACAGTTTGAGGCATGGGAAAGCTGTGCATCAGTCAGAATTGTTGTCTCGTTTTGCATGATGCTCCATCATGGTCACGTGCCAGCTGCTTTCTCCGCACAAGGAGGGAAGGGGAACAACAGTGAGGTGGCAAGAATGGGACCCTGCCAAGCCCTGCAGCACTGAGCAGGCTCTCCCTGTGCTGGCTCCCACCTGTGTCACCTGCTGCTCCACGCTCTCCCCTGATGGCAAGGAAAACGACCTCCTCCTCTTCTTCTCTGCACTCAGCTCCCTAGACCATGGAAGAGAAAAACAGAGCAAGTGAACAAGTCCTACTGAGGAGCAAGGCACGATCTCTGCCAGGAGATGGAGCCTGGGATGCAGGAGAAAAGCAGCAGACATCACCTGCACCAGCAGCGACCAGGCAGGAGGTGCCACTGCTGGGCAAGGAGGTGTCTGACTTCCCTCTTGCCTCCTGGCTCAAGACAACCGGGTGGCACGGCAGAACTGCCCATCCTCACCCTTTCCTGTACTTCTGGCTGAGGCTGGGGCTCTTCTCCTCATCGCTGGTGTCCTGATCCTCGGGTGCTGAGCAGTTTCTGCAACAAAAGCAATTCACCACATTGCAATATGTAAAAGAACAGTTTGGCTCCCTCTCCCACCACAAGTCTCCGTGGTTTGGAGTCTCCATGGTCTCCATCTGCCCAATGTCTCTACTCTTTTAGAATTTCAGATAACGTAAGGCCATGGAAACAGCTGGAGAGTCAAATATTGCATTTAAGGGCAGAGGGAGAAAAAGCCACTTGCCTCTCAAAATAGCGTAGATGAAGAGCAATGGAGCACAAGCCATGAGACCAGGGTTCAGCAAATCAAACAGCATGCTAGCCACTTGTGTTTCAGTTTTGACTTGACTGAGAAATGAATCATATCCAATGTGGGGAACACAGACTACAGCAGCTTCAAAGTAAATAAACTGTCATAGCGATTAACTATATGGCAACAGCCCACAGGAAAAGTTCCCTCTTGCATGTTTGCAGCCATGTCCTGAAGCATACAGCACAAATTCTTCACTTAAGAGTTTAAAAAGACACATAAGCATTGCTGCGGGTATATCTCTCTCATCTCTAGTTTCTTTTTGCTTCCTCTCCAGATCACTGACTTTTTAAATGCATCAAATAGCCTTATATTCAGCCAGTCCTACATTAACCTCCCTCTCTGTTGAAAGGTGGATTTATTATCTATTTTTAGGGCCAAAAAAGCTTCCCCATCTTACCCCAAAGCCAAATGATTTCCTTAGAGGTTTATCATGAAGACTGTTTATTACAGGCTTTGTGGAACTCAAACTTTCAGTAGACAGAGGCAACTAAGACATTTAAATTGACTGTTGGGACTTATTAAAAAGAAAAAAAATGATTTTCAGTAAAATCCATCTGGCTTGTCTCAGTCACAAGTTTGTGTTATCAGTTCTTTTCACTTAGCACTTCAGTTGATGCTCTTGGTAGGGTAATTTTTCTTTTAAATTCTCCAACAGGTCAGCAGATTTCACCAAGAAATCATCTTTTGCTATTAGCAGTTTTGCTCCTTAACAGTGTTCCATTGGCACATTTAACTAAAACCCATCAAATCTTTCTTACATCCTATAATTTAAATGGAAGGCTTCTTCTAGCTCAAACTCTGCTATTTTAAGTGTATCAGGAAGAAAGATGTCAAGCAGAAACCAAAGCAAGCATGTGCTAAATCAGGGCTATAAACGCTGGCTTCTGCTCAAAGAAGAGGCAGAACACAAACATACTAAACCAGAAGGAGAATGGTAACAAGCTACCAAAAAGTTTTCAGTGAGATTCTTGTTTTCCTTCAATACCTATATTTTCCGAGAAGAGACTGAAGAAATGTGACTATGGACCTGACCTGTACAATCTCCTGTAAGGAATCTCTGTACTCCCAAGTGCATGGACAGAAAGCAGGAACCCACACGTTTGACACAAACCATGTGGGTTTCAAAGATATGGGATGGCAACAAGAAAAGTCACGCAGGACTCCACCCACGAATCCCTACCTGTATTTGGGGTGAGGATGGAGATAGCAAAACCACTTCTCCGGCAAAGACGCGAGATCAACCTTGTCAGGGAGTTTCCTCCATTTCAGACACTCCTCGCACTGCACCCATGTCTGATCTGGTCTCTCTCTGAAAAGAAAAATAAATAAAGCAACAGTCTAAATACCTCAGGCATGGAGCAAATGCTGGGAAAGGCTGGTCAGTGCCAGTGCTGCCACCCGACCCCGAGGCGGTTCCAGCACATGGGACATTTGGCTTCCAAAATGAAGGAAAGATCCAGTCACCTCTTTGCTGCCTCTGACTCTGCCAGTGGCGCATTCCCACCCTGCCTTGGCTGAGGGAACCCCCAGGCTGTCAGTAGTGACAAAGATCAGAGGTGGCTCTCACGCTATGACGCAGGCTGTATCTGCACTCCCCAAGTTCATCTGGGCCATCTTTGTCTTCCAGTAGGTGTTGAGTTTCTGCCCCAGCACTGTGACTGTCCGTCTGGAAGGGAAAAACACATCGAGGAACTGGTCAAATCCCACCAAACAGCACAAGCAGGAGCATGGAGGAACAGACAGGACAAACACAGATGTCTCCCCCAAGAGCTCAACTCAGTCTTGCAACTGCATGTTATAGATTGGCACTTAAGCAGCCCCACCACATCAGCCATCCCACCACAGCAAACTCACCGCCCACCTCACCACAGAGCATCCAAGACTTTCCCCTCCCCTCTTCAAAGGCGGCTCTGCTGCTGCAGACGCCCCCTCACCTCTCTAGAGCAGCACAGCTTGGACGTTCAGAGTTGCTCACAACTCCCTTTCAAAGCAGGGCAAACCCAAGGCCTCGCAGGGGACTTGAGGGCCGGGCAGTGCTCAGGAAACCACTCACCCTGGCCACAAACACGTGTGTAGCACAAAAACACACTAACCTGCATCAAAGGGCCACACAGAGCCAGATGAAACCACCACAGCTCACGGGTCTGACCAGCCCTCCCCAGTAACTGCGCAGGCCCAGGCTCGCCCTCCTCCCCATCCCCTCTGTGGGTCTCCCGTGAGGGAACGCGTGCCTGAGCAGCAGGCGGCCGCACCGCCGAGACGCGGGGAGCGGAGAGCAGCCGGCTCCGCGGCCAGGGCGCCGCGCGGCTGCCCCTGCGTCACGCCTGGGGCGTCTGCTCGTCTACCCTTTTGCTTATCGGCAAATTCTAAGCTGGGGTCGGACTGAGAAAGATCCCCACCAATGCTCCACCTCAAAAAGATACAGAAAACCACCAAATTCTACTGTTGGCAAAGTCTGGTGGGGGGAGGAAGCAGAGATGTCCACAAACATCGCGCTTCACAGCCCTCACTTCCTGCTGCGGAAAGGACCCTGCACAAAAGCTGGGTGTTATTTACTCTAATTCATGAACAGTTCTCTAGCAGCATAGCAAAAATCAATTGCTTTGGTCCACCCTGCTCCAGGCTTCAGGTTGCCAGAGGGGTGTTTCGCGAGCACAGCCCCCCGGGAGCCTTGACTGGCAGCTCCCTGCGAGCTCCCGACCTTCCCTGATGGCTCTGAGGGGCTTGAGCAGCTCTGCTGAAGTGCACACACATGGACGCCGTTTCATCTTGGCAGGCCTTCCTCTGAGCTGGATTCTTGTGGGTGAACATGTCTGCGTGCCAGGGCTGGTTTGCCCACGCAACGTCTCAGGGCTCTACATTTGCACCATGCTTCCCAGGCATGCAATTCTCCTCGCTGTCTGGGGGCATCAGAGACGGAAAAAATGGCCCAGTCTAGAACCATTCAGAATAAACAGCCCTAAGAACAGGTGCAGCAGCTCAGATCGAAGGCTGTGTCACAGAAAACCCCTCCCCCGGCAGCAGCCTGGGGCACAGATCTGTCTCTCTTACCGGTACTCCTTGCTTTTTTCAAAGTCCTGTTTGTTCTGTACTGGTTTTAAGAAGTTGCATTCAATTACTCCGATGACACCCACGCCTTCTCCCTGCAGTGGCCAGCAGTGACAGAAAAGAGCTCTTTTAGCGAGTTCTGCTCACAACAGGAATGAAAAAAGCAGTCCTCTAGAGGGGGCTGCCAGCCTGCTTCCCGCTGCAGGCAAACCCAGGCCTGTGCCCCTGCACAGCAGCCTGCGAGCTGCACGGGGCAGCCATGTCCACAATTCCCACTGCTGCAAAGGGATGCGAGGTGTGTCCCGAAGCTTTTCCTCTCAGAACACAGAGCACTGCTTGGCGTGACAGGCAGAACTGCCCATGGCTGAAGGTGTGCGCCCTGGCTCCGAGATCCTCCCGCACGATAGTGTCTAGAAGCACCGGCTGCACGGGCAGCCTCCCGCCAGAGCCGAAACTTGCCTGCCGGAGCAGATCCACCTGGATCGCCCTGCGGGAAAGGCCGGCTGCCTGTCTTCCCACAGCTCCTCCAACAGCATTCTGGAGCAGCTGGACTGCTCTGCTTCCTCAAAGCCAGCTAGACACCCGCTGTGGACACACACGGGCTGTCCCAATTCTCAGGATGTCACCTCAGAAACACCAGGTCTCTGGGCTCTGGCCACTGTGCAGTAGGGAAGCAAAGACCTACAACGAGGCTGCTTTTCGCAGAGCCCCATTCTCCCCTCTCCCAAACGAAAAAGGGAGGAGAACCCCAGTGCAGCCACTCACCTTCTTCTGGCAGCCCACTTTCTCATAGGGCTTGATGAGGCGGTTCTTGTGGTACATCATGACCCCATAGTGGCTTTTGTTCCTGCAGCTGAATCCAAAGGTGATCCTCACTCTTTTGTTCTGCGGAAAAGCCTCATCAAGGAAGCAATAAACCAGGAGCTCTGGGAGAGGCGAGGGTGAGGGATGCAGGGCCCAACACACGTGGGAGCTGCTTGGCGCTGAGCAGATAACGGCGCGAGGCGAGCCGGGGCTCCCCCACGGCTCCGAGCCTCGTTCATGTTACACTGATAACACAGGAGGCAAGATTCGGCCAAAGAGACGGTTTCAAATCGTATCGCAAACGGATAACTAATGACCAAATTTTTCTTGTGACTAAAAGATAGAGTGACTAATTTTACAAAGCTAAAACAAACACTCGGTCAAGGCTGAAGAAACCCTAATAAATACTAATAACTCCAAGGAGCAGTACAGAAGAAAGAGCTCACTTTCAGCACACTCCAGTTTCACAAATTCCGTGCTGAAGAGATTGTTATTATCTGGGAAACTACTATTAGCTAGGATTAAAATATTTAATTAAGCACTTACTGTTTAAAGGTAGAAGGACCCCAGTGCAGCTACTCACCTTCTTCTGGCAGCCCATTTTTTAATTTGTTATTTCTTAAAGTCAGAGCTCATGTATTTGCAATGTTCACAGACACTGCATGCCTTCTGCTGCTTGGAACTATGCAGAACAGATGCAGTGGTCCAGGTCTCCAGGAGCTGCTACTTTATGCACACGCACTGCGAAAATCAGCAAACAGAAATCCACTGCCACTAGTTTTCCTAACCTCCAGTCTGCTGCTCTTTTGCAAATGATCTCCAAAAGTAGTGGTTCAGCAAAAAAAACAGCAGTTGCCCAGAAGACTGCAACTAATGTGCAAAATCTTAACTATTAGAAGAGATAAAAGCAGAATGGATTTGTGTTCATTCTTCAGCTCCTGAGTAAATAAGGATGGAATTTAAGCAAATAACACTTTTTCACATTTGATGCAGCAATTGATATACTCACAGACCCTTGGGACACAAAACTACCTTTAAGCATGTGAAAGGAGAAGGGGAAAAGATGCTGAGATGCAGTTCAGAACAGCTTAAGCAAAGTTCTTTCTGGAAGTCATTTGAAGAGATTTGATACCCTTATTGTTCTTTGCACTTGGCTTTGACCTGGAAACACCCTTCTCCAAAAGGATGTATCAATAGCTAAGCCAGAAAAGCCAAAACACTCAATAGGGGAGGAAAAACCAAACACACAAACATCAACATGCTCCAAGAACTCAAATGAGCAACTTCTAGTCAGGAAAAATAAGCCATTAACTAAGGAATGGGACAGAAAGGCTCTTCTGGTCCTTGCTCTCACTTTTGATCAAGTGTGTGAGTTTTTTTCTACTGAATTGAGATAACATTGATATTGAAAACACATTTCAGAAGCCTCGAGTCCCTGCCCACCTCAGCCTCACTGGACACAGCGCATGAGGCAAGAGCCAGCTCCAGCGCAGCATGACC
The DNA here is from genome assembly GCF_000705375.1 of Tinamus guttatus. The sequence goes on from NW_010583013.1 coordinate 397,329, forward strand.
CATGGCACATCCCAGCGCACTCCAGCACAGCGGCATCCAGGGATCCCTTCTGCCTTCTCATCAAGACTTAACTTCCCAAAGGTGACCAGAAGACAGGAAAGAGAAGGTAACTCAGCCTGTCTGCTCATTTAAATCCTGTATTTCTCTAGGCACCAAGAGCAGGCCCAAACCTGGCCACGAGGCTGATGTGGACCTTGCAGGATGCTGAGGCCGCTGTGGCAGCAGGGTAGCAGGGTGCCCAGCAGCGGGCAGGAAGGATACGGCAAAGGTGGGCTTGTACACGTCATACTCGGTCTTGGCCAAGCTCTTGCAGATCAGCTGGGTGTTCACCTTCTTCTGCCGCAGGACAATCTGCATGCGAGGCTTCAGGTATAAGATACTACAAAACGCCTGGGAGAGAGAGGAGGGAGAAACTGCAGATATGGGAAAGACATCACACACCTGAACTGTCCCATATAGTCATTCTCAGGCAACCTCAGAATCTGCTTGGGATTCCCCATCCTTCATTCCCTGCAAGATACCAGAAGACGGGGGTCCACTCTAACACGATGTGAGAGGAGCAGGTCAGCCACACTGCAACAAGCCTGGCCAAGGGCTGCCACCTCCTTCCAGCTCTGCACAACTCACCCGCAATGAGTACTCTGTCTCTAGGATAGAAAACTCTGGGACCATCTCCCGACAGGGCATAATTTTTTTGCCACGAGTCTCCATGTTCTCTGTAAGGAAGTCTGCTAACCGGATATCATATTCATCCGTATCAAAATCCAGCTCTGGCTTCCCATCTTTGTTTCTGAAAAACAAGAGACACACAAAAAAGGACAAACTCTCCCTTTCAGCCCACACCAGGGTCCAAAGAGGAACCAGCTTTAATACAAGGACACAAAAGTCTAGCACTTGGAAGGACAACAACTCAGCAGGACTCCAGTATAGGGAAAGCAATGACTAAAACCATTCCTTTGCTCTTGACCTGCTGTCAGGACACAGCTTTCCTGAGCAGGCTGCTCTTCTGTATCAAGGAGCAGCAGATAGAGCAGTGCCTTTCCCACCACCCACAGATCTCATTAGTCAATTGATAATTACAGGGGTTTCTGTGCAGAACACCAAAGTAGTAGAACATTTCACAACTGTCTTGATACACAGAAATATGGAAATTTTAAAAAAAAACAAAAAAACAACAAAAAAAAACATTTGGAACAGACAGAAAGAGATTGATCTCTCCCAACTTCCTTCCATCGGGAAGCAGGTGACTGCTTCATGTGACATACGGCTACACTGGATGAGAGCAGCTCGAACCTCCAGGCTGGGGACTGTGCAGCAGGCACCATGTGATGCGCTCCTCAGCTCGGCACCCCTCCAGCCCGTACCTGCAGATGTTCCAGATGAGGATGCGCGTGCCCTTCTTGCCTGGGATGGCATCAAACTGTGCCAGCAGCTCCTCCCTGGTGTTGAAGAGCGTATGCTCCAGGATGGCCTCCAGGCTGGGCACAGAGTCTTCGGTAAAAATTATCTTCTCTAGAAGCCATGGGGTCAAGGAGAACAGGGCTGCCCAGACCCCCTGCAAAAAGGGGCAGAAAAACCCACCCAGCTGCAAGGACTCCTGACACCCCAGAGGGGCACAACCCTATATCCACAACCATCAGAGGACAGTCTCAAAGACTGAGCCAGGACAGACTCTAGGCTGTGTGCGGGGCAGCTGCCCCTCAGCCCCGCGGCAGGAACCCCCAGCTGCTCAAGGATACTGTTCTGTTGGTTAAATGGCACCAGGGGCACAGTCACCGCCTCAGCATGGACACGTTCCAGGTAGGTCTGGGACAGCAGCCCCACGGTGAGGGCCCCGCCATTCTTGGTGAAGACGATCGCATCCTTCCCCAGCCGCATGGAGCTGGACTTGAAGCCATTTCCACACGGCCCAATGCACGGGGGGCTACTCGGCCCGGCCTTCTCCTTGGAACCAAAGCTGGAAGCAGACAAAGCAAGAAGAACTGGAAAA
>NW_010583013.1:400844-417466 GCF_000705375.1 Tinamus guttatus
CCTCCGCGCCCCCTCCTCACGTCGCCATCTGCCCCCTCGGCAGGGGCAACCGTCGACCCCCTTGCCCCGATTCACCAGCGACCCTCGGGCAGTCCCCATGTTCCCACCTTCTTTGCGAGGGGCCCCCCAAAGCCCAGGGACCCGTGGCTGCCACCCCCATGCCCCAGCCCAGGCCCCTCTCCCTCCCTCTCCCCTACCCCCAGCAAAGGGACCCCGCCAGTGGGGCTGCCCGAGAGGAGTCCCCAGTGGTGCCCCAGGGGACAAGAGCCCAAGAAGCTCCCAGCCCAAGCGGGCAGGCAGTGCCCAAGGCCCCAGCCTCCCCGCAGCTGGCCCGGAGCGTGGGGTCAGGGCAGGACGGGGCCCCCAGGCCTACCTGGGGCAGCGGTGTGCCCGGCTGCAGGGCCATGGCGGGGGCTCCAGTGGGGCTGCCCGAGAGGAGTCCCCAGTGGTGCCCCAGGGGACAAGAGCCCAAGAAGCTCCCAGCCCAAGCGGGCAGGCAGTGCCCAAGGCCCCAGCCTCCCCGCAGCTGGCCCGGAGCGTGGGGTCAGGGCAGGACGGGGCCCCCAGGCCTACCTGGGGCAGCGGTGTGCCCGGCTGCAGGGCCATGGCGGGGGCTCTGCGTGCCCAGCTGGCACGGCGCGAGCAGAACTCGGCCCCAGAACCCTCCCCACGGAGATGCTCAATAGCCCCGCGGAGACGCCCAGACACAACTCCTGGAATACAGCCCGCCGAATGCCCACTCCCAACTGCCGCCCGAGGCTGCTCCGGGCTGCTTGTATGCCACAGTGCCATGGGGCCTCCAAACATCGCCTGTGCCCCATGAGGGCTCTAACTCTTCAGTTTGCTCCAACCCTGAAGCAATCTCCTCAGGAGATCAAGTCTCCGCCAGCGTCCCCATCCACACGTAAGCTCTATGCACTTTGTGCATTCCCAAGAAGGACAACTGCAAAAGGAGTCAAGCAGAGGGCAGGGAGACAGCATCAGGGAGAAAAAGACTCTTCTTGGGAATGTCTCTTCTCCACATGGTTGGATTTAACATGCCAAGGAAATCTGCAACTCAGTCTTCTTGGGAAAGACTTGGTTCCCCTCAAACAATAAGAGTTCAAATGTTGCTTTCCCAGGAACAGAAGGAAAAATGTGGGAAGCACATGATGCCGCTTGCCTTGCTCACAGAGAGCATGGAACTGCCGCATGGCTTCTTCCAAGAGCTCCCATCCTCCACGCTACAGGGCTTTTAGAGGTTAATATTGAGAAGTCAAGGCAAGGGGCAGCATTCCTTTCTCCTTACAAAACACCAGGTCTCCTGTCAGGTTGGACAGCAGCCTCAGCAGTCACTGCACCAGTAAGGATCTCCAGCTCCCAGTACGTCCAACGCCAGGAACTGAACTCTGCTCACACAATCCTGCCAAGTGCAACACTTGCACTGGACAAAGGCAAATAAACACATACCAAGGAAATTACCAGGCAAGTGCATTTATTCAAGTGATTTCCCCTCTCCTCCTTCCTGCGCAAGGCTGAGGGGGGCTGAAGCGCACACCAGGTGGAAAAGCCCGTACACACTAACAACACAGACAGAGCTATGGCTGTACAGAGAGGGGCACCCAGCAGCCCAGGTCCCCCCACAACAAAACTCCTCAGGTGCCCTCAAGGCAGGGCCGAGCCACAGTCTGTGCTGTGGGAGGCCCTATCCACCCTTGCTCTGAGCTTCCCTGCTGGCTGCAAAGCGCTCGCTCTCCCCGCTCACTCAGAGCCTCCTCTCCTGCTCGCCACCTTCCCCACCTGGACACTCAAACCTGGACAACAGCTTCCAGCAGTCCCGTACTGCCCTCACTTGTGACCACGGACATCCTGTGGCCTGTGCAAATTTGCAAGGTCCCCAGCTTATCCATCCCTTACTTGCCAGGGGGGCTCTCTCCGGCACTGGAGGAGGTGGCGGCAGAGCCAGTCTCGGATGAATGCCCCTTGTTTTTCCCAAATTCGATAACCAGCGGCTTCCCCTGCAGATTGTACCCGTTCACCAGCTGCATTGCCTTCTGTGCTGCCTGAATATCTGCAACGAGAGTAAAATGGGCTCAGGTTACATGTCACCAGCTTCAATATAAATCCAACAAGTTCCGGCATGGACATGTGATGGGGGCACAGACATTCCTGGATCTCAGACCCTAAGTCACCACCAGAATGACTGCAGGGCTGCAATCACCCAGCCAGAGTGACAGGGAACACAGTCCGTAACAGACTGCATCCCCTGTGTCTTGATGGACCTCAGTCAAGGGACTGAATTCACCTCCTGCTCCATGGACAACTGGCTTGGGACAAGCACAGCACTCCGTGGCACGGAGGTGGCACCTTCATGAGTGAGAAAAGGACTACGAGACACAAGGAGCAACTCACCAGGGAACGTAATGAAAGCCTGGCCCCTCATGCGGCCGCTCAGCAGGCGGAACTGGACTGGTGGGTTGTTCTCCAGCTGGAACCGAGCAAACAAGGACACGAGGTCCTTCATCGTCACTCGAGGGCCCAGGTTCTTCAAATACAGCACCTATTCCCAAGAAAAAGGGTTAGCCAGCCTGCACCATGCAAACAGACTGCCCTCCAACTCAGTTCCAGCCTATGCACCCCACAGCAATTAATTAGTTTGGTCCCTCTGCCACCCCAGAGTCTATTCTTCCCCTTGACACTAACAGTTTGGAAGATGAAGGCAGGTGGGTAGAGACAGGCAGTGCTGGACTTGAGGCACCATCATGCTGTCTCTGTGCAAGTTGCTGACTGCGCCAGTTATTTATAGAACATCGTAAGCTCCAGGTACCAGTTTACCAGTTAAACACAGGTTGAACGAAGGCATGGCTGGTCTCAGTCACACGGGGCTCTGAAGTGCAGCCTTGCCAGGCAGGGTGCGGGGCTCCGGGGGCCCCTTGTCTCCCATAGCAGAAGCTGCTCCCTTGGGCCGGGAGGATCAAGCAGGCAACAAGCATTCAATAGCAAAGAGGGACCTTTGCCTGCAGAAGGGGCTTTCGGACGTGCCGGCTAGGAAGATGAACACATCCTGCTTACATCTCAACATACCTTGCTGGGCTCCCCAGGATGGTAGGAGGCAAACCTGGGAATACGTCGGATCTCTTCCTCCGAGAGCCTGTTTTTACAGATCTCCTCTTCTGAAACAAACTCCACAGGCTCTTTTATAGTCACAGGCTTAAGTGGAGATTCAGGAGGCTTTGCTGCAGGAAGGCTGGGACTTATTTCCTGCTCTGCCTGCTCTCCCTGCTGAGGAAGTGATGTCTCCTCCGTGGCCTCCTTTCGGGGCACAGAAAACGGCACGCGTGGATCACACTTCGCAGGCTGTGGCTGCTCAGGCAACTGCTTGTTCAGCAGCTCCTGATAAACAGTTTCCAGGTGAACCATGGGGTCCTTTTCGTTTGCTGTACTCTTCTGAGTGTCATCTAATCCACCACAAAGAAATATGTTAATATTACTACCAACAACCACCTGAAAAAAAAAAAACCCAAAGAATTCGAGAAGAAACAGACAGGACCCCAAGAAAAGTCCTATTCTAGACAAAACTCCATGCACTTGCCATCTTCCATCTGCAGATCACTTAAAATAAGAAGAGCAGCCCCAAGAGCGATCAATTATCTCTTTACTGACTCAGGACAGACCTGCAGAGAGGAGCAGCTCCACCAGCGCTTTGCACAGAACTCATTTTTCTACATATGGTCTCATTAGCTTATCTACAACCACATTTCAGCAGCCTGGTAATTCCTTCCTCTTCCTCTTGCATGGCCAGGATGTACTATGCTGATTTAATTTGGCATTTTGCTTCCAGAGACACCACCATGTTAAGCTAATGGATTTAAGGAAAGTCCATATCAGGGATGGGCCAAAGATATGTCCTTTACTATATTTAATTGAAACGAGGACAGAAATGAAATGGGGCTCTCCCAGCCTCAACTTTGCTGACTCTTGGTTTTCCTAATTGCAGCAACACTGATGTAACACCAGAAGAGGGAGCAGGGACCAGAGGACCTTGGAGCCAGCTGCACATAAAAGATGGAGCAGCATCAGCCCAAACCAGAGCAGTGCCTCACCTGGTCATCTGTTTAACCCTGTCTGATGCACAAAACCGGCTGGGGCAGGAGCTTCACCTCTGCACGTTTCCCAGCTTGAGAGGAGGAGCTCTTTATAACCTCTCTGGGCAATACTAGAGTCTCCATCCAAAAAGTCACGTTAAATCATATGCTGGGATGTTTTAAGCACTGCTAGGATGAGTGGGAGTGTCATCCCATGAACCTCACTCATCTGGGAATCAGCAATTGGGCTCTATTCCCACCTGTGCTACTGACTTGGGGTGCCTTCATCAAGTCAGTGTTTGCTCTGTGCCTTTGCTTCCCTCCTGCTTTTGCCAGACAGCTGTTAAGTCACAGAAAACAATCTCTAGTCTAGAGATTCTGTCTCTAGGCCAGAGAGAAACGTGCTGGACTCCCACAGCCCTCAAATCTCCCCGTTGGAGCAAAGGCAGGAGCAGCCTCAGGTGCACATACCTTGGTGGTAGAGAGCCCGGAGGAAGGAGTGCCGGTCCGTCCCCTGGAAGAGCGCGTTCTCGATCTCCATCTCCCGCCGGCTCAGCTGCTTGCTGCCAGCAAACCTCTGGGGCAGTGCGAGGATGCGCTGCCGCTCTTCCATCTTCTCCTGGATGGCACGGAGTCGCTCCTGCGTGGCCTCAGGGGCTGCCCCAAGCCCCGAGCCCTGCAAGACAGGCACAGCTCAGCTCAGACGCACTGCACGCCTCCCTCAGAGGCTTCACACCTTCCAACTTGAGCGGGTGCAGCCAGGAAGCATCTGAAGAGCATTTCTGTTTTTCCCTATCAACCTTTTTCAGAATCTAGAGAACACCTAGGGGCCAAGGCTGGATTTTCTTTATTCACATTCAGTTCTTTCAGAATTACTGTGGCAGATCCCTCTGCCTCAGGCAAGAGATTAGGCTTTCTCCCACCACACATCACAGTCTAACAGAGATTTTCCCAAGGGTACCTCTCTCCTTCCCTCCTGACTCTACTGGCCTACATCTGCGCTGCTTCTATCCACTGTTTCACAGCTTCTGTGGAGCACAAAGGGCAGTTTATGTGGAAAAGCAATTCTAGGAAATCATTTGCAGCACCTTGTTTTCAAAAGAGCTGCAACTCAGTAGCTGTAAATAAGAAAAGCCTGCAGCGATACCTTGCTGGGAGCTCCACGAGCAGCTGCAGTCCTCTCTGTCTCAGCCAATTCCTCCTTAATAGGATATTTCCCTTTGGGACCTCCACCTCCAAGGTTGCAAATGTCTACTAGACTTGAGTTTTCTCCCCAAATATTATTCTCCTCTCGTGAGTGGTAGGAAGTACACTCTAATGTCCGTGATTTTCTATCAGACTAATGTTTGCCATTCTGGTTTTTATTTCTAAATATCTCTGCACTGATTCCGTACCAAATTTAACAGATTGTGCTGTTGGCATTAATTTTTACTTTAAAGGAAAACCACCCACCTCCTTAACCCAAAGCTGAATGCAGGCTCCAAGGGCTGGGTTTGCATTTAAATACTGAAGTAATGACTTCAGCGGGAGACAAGCAAACCCACGATTGCCACTGACTTACTGCTTCCTTCCATACATAGCTACTGCTCAGCAAGAGGCGTTGGAGGGAAGCCAAGGGTCAGTTTAAGTCCTGTTTTGTACCTTCTGCTTTACCAAATTTAAGAGGACACTCCAGAGCACTTGACATAGACTGATCCCAAAAGCCCCTTGCCCTGAAATGTGAAAGAAATAGGTAAAGGAAGGGAAAAAGGGAAGCTGCTTCTGCTGCCTGCAAATTTTCCCTTGGTAATGCTTCTCTGCCAACCGCACCCCAAGAGGGGCAGGTCATGGCCATGCTTGGTCAAACAGCCCTGTTGTTCCCTGGGTGGAGGAACATGCAAAACCCTCCGTACAAACAGCTCACCTAAGCCTGCCATGGAATCCAGCAGTGGCAGAAAAGAGAAAGGAGATTTGGGTGCACTTTGAAGTCTTTTTTCCCTACTCCCTTTTTAAATATTTTTTATTACACACATGAAATGATTCACTCAACATCCTCAAGATGCTGAGGACCAACCAGGTCCTGCCGTGCTCCCAATAACCGACTTTTCTGTCGGTCACAGCTTTTGGCACAGACCCTTTAATCAAAGAAAACAGGCCAGAAGAAATACCTTTAGACTGGTAGGATCAGACAAGAGATCATATGGAGGAGCTACTCCTTACTAGAGGGATTACACAGTGCTTGAGTTTTCCACAGAAGTGCTGTGAGACCTGACAAAACAAGGCTGAAGAGACCTGTCACATACAGGTCCCAGTAGAAGGCTTCTCACCTTCTCTGTTGAAGCCTGGTTCTTCCAGAGCAGGATCTCTGCATCCGAGAGCCCCAGTTCCCGGAGAGAAGCAGTTTCCTTGTCACTCTCCTGCAGAGCCTGGAACTGTGACAAGCTCAAAGCCCCTGCAGCCTCTTCCCCAAAAGGCTTGTAGAAAGCTGCAGGGGCAAAGCATTTCCGCTTTGACTTGCACCTGTAACCCAAAGCAGAGAACAGCAGAAACTACCTTGTGCTGAGAAACAGCTGGGTAGGGACTGGCCTCTCCCACCCAGCCCCACTTCATCCTGCCCCACCTGGGCACAAATTGGTTCTGAAACACACACATTATCTGACCAAGCACTTGGTCAAAATAAATTGCTGCTGGCATTTGTCCCAAAAGTTCAAGAGTGCTCACCTCCTGCACCTCACCAGCAAGAGATGCTATAAGGAAGGAGAATCTGTGCAGCTGTTTTGGCTTGTGGGGCTCACTGTATAAAACATCTCCCCGGTTAGGAGGCCCCAGGCCCCTAGGCTGTGCTGGCCACATCAGGACTTACTGCTCAATGGAGACACTGGTATCAAGCTGGTGGTGAAGGAGGCTCTTCAGCTGCCTTTCTCCTTCTGTCTCCAAGTCTTCCAGGAGGAGGTCATCGCTGGACAGACTGGTGTTGACTCTGGGGAACACACACGCAACACGGAGGTGGCAAGAGCAAGAAACACTCCCAATCCACTGTACCAAGAGTCTCCCCACCTGCTTGATGCTTTTCATGGGGATTAAAGTGCCCAAGGAACCAAAATTGGCTTGACAAAACAAACAAACATGCCCAACAACATTAACCAGAAAAACAAACAGATTTTGAGAACATTAAGAATACTTCAGAGAGGGTAATTACACATACAACCTTGTTGTTTTTATTCCTAGAAGGCTGTTTTTTATTATTTAACTATTGCTTAGTTTCAAGTAATTAAAAATAGGCAAAAAGGGAAACTGGGTGTCTCAGCAGCGCAGGTGAAGCACAGTTTGCTCTCGCCAAGGACACCTGGCTCCACAGAGTCGCCGCCTCCCGCTTGTCCGCGGGTCCCACCCGCAGCTCGCGCCTCACGCCGGGGCCTCTCCTTCCGCGCTGCGGGGAAGCACCGCGGGCTAGGAAAGCAGCCCCGGAGCGAGTCAGAGCGCCGGTGCCGGGCAGCAGTTCCGCTCGCCCCTCCAGAAAGGGCCGCGGGACGCGGCTCTCAGCACCGCGGGTATCGCGGCCGCCCGCGCCGCTCACCTCCTCAAGGGCCCGCGCCTCCTGAGGCGAGCGGCCTGCAGCCGCGCCGCGCGCCCCGGCAGGGAGGAACGGGGCGGCCCGACGGGAGAAGGGGTGCTAGAAGGGAGCCCGCCCGTGGAAGCGGCCGTGAATCCCGAGAGGGGGGCTCTTCCCCTTCCTTTCGAGGATATATGCAAAGGGATATATGCATTAGAGAGGTGTAGCTATTTACAGCCTTCAGCAGAAATGAAACCCTACATAGAGGGCAGGGCTGAATCAAGTATTACACAAAGAGTTATTTTCCCCTACTAGTAAAAAGAGAGGGCAGTGTGGATCAAAATAACATTTTAATCAAAATAACATGCCAAACAGACATCCAATGAGATTAGCATAGCTCTTTACAGGCTTGGCACTATTCAATACATTTTCCTGTGCCCTTCTGATCAAACAAGCTGCACACCCATTTACAAGTTATTTTCCTACTTATTTTCTTACTTGCACATCTAGTATTTTTATCACAAATTCTGGTTGAAGAAAGGTGCTGCGGAAACAGCTGAAGGTACAAGTACAAAAGCAGTTTATTACCCAAAAAAAAAAAAAAAAGCCAAACAGACACAGGAACAAAACCCCCCTTGCAGCACTGGAAGCAGACCCAGTTGAAACATACGCCAGCTTGTAGTACAGGGCACTACATTTGTCAGACAGCAAATTTGTCTACAGTTCCTGGAGGGAACATCTGTTTAACAAGCAACTCACCAGAACCTGAATAAAAGCCTAGGAGGCTCTGACTGAGACCATTGAGGCTGCATTTAAGCAAAACGGAGGTGGAGGGCTCAGCTGCGAAGTCAGAGGGCTTAAATCTCCCAAAGGCAGCACTCTCAAATACACACATTTTTGCATGCGCTTACAAAGATTTAAGAACAAAAGCACATACTTTCAGCACAAGCTTTATGCAGTCTCTCAGACTGGACTCACCAAATTCCAGTGTGATACTGCAGAGATTAGCTTTATTTTTTATTCCAAAGCAAATTTTATTAAAATAAAAAAAATACAAAGAGATTTTAAACCCAAGTCCCCACAGAGCTTCAGATACGATATCGTAACACCAGTGAGTCTTTCAATCAAATGTGATCCTAAAACTGCGCTCTTGCTCCTTGCGGCGGCTCTCACAAACCTTTGTCACCTCTTCTACCTTTCTCTGCAACAGGGCTGAAAGAAGAAAGAAAGAGAAGTGACCCATCAGCATAAAATACAGCCTTACAGAGTTCAGCCTGCAGAAGGAAACATACTTGATTTGCTCAGGTTTGACACTGCACAGAGAAAGAGGAAAACACCAAAACACTGCTAGATGCCCCCGCAAGAGAAGATTTTCCGAGAAGTATTTTGTGGCATTCAGGGACTAGCAGGCAGATTCTGAAGATCCCTGGAACATGCCGTGACACTTTGCCCAGCCTGTTTCAGGCTTTTGCGATTTCAGCATACAGCTTTAGATAGCTAAACCCTTCATGAATAGCAACAGTAGCTGGCCTTCAGCTTGAGAAAAATTGATGTATCAGGCTTTTCCCCTACCCATCTCACACTTGAATTTTGCAAGATTCAGGTTAATTATAATCTGTTAGACATCTATATACTTTCTCACAAAATATCACAATTGTAACAAGCTTTTAGCTGTAAATATATAACTGTACAATGATACCAAAAAGCTGCAGCTCACTTGCACTCACATTACAGGCCTGTTACCTGCAGATCACTGATGTGGCAATATACAGGCAACTACTTTAGTTATTAACTTTAAATACTGTTGCTATTGCAACAAAAGTTTTGGCAAAAGATAGAGCAATTTCATGGAACCTTCTCAGATGTTATTGACTAGGTCTATGACATTATGTCATTCTGCAATTTAGAGATATTCCAGATTTTTATTCTATCAATCCTGGAATTTGACATAATCCTGTGCCAATCCTGGAATTTTCCAGTAACATATGAAGCACGTTCACCTCTCAGTTTATCTATTTTCAAAGATTCACCACACAAGCAAGACACAAATCTGCTGCACATATCTAGTCTTGTTCAATTCAGCACTCAGGTAAATCAAGAAAGAAACTGGTTGAGGCAATACCTAAGCACAAGGCTTCATCCAAATACTGCCTCTACTGGGGTCATGAAGGGACCTCCCTATGAAGGGAGCAACTTCATGCATCTGTTCAGCAAGAACATTTAATTGGCTCAGCACAAGAGAAGCTAAATAAACCAGCATCAAGTCTTAAGTTGCATATAATTCTTAAAAACCAGGCACATCAATAGCCAAAGAGAAAAGTATGCTTAGGAAAAGCTCATTTACTTTTGCAACACAGCCTTGGAGGCGTCTGACAGGAAACAAAGTTTTTAGCATTACATACAGGGTAAATATCTTGCATTTTTAAAGTTGTTAGAAATGCATCCTTCCCAGGCCTACTCTTAAATTACTAACAGTAAGGGCTAATTTGGTTACTTCAATATCACATGTTCTTTTGCAATCTAACATTCAAGTGCATATAAAAAGAGGAATTCTTCTCCTTGCCAATAATTCTATAGACAGTCACATTAATCATTTTCAAAAATATGCAGTTTAAGGTTTATTGCTTTTCCTTGTTTGAAGGGCTTTTTCAAAAAGTTAACCTGTAAAGATAGCTATTTTCAAGTTTATTCTGTAATTAGAGTCAGCAGTCTGATGATAGATGAGATATACCAATACTTACTAAGATAAGATAGAATTCATACATACAGAAGTCACAAATCTTCTAGAAAACACCACATTTAGTATTGGCATAAGCCAACATTATCAAATTAAAACCACTGGAAAAGTGCCTGCTTCCATCCAGGACTGACTGCACTGATGGGAGCACTTTGGACAGTACTGCAACCAGGTGGCTGCAATTCAGTGCTGGTGAGAGCTCCACTACTTTAGTCAGCAATGCCCCCCTGTGGCCAATACCATCAATTAAAATAAACAAACACACACCCTCAAAGTCACAGAATCACTGAATGGTTGAGATTGGAAGGGACCTCCAGAGATCATCCAGTCCCACCCCCCTGCTCAAGCAGGGACACCTAGAGCACATGGCACAGGGTGGCATCCAGGTGAGTTTTGAAGATCTCCAAAGGAGGAGGCTCCTTTTAAGCAAAAGGCATCAAAATTTTGTTGTACAAGTGCTGAGCTCTGGAAGCACCCTGGTATGCTAGCAAATCCAAGGATAAGGCAGCAACTACACTCAATTTCTCACTATGAAGTGCAGCTTCTGGTCTGCATTACCTTTCTGCACATGCATGCACACTTAACATACTTCATATTTTTATTCCTAAACAGTTGCACGAAACTCACCTGAATTCTGGTCAATCCACTGCAAAGAATCCATATGCGCATTCAAAATTTTACAGATCTGCTGAAGCTAAAAACAAAAGGTGCAAATATTAGAGTACACAAAAACCAAGAGCAGCAAGAGATAGACAGTTCCTGTACTTTAAAACTCAAAACTATTGAATTTCTCATATGCACAGCTTTACTAACAGTTATTTTCTTAAAGTCTTTGCAGCAACTATGTTATATTGCTTCTTGTCCGGCAAGACAGATTTGTTTGCCATATATCACTCTGGCTTGGTCTCACTCAAATTCAGACCTCAAATGCATCACATTTAATCATATTAGGTGGCAAGAATGAAACTGAATGGGGAAAAATCTGCAATGCTCTCTTCAGAAGGAGTTTTTTTTTTTTTTTAAACCAGGAAAAAGAAAATTTATCAGTAAAAACATGATGAGTACATAATTCAGATCTTATTTTCTTTGGGACACAAGTGTACTAGAAGTAAAAAAAAAGTGCATTTGTACAGAACTTAGATTTGCACAAGAAAGATGCAAGCGGCAGAGAAGGCAGCAAGATCAAAACTCTGACCTACCTCTGAGACAAGTTGCAACCTAGGCAAGAAGTCAACAAGAATGACAAATGGAGTTCAGGCTAGAATGCTTTGGAATTTAAAATTTTAGAGAATGTCAATCTTATGACAGACAGGCTGGCTTGCATGCTTCTTGCTAGAAGCAAGTGGTCTCAGGAACAAAACAAAATACTCTTCCAAGGTTGGAGACACAAGCAGCAGAATACCCACAAATGAATAAGTGAAGAGTTACAAAGGAAAAGCTCCTGTCTATACTGACATGAAAACGAAGTTTGGACTTACTGGGTCACTAGTGTCTGCTGGGCCTCCTGATGTATTCAGGTGCTCGATTATGTCCTTAAGATCTTGTGCCATACGCTTTAACTGAGCATCTATGTTTTCGGCCAGTTTATATCTGCAAAACAATGGAGAAGCAACATCAAAGTCTTCACAGCGAGCCTCAGAAGACCTGCTCTCAGTTGTAGCATCTTCAGGTGACCAGAATTAGGCCCCATGCTTTCCAACCAAGACACAGTAGATACATGGGGACTGCATCATGAAGAGGCATTTTATTACACATTTGAGGTAACACCTAATATCTTAGCTCTTGCAATAATCTATGGTTACAGATATGCAATACTGCTGACGGCTTTCTAGAAGCTTAACACCAGAATTAAAGTAACCAGCTAGACAAGACTGTTCCAAGATTCATGCCTCTTGAACTGAATACTTTAACCTGCTAAGATTCAGTACTGGTACCATGTTTACAAGGATACTTGAGCTGCACAAAGTGCTTTCTGCTCATATTAATTCTGTCATTAATCACTTTTTAAAAGCAAGTTTTGCCAATTCTAATAGCCTTTTCCAAAACAGCTACTTAGACCCACATCCATGAAGTTTTTCATGTCGATTAAAGGGGCTTTCAGTTGCAATTTCCCTATTTTTAAGGTCCAAAATGTGATGCATAAAACAGGGTTACACATTTTAAAGAGGATATCAATAGTTCAATACTGTCATGCTTGCTATCCTACTTCTGACTGGACATCACTACACTAGCCTGCTTATCACACGTTCAACACAGATTTATCTTACGTTCTTTCCCTTTCTTCATCTGCATGCTGCAAGTAAATAGTCCCACTCTGTTCCTTCACAGACTCCTCCAGAGGGGTCAACAAGTCTTCCAGCTCTTTCTGTTGTGACAAAATAAAGTCTAGTTCCTGATCCAGCCTGAAAGGAAAAGTAGTATTACCCACAGATTGGGTCCAGACATGGAATACATTCTAGGACTTCTGCACAAAACCACAGAACATGCAAATAAAGCCATCTCCAGGGCTCATAGCTTCTTACCTCTTCTGATCAAGTTTCACTTTCTCTACTTCTCTGTGTAATGATGTAATCTAGAAACAGAACAAATTTAATTGTAGGAAGATGCGAGATCATCTGGCAAAAAGTGGAAAAACTGAGAAAAGTAGTTCTGTGCAAATAATTATCACAGACAGGAAATAAACATATTTGTAGACCAGAAAATATTTAATAAAACTTTTTCACTTACCCCACTTTCCTTGAAAGTTCAGCTCTAAGGTAGCTTGTTCACATAACTCCATACATATTTCTAATTAAAAAAAGACTTATGTCTGTCTAAGTATCCATATTTAATTGTCATCTTTAAGACAAAAGATAATCTACTAGATGGCTTGCTGCATCTATAACTTAATATCTTTTAAAAATTAAACAAAATTAGGTTGCACTAGATGCCACCTTACCTTCTCTCCATTCTCTATCAATGTCCGATCCCAGGCATTAACTTGAGTAGCTTGATGAAGGAAGTGCTTCTCTTGATCTTCAAGTTCCAGACTCCACTTGTTTATCAAGCTCTCCAGCTGGGCATACGTCATCACTGGAGGTGCACTGAGAAGCATGAGCCAGTACAGGGGTACAAGATCAAAAATCAAGGTGTAAGCGTAACTAACAGCACCCACTCACCTCCCCTTCCTCCAGACACCAACAGTAATATTGCTATTGCTCAAACCAAAAATCCCACTCACCTGGTTGTTGCTGTGGTTACAGTAGCTGTAGAAGTCACAGCTCCAATGGTTCCAGTGGTAGTTAATGGCTTAAGATTCAAAGCAAAACTTACACTAGGAGCAGAAGAGCCTGAAAGAAAAGACTCATGTTAAACAACCAAAGGTCACATCTAATAGAACCAGAACAGATTCTATTTACAATTCTAACCCCAATGCCGCATAATGTCAAAAGGGCCCTTTTAACAAGGGAACGTCGTTTGAGATGTACACAGAATGCATATTTTGACATTACTGATAGCAGTGCATTATAAATACCTGTAAGCATTACAGTAGAAAGCACAATTGACAGCCTACATTTATGGGCATCATTCAAAGTAAAAAAAATAAAACAAAATAGCAAAAACCACACGTGCCTCAGTCTGCAGGTATTTTAATACTAGCTCTAGTAACTGCACCCAGTTCCTACCTTGCACAATTGCAGGTACAGTGCATTTTGCAGAAGAATTTCTAATTTCTTCCCCAGTCTCCCCCCAGCCTTTTTTTTTTTTTTCTGTACTGCAACATCAGCATGGCCCTTTTCTACTGCAGAGCCCTGATGTCGGTGTTTTTTTTTTTTTACTGCATTTAATTCTTACTAGTCACGGTGCTTGTTGCTGCAGCTGTCGTTCCAGGAACTTTCAATCCAAATCCAAGAGTTCCAAGAGTGCCTGTACTAGTGGAAGGGGCACCAACTGTAAACAGAAAACAAGAATTGAGTACCCCATGTGTGAACACCTAACTTAAGGGTCAAATTTAACATTAATGTCAGATGCAGCCACTCATAGCACTGTCCAACACATACCTAGATATAAAGCTCAACTGTGGTGATAATTTCTCTCTCTCAAAAAAAAAAAAGTCACATAAGCTGCAGTTGCCACTCTGCCTGCCCACTCTGAAATTAAATGTGCTTCTTTTGGACAAAACTTTCTATAATTCACAACCAAAGAAAGTTTGCCATGAAACAAGTGCTACAAGAGGATCTCAAGCTTCATTACTGACAGATGCCACCAAGCATTCTCACCATATTTTCTTCCAATATATAAATTCTGTATTTTGTGACTTACGTGAGAGGCTTGTGGTGGTGGATGAGGTTGGTGCTGAGGAACTTGCTATAGATGCAAACAATGTAGGCCCAGATGAACCAAGAAGGGAAGTTGTGGTGGTAGTAGCAGTTGTAGAAGCTGTGGACGTTGCTAGAAACCAAACAGTAGAGTTTCAAACAAGCAGGTATTTGGCAAATTCTAACACTTCAGAATAGCCAAGCTGAGAAGCTATGAATCTTTCACAACATGGCAGTTTTTGAAGGAAGAGAATCCTGAACTTTCTCCTGTACTCGTCCTCTTCCCCTTTGTAACCTTTGCAATTACTTGTGTTTCAGTTGCAAAAGTGCCCTAAAACACACTGCAGAACACAACCCTGCACACAGGACAGCACAAGACCTGGTATATTTACTGAGAAAGTTCAGTGAACTTCAACAGATTACTCATGCCATTGTAATTTCACACTAACAAATACACGTGACCCAATTCCAGACTCCAGCAGAGACATTAAGTTGAGAAGGGGATTCTCTATTCTTTGAATCTCTATTTTCTCAATCACCTCCTACCTCCAAGTTTGGCTCCAAATGACAGCGTGGGTGCCTGGCTCATACCAGTGGTCAGTGTTCCTGGGGGTGCACTTGTAGCTGTTGTTGAAGTCAATGATCCAAAGTTTAGACCTGGAACAAGTAGCAGAAGTTTAAAAGAAAAACACCCACACATGAGCAAGTTATTTCTGATGTGTAAAATCTTAAATAACATTTCTAATGGACCCACAGAGTAAGAACAAATCCAATTTTAGCCCTCGCTGAGGAAATTCCTGAGACCTGCACTACCCCCAGCACAAACTGAAGGCTGCAGCCTGAGTTTTTGCTGGACTCTGAGGACACAGACAGGTTTGTGGCCTGGCTTCAGCAGCAGTTCAGCATCCTGGACAGGGAGCTCCCCTTCAACTCCCAACCCCACCTCCATCCTCCCCACCAGACCCACCAAAAACATCCTCTAAGCACTCCAAACGCAACTCCAACCCTTCTGCTCACAGTGGCAGAAATATCTAAGCCTTGGCTTCTGAACCTCTCACGTAGGAGCCCTCAAACCCCCTCAAGCGCCTCCCAGCAGAGCCTCATCACCCACCCGTGCTCTGCGCGCCGAGGCTGAAGGCGGCCGCTGGCTGCGCGGCTGCCCCGGCGGTGGCGAATATGAAGCCGGACGGGGCTGCTGCTTGACTCGAGGGTGCACTAGCTGGGGCAGAGCCAAACCCAAAGCCTCCTGTAATGCCCGTAGCTGGGGCTGTGCTGCTGCCTCCCAAGTTTAGCTTGGGCGCATTCCCCCTAGGAAAAAGAAAGAAAATTGTTTGTGACATCCCAGGACTAGGAGACAGCTTTCTTCCACAGTGTTTGCTGACAGCAAAAATCCTAACTCCAGAGACACATGTCAGGTTCATCTCTCACACTAACTACAGCTCATCTTTGACACAGAATATTGTCTCTCCAGTCCCTTCTCAGCCACAAGGCAAGTGACACAAAGCCAAGCCCCTCTTCACACCCACCCAACACCTCTTCTCATTGCTATCAGTAAGATCCAGGTTCTTGCTACCCTTCATTCCACTTCTATCAGCATTACCTAAAAAGCACCTGCCTAGGCAGAACCAGGATTGCCCTGGGATGTTTCATCACATTTTTACTCTACCTCAGAAAGGAGAAATCATTCTATACATTCCCATTCCAAAGTTCATAGCCTCTTGACACAAAAGAATGGTCTTGCTTGAGTAAAGAAAGATGCTGAATACCCCAAGCTTTGCCTGCAACACTGGAGACATCAAGACCTAATATACATACATTATAAACAAGACAACAAACTCTTTTCTTTTTCTCAGTTCAAACAGCCTAGGCTCCTATTCCAGAGGAAGCAGCAGAACCCCCAGCTTCCACCAAGGGAGCAGCTCCGGGGACTCACCCCAGCGAGAAGGCGGCGGGGGCGGCCGTGGCCGCGGGCTGCGCGCCGAAGCTGAAGG
>NW_010583014.1:27099-38011 GCF_000705375.1 Tinamus guttatus
TCCTGCTCTGCAGGCTGCTCACAACGTTTTATAGGGGGGCATCTGCCACGTGTGGGGTCCCAACCAGCCTGACTGTCCCTGCTCTGCCCTGGCTTGTCCTGTCCATCACCTCTCCCGTCCCAGCTCGGCTGTGCCTCAGTCTCCCCATGTGTGGAACAGGGATAATTAAATTGCTGCAGACTTGCTCTTCTGTAAGTGCTGTGGGGAGCTTATTGGGAAGCAGTGTTTCTTGAAGAAGGGCACTTGTGTTTGAAAAGCAGGTTGAAAAAAAAACACTTTTTTTTTTTCAAAAGCCTGATAAAAGAGGATTTTTGCCTCTTGTATTTGCAGAATTGAGTGTTGACTTGGTAACAGCTTGCAATGACCTTGCTGGTGAAACTGAAGCTGTTGGTGTGATGAGCATCTTCCTGCCCCCTCAGCTGCTGCTGTCCTGGGGTAGCAGGTGCTTTACGTGCTCAGGAGAAGAGCCAGGGCCTGTCTCAAAGCTCACACAGGCAGGGCAGGAATTATCCTCCTCATCAGGAGGAGCTGAAGGACAGAGATGAAGGTGATTTTCCAGGCAGTGCAGCCAGGCAAGGCACTGACTTGTGCGCATCTCAGTCCAGTTTTAAGCAAAAAAAAAAAAAAAAAAAATCTTTGCTATCTAGGGAGAGACCAGCTGCTTATTCCAGCCGCAGGGAAGCTGACACCTCCCCATTCCAGGGAGGCAGGGAAGAGCTCCCGCACACTGAGCGCATCCCTAGGATGCCCCTGCCCAGGTCTGTTTACTGCACGCGGGAATCGCTGGGGTCATTTGCTGCGGGAGGCGTCAGGAGAGTGACGGAGGCAAAGAGGACACCCAATTCCCTGTGAAAAGTTAACTTTTCCAATTGCAGTTGAAAGCTGAGTTGGTTTGACCTAATTTCCCACTCCAAGGGTTAACCGCTCTCCGCGGTGCAGCAGGCCCTCCAGTGAGTGCAGCCAGACAATGCCATTTAAGTGAATGTTCCCAGCCTCCAGAAGTCCTGGAGATAGCTCCATCTTGCTCACAGTAGGTGTTACATTAGCTGCTCAAACCATATTCCACTAAATTAGAGCTGGGCTGATTTAGACAATCACTGGGTCATTCTTTCCTCCAACTCCCAGTCTCACACAGAGATAACAGCAGCTGGGGGAAAGCAGGGAGGTGGACGGATAGCAGTTTGCTTGCTTATTAGGGGTTAGATGCAGTCTTGAGACTGTGATTTGCAGAACACGGCCGATACACCACTAACAAAAACCCCAAAGTTAAGTGATGCAGTATTTGTTTCGGGTCTAATAAAGACACTTAAACAAACGCTACACCTTTTTTCCCTCCTTTGAGGCAAATATAGGCATTAAGAGGCCTTTATGAGCCAGAATGAAACCCACGGTGGGCAGGAATTCAGGGGTGAAAGCTGCTCAGGCCACAGCTGGCTTGAGATACCTGAGGGAGAGTGGCCAGAGCCCTGGACCAGGGGTGCTGTGTGACTCCATGTGTTACTGTGTGTGTGTATATACACATATATGCCTATACATGTATATATCTTCCTATCCTAGCTATTCTATACCTCTTGGAGCGTGTTTGTACATCCCTTAGTGCAAGAGGAAGGTGGCTTTGCTTTCGCCTGTGAATGCAGCAGCAAAACGATGCTCCTGCAGCGGATGACGTGGCTGCTTTGCAGGGTCCTGCCGGGGTCTCCTCGCACACAAACGTGGCTGCTTCCTCGTAGCAAGGAGCCCTGCTCGTGTTTAGAGGCTTTTCTTGTCCCACTTAAAGCCTCTGGCCCAGCAAAATCTTAAGTGGATGCTTAAATCTAGGACTCAGTGCATGTGGCTGGAGCGGTGCTGCTGGAACACGGAGCGGGGCCGGTGCTGCTCCCCGAGGCAGCCCAGCCCTGACCTCTTTTTCTCACATTACAAAGTCTCTAGCAGTGCAAAATGTAGTACAAATGCTCTGAAAAGCAGCGACTGCAGGTGTGCACCAGCTTCAAGGGATTAAGGAGTGGGAGGAAGCAGCAAAAGACAGGAGCCAAGGTGATGTGTAAGTGCCTGTAATTTAAAGGGAAAAGGGGCTGTTCGTTTGGCTCCAGAGGCTCGGCTGCTGCTTACCGTGATGTTTTTGGTGCTGGTGTGAAATACTGTGTTTCTGAAGGTGTGTCTGAGGCGAGGAGCTGCTTCTGCATGCAAACACAAAGGGCACCATGAAGGGAGAATTACTTATCTATCTATTCCCATTGCTCCCTTTAAAACTCACTGTAAGGATGTTGCTGTGACCCAGGCCTCTGTGACACGATGCCTCAGGTAAGGCAGATTGATACACAAATTTTGAGTTTATTAGAGTTGAAAGACCTTTCAGAAACTCACGGGGAGAGGGAGGATGGGGGATCTGATCTACCATTGCTCAGGGAAGAAATGAGCCTGAGAGGAGCCCTCAGAGGTGGCCCTGGTTGTGGGGACAGGACTGGTGCTGTCCTCGGGCTGCTAGAGGATCCCCTTAAATCCCAGCCTGGATTGAAGCCCCCAGCCCTCCCCGCTCTGGTGTCGAGGGCTGCTGGGGATCTGAGCAAGTTCTGCACAAGCCCACGGGACTGGGTGACCACGGAGCAGCAGGGCTTGTGCATCTGCACTCACATTAAGGGTCTGCTGGGAACAGTGTGGACTCCTTCCATACCTGCCTATTCCCTGGGTGTTTTCAGGCCTACTGCGTGGATATGAGCTTTCTGCCTGCTATAGAAAACATTGGGTGCAATGAGGGTAACAGTTCTCCTTAGGTGACTGGTTGGCTGGTGGTCTTGGCTAGTCTGATAACCTTGTTTCTCATGAGCTAGGGCATGTTAAATCCATGTTTGTAGCAGTGAAAGGCCTTGCTGCAGCCTGGTTGTATGACTGCAGAGGACCCGTGTTTGTGCGGCATTTAAAGCTGGCAGGAAGGTCTTGCAGTTTGGTTTCGGGCGCCTGCAGTTGTCCTGGGCACTGTGTGGCCTCCTTTTCTGTTGCTGCTCCAATTTTCCAGCTGCTCACACATGTGGAATCCTCTCATTTCGAGGAGATAACATTTCACACTCCAGTTTAGAGGAGCTCTCAGATCCAGGGCACGGAGCGTGAACACCAACTCCCTTCCTTGCCCCGTGAAATGGGAAACTGTGGACGGCGACTCTAATCATGGGAACTAGAGCAGCTTCCAGCAGAAGCCCCCGATCCCGAGGGCTTTGCCCAGACCTCCCAGCACGAGGGCAGCGCTTCCCGCGGAGCCGACGGCCGGATCCCGCTGCCGAGACGCGCGGCGGTGAGTGGTCCATGGGGATGCGCGCGCTGATGGGGGACCAGCCTTCCAGGAGAAGCTGGAGGCTCAGATGTGGCCACAACTGCATTAACTGTTAAAAGGAAAAAGCGCTGCTTAACACACTGCTTAATTAGGCTGTGAAACTCATTGCCACAGGAAGCCATCAAGGCCAGGCACTTCACAAGAGTCAAAAAAGGGTTAGGCATTACGGTGGATGGCCAAAATATGCAAAAATATCTTAGCTAATGATAAATTTTGCCGCGGGTTTATTAAATCACACATTTAAGCTGGTCTCTTCCCTGTAGAGTCCAGGAAGGTGCTTAATGTCAGGAAAGTAAAGTGGCCTGTCCCCCTGCCCGTCATTGTGTGGCCAGGTCTTGGGGTTTGCATTAACACGGCTGCTCGTGGGGAGGCGGGAGCGGGATACGAGGAGGCCGATGCCGGATCCGACGCGGATCGACAGCCGCTCCGGGGGCACTTGGCTCCTGTTAGGGCGCTTGATCCCTGGCTCTGCCTCTGTGTAGCCCGGAAATCTGCATAGTTTGTGAGTAATGAAAGTGGGAGCACAAAGGTGAAACGAGAGTTTGCTTCGCTTTTAGAGGAATACATTTCCCAGATCATTACATTTTTGGTTCATGCGCTGAGGGTTTTCTCTCCCTGGGAAATTTTTACAGTAGATTGAATCTGATCATTGAGAAACTCATGTGGAAAACAGGTTAGATGCAAGTGAGAGACGCGGCCCGCGCTGCCTCCCCCTCGTTTCCTCTCTGTACCCCCAGGATGCTGAGACTAACAGTAGATTTAGGGAAATTAATTATCAGTTAGTGGCTAGGTGAAGTCTCAGGCCTCTCTTTCTGGATTAATGGCCAGAGAACAGGGCTCAGCCTTCTGGTACCTGTGCAACATGGGGAGGTGAAGAAGGCTCATCTTTTCCCAATGAATGTTAAGATTTTCTTTCCTGCCTCCTGGGTTTTCATTTCAGCATCCGAGGGTTGATAAAACCTCCTTTTGGTAGCTAGATTTGTCTTTATTCCTGCTTCAGTTACGGATTGCAAATGTAGTTTTACACCAGCCCACACCTCCACCCCGCAGGACAGTGAGAGTTAACACGGGAGAGTTGCCCTGTCAGCACCAGCTTTTGGTCTCTGTGCAGCAAACGCTTGTCCTGGTTATAAATGGATCCATGAAGAATTTATTTCTTTTGCTGTTTCTGGGCTCTCTATTCCCCAGCTCAGGTTCTGGAGCGCCCAGGGTTATCACTCTCGCTTTGTGCTGCGCTGTCCATCTCCTTCCTGGGCTCTTTTTCTTTCCCTCCTACAGCAGAGCCATTTAGGCATCCATAAAACTCCAATAAAATTTTCTCTCCCACATACTTTAGCAAGAGCAGAAAAATGTCTGCTTCACTTCACAGACATTTTGATGTGGGGGGAACAGGCTTTATATTAAAAAAAGTGAACAGCGAGTCAAATAACGAGCACAGAGAAAAAGGGCAGCTTTTGCAGGCCTGCTGCACTCCCACCTGCTCCCCTTTGGAATAATTATGCCGTGTAAATCTCCCTGTTTCAGAAAGGGCCAGAGAGCCAAAAACAGCACCACTCATCTCACTCAGAGCCCTGAATGGAGAAATAGCCTTAGTATGAGCACAGCTTGGCTGGGGGCCAGCTGTCTGTGCGTGGAAACATATTTAAACCATTGAAAGCGCAGGGTATAAACAAGAATTTTCAAAGTTTGAGGCTTTTTTTTTGCAACTCCAGGCAATGAGAATTAGAGTCTATAGTTATTAAGTTCCCATCTGGTGGCTTTTTTATGAAGGAATGATATTTGCATGTTTCCAGCAGAGAAAAGCTGTTTTTAGCTCAGATAAAATGGAACATTTTGCGATGGTATGGGAAATAACAGATGATGCTGATTTTAGCAACTGGGGTTGTAGGTTTCACCAGCTGCCCTTTAAAAAAAAATTATTTATCTTTAAGTAACGACAGCCAGTGTCTTTGCTAGTGTCCTTACCGCCTATTGCCTTGGAAGGCTTTGGCCAGTGGAAATGGAGGAAGAGATCTCGGAGAGAAAGCAGATAGCCCATGGGCACGTCCGTGCGGCTGCTTCCCTGCCTTCCTTGGCCCTTAGGGGCTCTTTTCTGGGTTTCAGCAGGGCTGGGGCAGCGAGAGGGGCAAGATGCCAAGGGCCTCTCTGGGGAGCAGGGCGGGCACGGGGATTGTTAATATTCCCAAACACACAGGGCAGGAGCCGCACGGATTAACGTGGGAGGAAGCCGGTGCCCGTCTTCTTCTGGAAGCTTTTCCCCCATCCAGCGCATCCTGGATCCAGACGCAGCCTCTTCAAGCAGCCTCCTCGGGCGCTGCCAGCGCGGAGCCCTGCACAGCGTAAACACAGCTTGGGCAGCAGCTGAGCGGCAGCAGCGCCGCTTCCCACCCAACCAGCTGCTCCGCGGGCACAGCCGGCGCCGGGCGAAGCCGGAGCCGGAGCGGGAGGCAGCGCCGGCGCTCGCTGCGGTGCCAGCAACGTCCCAGCCTCACCCAGTGCAGCGTGATGAAGCCCCAGCTAAGTGCGACTCCGGGCATAACAAGCACGCGATGGAGCAGGGTGGGTTTTTTACATGTATAGAATCACACGCGCTGTTTGCAGCCCTGGCAGCCGTGTGGCGATTCTGCTATTGCCGTAGGAGATGGCGAGTCTCTCCGTGTGTCTCCTGGAGAAGCCGGGGGTGTTGCCAGCTTTGGGATGAGGATCTGTGGGGCTGCTGCGATGCTGCAGTGCGCGGCTGCAAACAGGGCTGCCAGGGCAAGAGGAGCTAATTCTCACCAACCTGCTGCTACCAGCAGGGCAGTTAAGCCATTCTGCCTCTTCCTTCCTCAGGTTTTGTGTCCATGGATAAGTGCAGGAACAACAAGCCCACGGCTCTCCATGGCCTGGAAGCTGCTCATTCCAGAGACCTGAAATCCCGGTGAGCGTCGAGGAGCTCAGCCAGGTGTGTGTGATGCAGACTCCGCAGGTTGCCTCCTTCCAGGAGCTGCCGGCGGCAGGTCCCAGGCCATGGAGATGATCTGGGTTTTAAGCACGACGCAGCAGATCCCCCGCTTGGCTCGGGGCTGGCTGGGCTGCTCTGCAGATGAGCGTGTGCTGTTGTGACAGTCCGGAGAGCCGCTGTTCTGAGCGCTTGCCAATCACCAGACTGCTGCCAGTCTGTGTCAAATGAAGCATCCCAGGCCCTGTCACATTAAATCCAGCAGCTCTTTCATTTGGAGCAGAGCAGTTTGTTTATTTGTGTTCCCTCCCCTCCTTTTGGGATGCCACACTCGATCATCTCAGGGGTCTGGCCTGTCTGTACAGAGCCTGGAACCACAGTGGAACTCGGTGCCCCTTAAAGAGCCCTCATCCCGGGGCAGGGGCTGCTGCTGAGCGCGTTGCTGCGGTGCTGTTTCCAGGAGAAAAGGTGGGAATGAGGAGCAAAGCATGGAATAGGGTACTGCAGAGGGCCTGCTTGCAGCCCGCTTGCGCAGCCGTCCGCAGCGCTCGTCTGCAGCAGTTCAAGGGCAGGGTGCCCCAGCCTGACGGATGGCGCAGCTGCTCTGCCCTGTCGTCGCTGGGAATACGCGATGCAGACGACGGGCGCGTTAATTTGCCCCGGCAAAGGCTGCGCTGCTCCTCACTCCTTCCACGCTGCAAGCGGCGTGGGGGGAAGGAGGCCCCCAGCACAGTCAGCCTCCCTCGCCTCTCGTCCCTGGATAAATCTCTCTGGAAATGGGGGGAATCGAGCCAGGTGGCCTGCTGCAACCATATGGAGGGATGGAAGTGGAAACGGTGCATTGCGTGATCTCACGGGAGAGCGCAGGGTTTGCTGACTCGGTCTGCGAGCTGCACGGTGCGGAGCAGAGGCTTCCAGGCCGGAGCTGGGAGCGAGCGGGTGTCCCCGGCAGCCTCTCCGGGCTCCGGCAGTGGAAGAGATGGAGCAGGAGAGCTCGTGCCGGGCAGGTTTCCTGGCTCTGCTCGGGAAGAGGTGACCCTGAGAGGAGGCTCATCCAGGTCGTGCAGGGGGAGGATGCAGAGAGGGGCCTGTCTGGCACAGGGAAGAGTGATGATGAGCGGGTTGGAAACATGATCACAGGGAGGAAGCACGACTCTGCTCACAGAATATCCCTCTTTCATCAGCTCAGGTTCCCCTGTCCATGTAGGAACGTTGCGTGAATCAAGTTTGTCAGTGCGTAAAGGGTGTGAAGACTGGTCAGCTTCTGTTGCCTTCTTAGCTTGGGAGAACACAAAAAAAGGTGTTTTTTTTTTTTCATTATAATGAGTCTGTTTAAAGAGAGAGTTTATTTCTTGTCATTATTCACTCTGGTGCTTCTTTTGCCTTTGTAAAATGTTAATTCAGATGTTATGACGAGTATTTTCTTTGCAAGAATTAAAAACCTGCACAGCAAAAAGACAGGGTTCCACGGCTACCAATCCCTTGACAAGATGAATTCTGCAAGCAGAATTACCAACTTGCTGCTGTTGTCATGTTCGCCGACTGGATGTGCTTCAGTTCAGCCCTGATCCATGGCAAAAAGATATTTTCCTCCCTTATCTTGCAAGGGGCTCCAAGTTGATTAAGAGCAAAGGAGCTTTTAACTGTGGATTTTTCTCCTCTTGGAGAGAGTGACTGTTGCCTGTGGCTTTTTGTTTCACAAAATAGTTTCTGGTCATTTCAGAGTTATTGTATAAAATGATAGGGAGAGCTTGTCCACGGATGAGTGGACATCACTGAGGAAGAAGGATGCCTGTTAAGGGCTGTCTTTTAGCAAAGCCTTTACACAAATCCCCATGCGAGATGTCACTTCCCTCCCAATGTCCCTTTAAGGAAATGTAAAGACAAATGTGGCTGCATTATCCCCCATATCTGACAATCATCCCCGTGACATCCTTCCCTTTCATTACAGGAGCAGAGATTGACTCACGGGGTGACTCTGCTCTCAGCTGAAACCACATACAGTAAGTGGAGACGCAGGGAGCCGCCGCGGTCTCCATGGAGACAGCACACTTACAACTTAATGTGATCAACAGATGCTGCAATAATCCTGAAAGATGGAGAAAATGTTTCAAACCGAGTGTTGTTTATGGTGGTTCAGAAGATGTTGGAGTTTGCTCTGTTGTGACTGGGCTCCGTGTAAACGCGCGCTCTGCAGCAAACACACAGATGTCTGCACGGAGGGGGAATCGCTCTGCTGGCCAAAGCAGCCGGGAATTGGGCCGCTGCGTTGCTGTTCCCGCTGTTTGCTCCTGGGGAGGCCGCTCCGCTCGTCCCTGCGGCTGCAGAGTGGGGCAATGCGGGTTGTCCAGGGGATGGGCACTGCCTCTTCCGTGCTCCGGGTGGAACAAGGTGAAACCCGTGACGTTCGGACGCGCGGGGAGCTGAACGGGGATCTCCCTCCACGCAGTGTGACCTGCTGTGGTGGCTGACGTCAAGGCTTCCAGAGCACGCTTTATTTCTGCTTCATTCTGCTGCAAAACCTTTAATAGCTGGTTGTTTCCCGTTGAATTTTGTAAGATGTGAGATGCTTTCTGCCTAGCCCTCCCTGATGGTGACACAGCTCCCCTGCTGTCACTCCTGGGCTCCTCTCAACAGCCTCAATGTGGGGAAACGTGGTCCTGCTTGGACAGAAAGCACCCGAGGAGAGGCAGGGGGAGATTCATCCTGCATCAGGGAAACCCTGGGGTTTCTCTCGTCCTGGAGCAGCTCCTCTCCAGCGATGCAGCAGCGTCCGGAGCGGAGACTGGTTTTACAGAGGACAGACTTGGTCAGGTGCTTCCAGGTAGGAAGCATCTGCTGCCCTGTTTGAGGCATCTCTTCGCTAGCCTTGGAGACACCCAGGCCTGGGAAGTCCAAGGATTCCCTGTGCAGTGCTTGGTTTTCCTGTACACGCAGGGGATGTAACTCACAGCGCAGCGGTTATCGATCAGGAGCCGTCTCCAAATAACGTCAGGAATGCATCTCCTCCCCAAAAGGACAGGGTATCGAATTCAGCGCAAGAAATTCCTCGATGAAGTCCCAGGTGGGCCCCTGAGATCAGCCCGGTGATTTTTTTGAAGCCTTGGCTGCTCCGAGTGAAACTGCAAATTGAATTAGCTCGGAGGGAGACAGCCCCGGCCGGGCGCTCCGGGAAGCTGAAGGACAGCTTATTGATTTTCATGTTTCGAAAAAAATTAAATGATATCCCTTTTTGTTATTTAAAATGCTGCTTAAGCAATTTAGTAATGGGATGTTGAAGGCCCAGTTCCAAGCTCTGAATTGGCTGAGGGAGGGGGAGATACTTCCCTTGACAAGAGAGGTAGGTGGAAGAAAGATTTAGTGTAATTGCCTTCCCTTCCAAATAATTGATGGTGCCGAAAGAATGGCTATATTTTGCCAGCTTCCTCTCCTTCATACCATTTATTAAAGATATAATAATTAATTATGTAAATAGTTGATTTATAATCAACAACACTGGGAGTTAATTGATTTTTTTATGTGTGAATTTCTATGATGGGAGAATCCCGCGGAGGTGGCGGTGCCGTCCTGCAAGGTCCAGCGAGGGGCAGCAGCTGCGGTTCTGGTCTTGGTGCTGGAGGTTTAACCCTTCCCCATCCCTAGAAGGTGAGTGGTGTGCAAGGAGCGCCGCGAGGGCACGATGGAGGCTCCTGATTCCCATGCTGTGGGAAGGAGCATCTGGTTCCCGGAGCTGCCCCTGCCTTTGGTGGGAATGAGCCCTGCTCCGCTCGGCGCTTCCGAGGGGACCAGGGCAGCACCAGGTGCTGCCTGGAGAAAATGGGAGAGCCCCATGTCCCTTGCCCCGCCACTCCAGCCCTTCCCTTGCTGCTGTTTGAGGCAAATCTTTCAGAAACGGCTCTTAATCAAATGAATGTGCAGTTATAAATAAAATGCCACCTCCTCCTCCTTCTCCCCTCCAACTCCCAATCTTGAACCTTTGCCCAAGCAGGAGAATGGGAAATGTTTGAAGATGCAGCAGGTGGCAAGAAGGTGCCACGTGGGGCCAGGTCCCTGTTTTCCAGGGTCCTGTCCTGGGAGGGATGGCTGAGGAGGGTGGAAAGGCCTGGTGCGAGCTGAGATGTCCTCCGTAAATGTGTCCACGTGTCCACATGCCGCAGTGGCTCTGCAGTCCAACTCGGGCGCCCGGCTGTTGGCTGGGGGTGAAAATGCCTGTCCAGCCCCATGGCCGGCAGTTGGGAAAAGCTCTGCAGGGCTGTCCCCATCCCGTGCTCTCCGTGGAACTGCGGGATCGGGTCCGGCCCCGTGGGGCTCCTTGAGGAGCCTGGCTGAGCAGGAGGCTCCTGCTGGGGCCGGGAGCTGCCTGCTGTGACACAGGGGACGTGGGAACCCGGCTGGGGTGGAAACTCTCCCCGTGCTGCCCGAAGTTCCTTGACCTTCAGCTGAGCCCCGAGCTGCCTCCTCTCCGTGATGAGTCGGCGCTATTAATTGGAAATCCAATTCTGGAGGTTGTCCAGGCGAGCGCTGAGCCAGCAGCGCTCGGCTCTGCGGGCAGGACAGGGGACGCGCCCGGGCCTGCGTGCGGCCAGCGGTGGCAGCGCGTGCGCCCCGCACGTGCAGGGCAGCCGGGCCCTCGTCCTGCCCCACTG
>NW_010583014.1:50985-66863 GCF_000705375.1 Tinamus guttatus
GAGCAACACAGGACACTCCAGGCCGGTGGTGTCTGCCAGACACGTCCTGCCTCCCAATTCCTACCCTCATCGATCGCGTCTTTGTGGGCCTGACTCAGGTTTACTGCGTCACATCGAACCTTTGCAGATGCCAGAGCCCTGGCACTGTTTGTGGAGAGGAGCGCGCTGTCTGCTTGAATTAAATTCAAGCCATTGCAGCTCTCTATTTTACTCGGGCAGGATTGATCTTTCGGAGGGGGTGCTGTGGGAAGCAGAAATAGATGCTTGAATCTTTTGTCATTTGCACCCAAGGAAAGCACAAGTCGCACTCAGAAATCGATGCTGCTACACCCGACCTACATTACCTTTGCCAAGAAGAGTGTGTGGAGGCCAGGCCCGTATTAAAGACGCTCACGGAGGAGATGCTGCAGCCCTTCCAACGAGAGGTGAGGTTGCAGGGAGTTACTCTGTGCAGGAGGGAGAACGCTCCCTTAATAATTCACTTCCTGACCTCTTGAAGTACAATGCAGAGAGAAACCTCCATCCTTCCTGAAGAACTTGGTCTAGGAGCCAAGCTTGTTAATAAACCTATTCTTTACCTGTATCCCCACTTTCTTACATTGCAGTGGGTCTGGAGCCCTTCATCTTTATTATCCCTTACTGCTATCTGTCAGGGCCCATAAGCTAAAGAGGGAAGGGGATTTTTTCCCCTCTGTCCTTGGGAACGAGGTAGCGCTGGTGACGCAGACGATGTCACGAGCGCCTCGAAGCAGCGGCCAGGAGCAAAGCAGGGGATGCGGCCGGGAAGGTGGCAGAAATACCCGGTCCCTGAAACCCCCCTGCTGCCGTTCAGAAGGGACCCGCACGCAGCCCCCGGAATCAGAGGCTGCTTTTGGAAATGCTCCTGTGCGAATCACGGCCTGTTACACTCGCATCAGCTGGGAAACCATAAGGAGGTTTTCATAACCATCATTAGGAATTTGCTTTAGGAAAAAAATATTGGGAGTCACTGTGGCTTGTTAGATAGCCAGACTGCGAGACAGCTGGGCTGAGGGCAGCGCTGAAATTGCTCTTCTGGCAAAGGACTGGAGCTGAGTGAGACAACTCCAATTTGTATCACGGCTTTAACCAGGGAAGCCGGGGAGTGATGGCTTTGGGGGAAGGCCACCTGAAACACAGTTTTTCCATTATCCTTCATCAAAGAAGAAGCTGCAGTAATTGGATTCAATTAGATGTATTTGTTCCTCACCAGAGCAAAACTTTCTGTTGCTTTCTTGGATGTGTTTGCCTTGTTAGGGCACTTCCAAACAAAATGCCTGGTTTTGCAACACAGCGTTGAGAAGATTTTGTTCGGAGTTCTTCCAAAGAGGTTTTTTTCCCAGACTGTCCATTTGACTTCAGTGCGCGAGCAGTTTTTGTTGATGTGACCCCAAAGTGTATTTTTATGTGAACCAAAGAAAACCTCATCCACTCCCCAAGGGGTTAGGGGGTCAGCCCGGGCACCGGGGCTCTGTATCACTGATGATTCCTTCTCTTCACCCTCAGGTGCTTCCTTCTCCGTTGGACCCTGTCTGGGACTGGTACCAGGGAGCCCGGCCTGCCTGGATCGGCGAGGAGAGCTTCAAGTCAAGGATCATCGTCTAATTAGTCCGTGCTGCACTTAGCAAGGTTATTTTTATCTCGAGCCCTTCGGAACATACATAATCGTTCCACCTTAATTCTTTCCCGTCTTGGTCTCTATGGAAACTCTGCTGTAAGTGACTGTTCATTCCCCTCGCATGCGTGCGAGCGGCGTTGCGGACGCCCAGCGCGCGTGTGCGCGCCCCGGCACGCGGGACACGGGCTCATCTCTGTTCCATCTCCCTCTCCAGCCTTCAAGTAATAGCACTTGGGTTTTATTTCCTCCAAGAGCTGCACGTTTAGGTCTATAATCCCCAAAGGAGTCTTTGTCTCTGGAAGGGAAGGCAGCGAGGGAAGACGGAAATCTTTGTGGTGCTCAGGTCTTGTGGGACGTGAGGTAGATGCCTGTAGGATGCTGCTTGTGGCTCCCTAAGCCACAAGAATGGCCGATTGGAAAACGGCTTTTCCTGGTCCTTGTGCTCCTCTGGGCTAGCTGCAGGGAAGCAAAGGCAATTCCATCAGCTTGGCTGGGAACAGCGCTGGCTCCGCGGCTCGCTCCATGAGTAACACCCCGGCAAGACAGGGAAGGGAGCAGCTTGGGTGGGATCGAGAGCTTTTTCGTCCGCTTTCCATGCGGGATTGGCAACGTGGCAGCTCGTGGGATGTTGTGTGTCCGGCTGCATGCGAGAACCACAGCTCAGGCTCCATGAGCTGCTCCAAGCCGTGATTTAGGAGGCGCTGGGAAGTGCCCAGAGTGGGTTTATGGAGCAGGGCCGGGTCCTTCTGGCCGAGCAGCAGCCCTTTCCAAGGTGACTCATCCACCTTGGATGGAGGCACCTCCCCTTGCTCCGCTGGAGAAACATGTGAGGACCAGCGGCCTTCCCGTAACCGTTGACGGTATCGCTCGCGGGAAACGGCATCCAATTTCCTGATCCTTTGTTTGAACAACAAACAAATAAGATAGGAGCTCTGCAGCTACGGGCACATCTTCTTCATAAATATCCAGCGGCACGGGGCCCTCGCTTGAAACACCTACCTCTAAATAATGCCTCGGGCCGGAGTTGTTACCCGCTGCCTTGAATACAGCCCCACTCCATCAGCAGGTTAAAATAATAACAAATAAAATAGGGAATTATAGCTGTGCGATACTCAAAAATGAGCCTGTCACTTTGCGTCTGGCTGGGGAATCAATCACTGAGTCTTCGAATCAGCTTCTGCTATTAAGGGCTGGGAGCGAGAAAGATTAAAGACCTGTCCGGGAGAGCCTCCCGCTGCAGGTACACGTGGCCTCCGGGGGCCACAACGGGTCCTTTTTCTTCTTACTCTATTTTTTATCATTGCCTTCCAAGCTGGTGGCCTCTGGGGCAGCTGATATTAACTATTTGGAGTGTGAAGGGCCGTTTCCCCCCAGGGAAGCGGGGGACGAGGCGCCTGCGCTCCTTGTTGCGCCGCTTCTTGGCTGGCAGCAATTCCCACTCACGGCGCTCCGCACGCCGCAACAGGTTTCTCCAGCTAAATATCTTTTAAGCCTGGAGAGCAGAGTGCTTTTTGCCTCCCCTTCTCCCCGCTGCCGTTCCCCATTCAGGTGCTTTGGAAGAGTTTTGTTTTAACTAAACAGCGTTTTACATTTCATGCAGAACCGTCATGTAGCTCGTATTTGTTTTCCCTGCGCTGTGACAGGCTCTGACATTATTTTGATGAGAAGATTTCTCAGCATTTTGAGACGATGTTCACTCTTCCTGCGCTCCGGGTTGGTTTAACCCTCGGGGTTTCGGCATCCGCTTGTGTCCCGGGGCTGCCAAAGTTTGGGAGCTCCAGGGATCAAATCCCTTTGCCTCCTGTGACCTCCAGGTGTGCTCTGCTGTCACCACCCCAATCCCCCGGCCTTGATCAAGCTCCATTATTTAATTCTGCCTTTCTTCGGGATGGGGAAGAAGTAGGGAGGAAGAGAGGGAAGGTGCTGAGATCAGTGGCAGTGTTTTGTGCTTGGAATTGGAAGCTTTTCAAAGCCTTCCAAAGGAGCTTAGAGGAGTCTGCAGGTAGGACGTGCTTTTAAATTTTCTGGCATCTCTTAATCATTAGCTGCATCCAGGGGGAATTAAATAACGTCAATCAACATAAATTATTCTTCACGGGAGCATCAGCAATGTGGGCAGTTTTTATTGTAACTTAAGCAGGAAATTGAAATATCAGCATCGGAGTGTGAAATACGCCATTGCAGTGAACTGTTCTCCATAAAGCAAGAGGGGAAATGGAAAGAAGATTACACACTATTAGTCCCTCTAGAATTTTGCTCTTAATCTGCCTCAAATTGAAAAATTATTTGGAAGCGTTAGCAGTTTTCTCGCAGCGTCAAACAGAGGGGGCGGGCGCAGGCACGTGGGGACCGCGAGGGACTTCCAAGGTGTTCCGAGCAGAGGGATATCGGAGCATCCTTGGTCTTCATTACGCAGGGGCTCCGCGGGGACACGGTGTTGGGAATCCTGGTGTCTCTCCTCGATGTCTCCACTTGCTCCAGGTCTGTGTCACAGCCCGGAGAGGATTCCTGGGCCCCATTCGAGGCTCTGGAATGCGATTGAATTCTCCATATTTTGAAGGCAGAGGGTCCTCCTGTCAGAGGCAGAGTGTGAAATTGGGTAAACAGTTCGAGGAAGAAAATCACCGGGAAGCGTCTCCCGGCCCCGGTGGCTTGTTTTGTTTCAATTGCGCATAATCATTCCACCCGATAAAGTTGAAAGATTTCATTTGGGCTTTTGATTGTATTAAAATATTAAACATGGAATATGAAATTATAATAAAACAGTAGCATTAATATTTTAATACAATCCAAAGGTTGAAACAAAGCATTAAAACTGCAGAGGGAAGCAGAGGGTGGAGAAGGCAGCTTATAGAGCAGGGGATTTATGCGCATCGTCAGCCACGTCTGTCTTCTCTGCATTGCAATTACCTTGACGTGATCCCCTCGCCCGAGCTCCCTCTTCCTTGAGATGTGGGAAGAGGCTTGGGAAGGGGGCTAAGACGCGGCCTCGCTGTTTTTATAAATGAATGACTCTTGATCTTTGCATTCACACCAAAGAGGCAGGGCCCCAGCTCCAGGGCACCCTCCGGAATGTCACTGAGCTTGGAGCTCGCTGGGGAAGAAACCTCCTTGCGGGGAGACACTTTTTGTCTACAGTATGTCAAGAGGAAAAGGAAAGAGAAAGAAACAGACTCTGGGGGGTAATTTTTCTAGCGCGTGTCGAGAGAGGAGACAAACCTTGAAAGCTCCCGTCGGCTGCTGAGCTGTTAGTGCCGCGATTCCTGTTACTCGTCCGCTCGCGGGAGTATGAGCGGGTTCGGAGCGAGCGGCTGCCTGACGGCGCTTCCCAGCCTGGCCGTGCTAGGGACCTCCTGGGGAATGAGAGCAGCATTTCCAAGGCTGAGAGCCACCGCGGGGAGTTTTGGTATCGGTGGCAGTGCCGGGAGGGAGCCGGCGCTCAGCGCTGGGGCTTCCTTTGCCTGTAGCTGGAGGTGACACTGCCGCTTCGGCACGCGCCTCCGAGCTTTTCCAAGCAGCAGCGGCCGGATCGGGGCCTCTCGTCGCCTCCGAGCTCATCCGCTGCCGCTCTGCGGAATCCGATCTCCGCCGCTGTCTGTTAGCGGCTCCGTTGCCTGCCGGCCGCGGGCTCCGCGAGGGGCAGCGGGAGCCACATGGGAAAGGGGGAAGAGCAGGAGAGATGTGGGAAGCGGCACTATTAGGAGGAGGGAGCCCAGGCTCTGGGCTTTTAACTGCTGTCCGTGATTTATCCCTCCGTCTTGGACATCGGCTCTTGTGCCCTGCTGGAGAGAGCAGAGCCGGTTGGCTGGGGCAGCGGGAAGAGCCCGCGGGGTGGTTGTAAATAGGGATTCTCTTCACCAGATCCTTAGGGACCATAGGGCAGTTTGGAGCACAGGAACGTTGTGGCTTTGGGGTCACGGGAGCAAGGAGCAGGGCTCCACTCATCTCACGTGCAGCGAGTCACTTTGTGGAGTGGTGACGGTTCCACTTCGTCCCCCTGCTGCGGCATCTCGGGAACCGGGGAGGATGCGCTCGGTCATGGATAACCGGGATCGCCAGCCCTCGTGTGCCCCAGTGCCAGGAATCTGCCAGCTTATAATTAGCCGGCATGAATTATTCATCAGAGACACGGCGTCCATCAGCGCTGACAGCCGGAATCGTTTTGCCAGCAAAATATGGGGTCTGTCTTATTTGTGAAAATGATTCAGGCAGCATTTTTTTAAAATAGAAAAAAAGGGGGGATGCAAGTGTGTGTGTGTATGTGTGTGTGTGTGTATATATATCCCCCGGCGCACACATATTTTCTTTGCATGCTGGCTCTGTAATAAAAGCTGCGCTCGTGTCACATGGATCAAACCCATCAGTGATGTAACTGATGAAGCCAATTGGGCTGCGGCAGGAATGAAGACATATTTATATCCGCTCCCCCTTGTATGCTCTAAAAATACCTGGTAATTCTGCCGGGCTGTTTTTAGGCAGCCGCGCTGAGGAGGAGCCGCAGCCCCAGGCTGGTTGTGTGATGGGGAGGCAGGAGGGGACTCAGGGTCTCGGGTCCCCGCGCTGAGCTCTGCTCTGTCCCTTTACGGTGCCACACGCTCCCTCGCTCCACGTTTCCATTCTTAAATACGGGATGTGTCTGGGCTTTATGGATTTACAACAATAGCTGCTGGTGCTGGGGAATGAATGGGGCTAGGAAATACCTGACAGAGCAATTCGGGCTGCTGTTGCAGCGAGGCCGGGTTTGTGTTGTGAGGGAAGCTGCTGCAAATTAATTGCTTTTGGGAAAAACAAACAAAAATAAACACACGTGCACACGTGTGTGTGACACGCAAGGCCTTGGCGGTAAAAACAGGCTCGGAGCCCGGAGCCACCCTTGGAGCTGATGCTCCAGCTGGGACAAACCGCGTTGGCGGGAGGCTCCGTGGGCAGCGAGGGATCCGGGCTGGAGCTTGTCCCGACCTGCTCCATCCTCCCGCGTGTTTATTCCCTGCTCCTGCTGGTTAGTAGGGCTGGGCTCTCGGGACCAGGTGGACACGTCCCCATCTCGGGCTCCCCGGGCGCGTTTGCTCCTTGGCTCCTCGCTGCCAGGAGCGGCTCCTCGGCCGCCTCTCACCTGGTGCCCCCAGTCCCTTTCCTTGGGGCAAAGCAGCTTCGGACCTGGACTTCTTGCTTGTTTACCAGCCTGCAAAGCCTTCTGGCTCACTGATTGCTGTTACCAATTAAATGTTTCCAACCTTCTGTCCTGGTCTCAGGCTTCAGAAAGGCATGTGCTCTCCTGCAGCCTTTCGCAATGTCGCGAGTCATTATCGGCGAGTCGCTGCTGCACCGAGGTTATGGATGGTAGCAAAAGTCAGAAACCAGGATCTGTCTGCAAGCAAAAACCCACAGTCGCGCTCTGAACAACCAGTGCTGAATCTCTGTGTCTTGCAAATGTTGTTTGGGAGACAGGAAAAGGTCGCCAGTTGCAGCGGTGGCTTTTCACCCCTTGTGACCTCGTTAGAGGTTTTCCCAGGTAAGTCACTGTTTTTGTTTATTTAGCAATGAGCCTGGGTTTTCTTCCTCCATCTGCTCAAAACATTTGCAAGAGCCAGAGCAGCCGTTGCAGGGCGAGACCCGGCGTGTTGAGGAGTGCTGCTCGGTGGATAGATGATTTTCACGTTGAAGGGCCTCAAAGGTGGCACAGGAGGGATGAGGGTGAAGCTGCTGGATGCGCTGCAGATGTGAAAGCACCTCGTGCCAGGCAGAGCCGTGTGTCCCAGTCCCCAAAGGCTGCAATTGCAGGTGAGGAGATGCAAACACAGGTACCTGGAGGGAAACCTGGCGAGGAAGCGTCTGCGTTGGCCAGGAGCTGCCCCCGGAGCCCCGCTCGGAGCTGCGGAGTCTCCCGAGGCCGCGTGGGATGCGAGTCTGGCGCTGAGCAGATGGCGCACGCGGGAGGAGAGCGGGCGCTCCCGTGAGCGCATCCCAGCTCCGCACTGGGGGAGCTGGGGAATTGGTCCAGGTTTGACTGTGAAGTCGTTAGACCCATCTTGGTTACAGTCCAGTATGGATTAGCAGTCGTTAGAAGAGATGAGATGGGACCCAGATTGGGTGAAATGCCCTAAAATAGATTAGTTAGAATACAGAGCGAATCCAAACACAGGAACAACTAGGGAAGCTCACAGTTCAAGGGGATAAGGTTACACAGAGCAGCTCTTCTGCTCCCCTCATCATATCCCAGCCAAAACCAGCTTGCCCAGTGATGGCAAAAAAAATGAAACGGGCTTCCTGGAGGCTTCCAAATGTGGCATTTGGGTTTGTCCAGACCTGGGCTCCATCCCAACCAAAGGGGAAGGAAGCAAGTGCTAGTGGGCAGCAAGGAGTGTGACCCGGGACCGTCCCCGGAGCTGGGCAGCTCCAGCCCGCTGGGATTGAAGCGGAATCAAAGGGCAGACAGAGTTGGCCCTTGGCCTTATTTATTTTTCCCCTCCACATCAGCAGTTGCCAGCGTTGACCCATCAGAAATCTTGCTTAGTGTTGCTGGAGGTTTGTTTTTC
Organism: Tinamus guttatus; assembly: GCF_000705375.1. Next base: position 59,158 of record NW_010583014.1, read on the forward strand.
CAGAAGCAATAATTCCCATGGATGGAAACGCAGTTAAAGCTTCTTACAGCAATTAACTCATCTGCTTTGGTCCACACTGCTGGATATTGCTGTTAACTGGAAAACATCATCCGTTCGTTTGTATTGGGGAGAAGAGAGAGGTTTGTAAAGAGGAGATGGAATGAGATCACTCAGTCGGAGTGGGCCAAAGACTGTTAATCTGAGGGGAGCGCCTGTAAACTCCGCGTGTAAAGCGGGTAATCACCTTGTTAACACGCTTTCCAGCAGCAACTTTCCTGACTCCTGCCTGCTCAGGAATATTCATGTGCTCATGCATCATTTTAATGAACTTATCAACACATTCATAAGCTATTAATTAAACATTTATTAGTAATTATGCTTTGGTGCTGCCTCATGTGCAACTCACAGCGTTATAAATACAACATCTTGTGTGATGGTGAAACCCGGAGTTTCACCAGCCCGGTCCGCAGGGCGAGAAGGAGCCCTGGGCCGAGCACACGGCTCCTTCCCTCCCATCCTGCCCAGTCTGCACCCAAATCCAGCTCCGCTTGGGCTATGGATGATCCTCGCTTATGCATCGCGACATGCTGCTTCCCTGGGCAAGGTGCAGATGAGCTGGTAGGAGGAAATGCAGCGTTCGATGGGCAGTGAGCGCTGCAGGCAGCAGCGGGGATGGCGATGGCAGATCCTCAATGCGAACGGTGCAGGTATTTGCAGATGAGAATTAATGGACTTCGCTTGGCTAGCATAGAAGCAAATGTTTGGCGTGCGGCTGTTTGTTATTTCGGTTGCAGACACTGTTCTTGTTGCTTCCATCTGTTGGCATCAAGCGACCGTCTCTTGTTGCTGGGATGTGAACCCTTCCCGGGCAGGGAGCGAAGCTTGGTGACACAAGTGCCTGGCAATGTAGGTGCTTGGGCTGCCTTGGAGTCCGTTCCACAGAGGATCTTACATACTCAAATCCATAGGTTTCATTCAGGAAGAAGTCCAGCCCGAAACATGATGTGCATGGGTTGTTACCCTCCACATCTTTTGCTCTGTTACACTCAGCTCCTGCAGAACCTGTGGCCTCACAGCACATCTTGCTCAAAGAATGCATGGACTCCAGCTTGGGCATGAGCTTTTCTGCGTGTTCTTCCTTACCGTCTCTCCTGTTTTAACACCAGGGCAGGATCGGGGAAGCCAAGCTGGAGATGCAGAACCAGATCCACCGAGCGTCACTAGCACCAAAGCAGCGTGGGCTGATGCAGACGCAGCCACGGGACCCGCTGGTGACCAGTGACCAAAACCCTCCGTGTCCCCTGCAGGCGAGCGCTGCCTCTGCGGCCTCGGGGGACCCGCTGAATAATGTCATGCAGGTGGCCCCAGCTTTGCTGCTTCGTCGCAGCGATTTGGATGAATCGGCAGGAATGGGAGATGCTGCACTAGGTCGTGTGCTGTTTTTTAAATTTTAATCCTTCCTCTGAATTTTCCGGCAGAATGGGTTTGCTCTACCTCTGGGCTGGAGGGAAACTTCTTTTTGTTACCCTGGAAACATGGAGACGACAGATCCATCGTTCATCAGCAAGGAGAGGATGGGAGAGAAACAGATGACAAGAAGGCATGGGGAGGAAGGCCAGGGGAGTCGTGGTAAAAGGCCTTTCAGAGGAGCCATCTCATCTGCAGCATCGAGCTGGGATGAGGGAGAGCCCAGGTTCCCACCAGAGCCCAGGAGGTTTTGGATCCCCCATCGCATCAGACTCGCTGGAGCAATTTTGCTCAAGTTTGACAATAAAGGCAGAGATGATGGATTAATGTTAATATCTTCTTGCTCCCTTCCCGGCTCCGGCAGCCTGCAGTCAGCTCACGCGCGCTTCAAGTTCTCCTTCTTTAACATGGTTTCAGGCCGGGGCACTGGGTACGTGGAGCACCCCCGAAGGGCAGGGGACCTGACCACCACCTCGCAACTCATCTGAGCTTAAATGAAGGGGAGAAAAAACCCTGCAGGTTTCCGCCCTCTCCTCTGAACTTGCTGGAGTTGCGCTCAGGGGTGGATTTGGTCCTGCAGGAAAGTGTGGAGCAGGTGAGAGCAGATACCGCAATGCAACAAAACATCCAGCTGCTTAAAAACCAGGAGGATGCTCAGCTCCTGACCCCCGAGCCCCTTGTGCTCCCCTCCGTGGTGACACAGGTCCCTCTCCTGCACTTTGTCTCTCTGCTGCCCTCCAAGGCACCAGCTCATATTAATCCTCTCTCTCCTCGCTGAGTTGCAAAATGTCTAAAGGCCAGAGCTCCGTTTTCCTGCTCCCATGACGTCCCCAGCGCACTCATGGCTCTGTGCAAAGCAGTGCACAGTGCAAAGCTCTGCTCTGGTGTGTCCGAGCCCTGTGTCACCCTGTCCCCCTACACCCACGGAACGTTGGAGGAAATTGAAGATTTCCCTTGGAGCAAGGAGACACCAGCCCGGGCCAGGTAAAAGTTGTTGGATCTGTCCGTGTTGAGGGAGGTCTCTCCACCGAGCCTAACGGAGCTGGATTTTAACTTGCCACTGCCCTCTGCGGGGCTCTGGCTGCCAGCAGCGGAGCCGGGCGCTGTCGGAGGCCCCGGTGCAGCCGCTGCTCCTTGTCCCGCTCCGCGGGGACGCGGCGGCCCCTCGTCCCCCTGCCCTTCGCTGCGCGGCGCCCGCAGCACCCGCTGCACACGTCCGTTCCGGGTGTATTTCAGGTGAAAACACAAAAAGCCCGAGCGCGTTTGATGCTGCCTGTGGCTGCCTCCGTATTCATGTACACACGCCTCTGTGTCATTATGGGATTAAAGCATCATTAAGCACACGGCGAAAGCCTTTGATAACCCGCTGCCCTGTGCTCCTCCCTGCTCTCTGTTTTGCATTTCTCCTACCTCATCCTCTTCCTTTTTCTCTATTTTTTTATAATCTAGCCTTTTTTCCACATCCCTTCTTCCTTTTCCCCAGTGATTTCAGGGATGCTCTGGAAGAAAATAGCTCACAGAGATGCAATGTGCTTGAAAGGACCTTACGTGGCCTGTGCTTTGCAGCGGTGTGAGTGAGGATTTGTGATGTGCAGGTGAGCCAGCCTGCATGGCCTGAGCTGGGGCGGTCGGGGACAGCAGAGGACGTGGCATGAAGAGGACAGTGGATGTGCACAGGGCTCCATGGGGCAAATCTGCCTTGTTCCACTGGCCTTGGGGTAGCTATGATGGGTATTTGGCACCGGGGTAGCTGTGATGGGTACCTGGTGTTGGACACCCGCTTTGCCATCTCCTTACAGGAGCTGCAGCGTTTTGAGATGCCACTGCAGAACGCTAGGAATTTTTTTAATAAGGGTGCTGAGACCAGTCTACTCCCGTATGGCAAACGTGACAGCAATTTAGATCAAAAGCCTCTGTTTTCCAAGGGGACACTCACCCGGTTAGTGCAAACACAAAGGTGCTTGTAACTCCAGTCCTTTAATCTTTCTCTTTGCTTCGTGATAGATAAGGCGTCTTGACATCAAATTGCATTAATATGGTCCTCTGAAGATTAGCGTTGTGGACAATGCTCGTCATCTGGCTTTTCCTGATACATTTTCCGAGCATCGCAAGGTCTAGTGGCCAGAGCAGGGCTGCTGGAATGGGAAACGGGCTCTTCTCCTGCTCTCGCTGCCTCTGACTTCCAGTTTGGCTGTGGCTGACCTTGCATCCCAGTTTTTGCAGTTGCGGAATGGGCATAATAGCTATTAATTGGCTTGGAGAGCTTGCTGAGAGACGGTTAATGATTATTGACTTGAAAATTACAGATGAGAGAGGAGAAGAAACAGAAGGAAGGTGGTGCAATGAGCATATCTTGCAGGGGCTGCTTCTCTAGAGATCTCAAAGCCTTTTTCCAGAGATGGTCTCATTCCCGGACATGCTCGTGCCGGAGCTGCGGGATCTAAGGATTCCTGCGCCAGCAGGAGCGGGTGCTGCTGCTCCCGCCGAGGCTCCGGAACACCAGTTTTGTTCCTCCTTGTTCTGCCATGACAAAGGGCTATTTTAATAACTGTGTATGAAATCTCTTTGGGGGAAAAATGAGAGACCAGCGTAGCCTGCAGCTCCCAGGGAAACTGTGTGTTATCAGGAGCCTCTTTCCAGCCCGCATCAACAGGAGATGGCGATGGCCCATTCCGTGCCCTGGAATGCCGCTGCTCCATGTCCGGCCTCGGAGCGAGACGCACTGTGACGCAGCGGGACGGTTCCTCCCTCCCGTCCCTCGTCCCCTCCTGTGCCGGAGACAGCCCCTTTCCAAGGCTGTGTGCCAGGAGCACAAAGCCCCGGAGCCCCCGTTGCTCTGCGCGGGGCCCTCAGGACAGCTCCGAGCTCCAAGAAATGGTGCAGAACTTGGCTGTTTTGCATTTCTGCAGTTGGATATCAACACTTTAGAAGGTAGTGAAAGAGCAACCTGTCTGACCATGTGCATTTAGAACAATGATAGAGCTGTTAGAAGCAGAAACTGTGTAGAAAATACAAATCTGATAGTCATCCCTTTATAGTGCCAGTCTGAATCAGGAAGAAATCTGTAATGTAATAGAGGTCATGCATTGCCAAAATTCACTCCTTCCTTCAGGATACCATTAGCTGCCCTTGGGTATGGCTCAGTCTTTGCTTCTCCATTTATATAAACTGTATAAATTACCTGACATTCTTCACAGGATGCATTGCCTGCACATTTTCCATAACTGGGAATCACAACTTTTGGGCATGGTGTGATAGACTCTCACGTTAAAGGTTTCAGGGCCACAGCTTGATGCAAAGAGCAGAAGGATCTCCCTGCTTTTGGAGGCAGTGCAGTGACTGGTACAGCTAGAAAGATCGCATAATGAATTTATGACCCGTGTTTACTTTTAGAAAAGGAATGACTGACCAATGGCTGCTTTTGAGGAAGAACTGCTTTACTGTGGGGGTGACCAGAGAGGTTGTGGAGGCTCCTTCTCTGGAGATCTTCAAAACCCTTCTGGATGCCACCCTGTGCCATGTGTCCCTGCTGGAGCAGAGAAGTTGGACTAGATGATCCCTGGAGGTCCCTTCCAACCTTAAGCATTCTATGATTCTATGACCTCTGGAGGTCCCTTCCAACCATTCTGTGTGGTTCTGTGATTCTGCTGTCCCAGCCCGGGGCTCCCCTCGCGGGGCAGGGAGAACCGCTCAGCACACGGGACCCGACGGCTCCCACGGAGGCCGGCGAGCCTCAGCGCACGGAGGCCGGGCAGGTTCCCAAGGCCGCCTCTTCGCGAGGCAGCGGCGCGCGGGTTTGCATAAACATCTCTGAAATTCATCAAACGGCTCAAATGAAACACGCTGAGGAAGGAACAACTTCTGCATTCAAATCCGCGCACAGTTGCTCCCGCGTCTTTGAACTCCGGCGTTGCCGCCCCTCCATCAGCCCAGGAGCAAGGTACATTCCAGATGGTTCCCCCATCCTAAAAAACGGCGCTGCACAGCCGATTAAATTCTGCTTGTTGTAATTAAGCCCGACACAATTAGCTGTCAAGCAGGGCACTCATCTGTTTTATGTTGCAATCTCTTCAACAGGCAAGGCTGCTAGACAAGATTGTCACTTTTCGAAAAGATTTTCATTAGTTACCCTGGGCTCTGTGTCAGCCTATGAAATATAAAAATGTGCTCTGTAGCCAAGTCAGGGAAATTCTCATTTAATGTTCCACACAGTATTATGAAAGTAATGTACTCTGAAAATGAATGCATTTTGGAACATTTCGGAAGAAATGTAATTTGTCTGCTAAGTAATAACTGCATGTTCATGAATTTACTGATTTTTTTCAATATGCCTTTCGTAAAGTTGGGAAGACTTTTCCTGACCTAAAATAAGAGGAAGAGAAACAGTTGATTTTGTGTTCCTCCTTCCTTTTTCCCGGTCTCCCTCCCTCTTTCCTTCCTCCTTTCAATCTTTCCCATCACTTCTGAGGCCTCTCTGCCTAAGAACCAAGTAGTGCCCCTGGAAAGCAGAGACTTGGCAGAAATCTACAGCTCAGAAGGGAGAAGAGCGAAAATAACTGAGGCCAGTGAGGACCAGGGAACCCCGTCGTCCTGCACCTTTTACAGAGTGAAAATCCCTCATTGCAGCTCCGCAGCCGGTCGCAGTTTCCCTGTTGGTGCCTGTTCTGCCTTGCTCACGTCCGAGGTTAGGTGAGGTTGCACATAGATTCGCAAGCGGAGAAAATAGCAGGATAATCCAGGCTGGGAGAGCTTTCTCCTTCCCCCATAAAAGAGATGCTGGGCTCTGGATGCTGCTGGAACCGCCGCATCCCGTGCAAGCGTTTCCTCCATCGCTCCGGATCACGTTGGATGCGCCCGAGGCTCCCGCTTCCGAGCAGGGGGCCTGGATGGGAGCTGGAAGGGCTGAGCTGCCGCCTACGTGTTGGCCCAGCTTTCCAGATGGAAAGGAACAGCAGACCCGGATCACTGCGTTTGACTGGGCAGGAATTTTGTAGCGGGTAGAAAGGAAAGCAAAAAAGAGGGGTTAATGCCAACAGGTTTGGAAAGGAAGAGGAGAGCGGATGGGAATTACAATGAGAAGGGAGGCGATGGTCACAGCTGGAGCGAGAGAGCTCGGAAAGCTTCTGCCTCCCCTTCAGATGTGATTTGGGTAATCCAAGGATGATGTGGCCCAGAGCTGGACAAGGCAGCGGAGCCGGGACGGGGCTGGGGCTGCCCGGCCACGGGCTGCACTTGGTCTGTTCTGCGTGTTACTGCCCCGCACACATCTCCGAATCCTGCCTGGCCTCGAGCTGCCACAAGGGGTTTTGCTAAAATTAAGGCCCCTTCATCCCCAAAGAGAAGCACCTCTGTGCGAGGCTCGGTGCCTTCTAAAGATTTGTTTTTCCTGTCTTTTTCCTCTCTTGACTTTCTTTTCCAGAGAGCTCCTAGGTTCATCGGAGCGGCCGGGGACGTCGTCTCGCTCGGGGCCAGGTTGTGCCCAGGGCAGGGAGCGCCAGCTGGAGCTGAGCCCGGCACCATCACCGTCGCAGCAGGGAAACGCGGGCCCTTAACGGAGCCGGGGGAGCCGGAGGAGTCGTGGTGACGACAAGGGCTGTGGATCCTGTTTAGGAGAGCTGCCTTCCTGCGCTCTCCATGGGACAGGAGCTGAGCCGGAGCGACCACGCGCCAGGCGCAGTGGGACACAGGAACGCGCTGTCCCCGCGCTGTCCCCAGCTGCTGCGGGTGACCCTGGTCCTTGGAGGGGGAGCTGGGGGCTCTTCCTCTCCCCTGCATCTCCTTGGAGCAGCACAACGGAGGACAAGGCTCGTTCCTGCACCCCAAACACCAGCCGGGGCTGTTCCTCTCCCCTGTATCCCCATGGAGCAGCACAACGGAGGACAAGGCTCATTCCTGCACCCCAAACACCAGCCGGGGCTCTTCCTCTCCCCTGTATCCCCATGGAGCAGCACAACGGAGGACAAGGCTTGTTCCTGCACCCCAAACACCAGCCGGGGCTGTTCCTCTCCCCTGTATCCCCATGGAGCAGCGCGGTGGGGGACAAGGCTCGTTCCTGCACCCCAAACACCAGCCGGGGCTCTTCCTCTCCCCTGCATCCCCTTGGAGCAGCATGGTGGTGGACAAGGCTTGTTCCTGCACCCCAAATGCCAGCTGTGGAGACGCTCGTGCGAGTCCCGTCAGCGCGGTGACACCGTGCATGAGCAGAGCAGCGGTAACGCGGCGGCGCGGGCGCCTCGGCC
>NW_010583014.1:66971-89455 GCF_000705375.1 Tinamus guttatus
ACACTGCTGCAGGTGGCCGGTGCATCACGGGGATGCGCTGGCTCTTGGCTCGCTGCTTTATTGCAATGGCTTTGGCCATAACTGCTGCGATAACAGTAAAAACCCAACCCGAAAAAGCCCCTTCCTGCTCCATCTTTGGCTGCTGGCAGAGGCTTTGCCAGCACCAGGTGCAAGGGGCTGCTCGGGGGGTGCCACAAAACCCAGCTCTGGTGCCTTTGCATCTGTTTAACTCTTTCCTCCCACCACAAGCATCTGGTAGCGGGACTCCCTCCCTGCCTGCGGAATCAAATGAGGGTTTTAACGGTGGGATAAGAGTCTGGAAGGGACTGGAAGAAAAGGGTCTCCAGCTCCTAGAACAAGGGCCAGAGAGCCCTGCCAGCCGCCTCCTGGTCCTCACGCTGGTCCCTTGTCCCCTGCACACAGGTCTCGCAGGGCCACGTCGCGGTGGCCCCGGCTCCCTGCTTCATCCAGAGGCCTCCGGGTGTCATTGACACCGTCTTGACGAGGGTTCGACTGCAGTGACCTCCCGCACATCCAAACCGAGAGGGAGGGACAACGTTCAGCTCTCCGTTCTCTTTCAGGTAAGCAAATTTAAGCATGTAACTTTGTTTGACAGTCTCAATTACTACCCTTTAGCTTCCACAAAAGAGCAAAAAAGAAAAAAAAGAATTATCACCTAAGATTATTTTGGGGGAAGGGGGAGGACGGGGGAACTCTGAAATATTTTATTTATAGGAAAACTGCAAATTACCTTAATAAATTCCTTTACTAAGCTGTGTCAGCTACTAAAACATTGTTTTTTGTGGGTGAATAACTTTTAATTTGAGTGTTCTAGTATTCAGCAGAGTGAGGTAATGGATTAGCAATTGCCTGTATTGTAAATGTCATCTTGGCATAATTAGGGTGATTATTGTTAACCAGTGGAGTTTAGTATTTATCTGTCACTGGGTGAGAGAATATAACAAAGCCCCAATTAGTTATAAATGGTGGTGGGTGGTGGGAATGAAATGCAGCCTCTGAAACGCTATTTTTGTTTTAAATTTGTTTCGGTATTTATTTGATTTGAACATCCGCGTTAATGCGATCTCCCCCTGACAGCAGGGTAGTGAATCACGTGCACATGCGGATCCACGTGTGTCCATCCGGGAAGCCCAGAGGAGGAGCAGAGCTCCCGTTGCTGCACGGAGCAGGGATTTGTGCCCTCAGGAAGCAGGTTTGTGTAATGTGGCCTCGCCAGGAGCACGCACGGTCCTTGGGTCCGCCTGGTCCTGTGGGCCCCCAGAAAGTGCAGCAAGGTTTCAGGGGCTTTTTTCACTGCCCCATCCTGATTTCTCCCTTCTGGATCCGCTCTCCTTTTGCCCAGGATGCTCTTAACGGGCCAAGGGGATGCAGGAGCTGCAGCAACAGGCGCTCGCTGAGAAACAGGAGCAGCAAAGCAGGAGGCAGAGCCGGCAGGACAGGGCCTGGCCGCGGTGCTGCCGACGGTGACTTTGCTCCCGCTGTCCCCAGTGCTTGGGCCAAGGCCGGCTCTCCCTTCCCATCTAGGCACCTGCTTTTAGACCCCTCTTTCCGATGGTGACTTGGAACCTTCCGAAAGCAGCAGCCAGCGCTCAGCTCCGCAAGGACGGGATCCGAAACCTTGTGACAGGCTTTGGGCTGCTGTCCCCACGGCGGCAGCGGCTCCTCTCCCTGCAGGGCAGTCAGCAAGTTGCTCAAGGCACCAGGGTTAATGTCCTTTACGGATACTTATCTGGCTAATAGAACCGGGGATGCTGCTATCACTCACAGATATTTCAAATCCTTCCTCTTAATCCTGACAATCTCCTGCCCTTAATAACTTCAGTGGGACTTTTGCCAGAGCAAAGACTGTCAAGTCAGATTCTCAAATGAAAAGAAAAGCAAAGCAGTAAGGGAAGTTCAAGGTGAGGGCTTTTTTTCTTTTTTTGCCTTGGTGCTTTTTATGGATATTCATAGCTGGAAACTGTTTCTTTCCCCCTGATTATCTAAATGATGGATGAGTCAAATGTCCTGAGAAATGTTTCCAGATGCAGACACAAATGACAGAGGCTGAGCAAAGCCATCAGGGGCTGAGAAAAGACAGAGAAAGAAGACTTAGGAGCTGATAGGGAAATAAAGGCTTGGCGGGAAGAAAGAAAGAGGTTTCAGAGGGAAGCAGGGATCATGGACTTTATGAAGCTTATGCAGAGAATATGTTTATACATTTTTAATTAATGGATATTTAAGTTCATTGTAATTATCAGTTCTACCTGTTTTTTGGAGAGGTTCATGCCTGGATTTACTTCCCACAAGGCTGCACAGGTACATCTTCCATTGTAAATTTTATAAAGCTTGTATATGCTCTGTAAGCTGAACCTACATCCTCATTATACTTGAAACAAGCCAGTAAATCCAGTGGGTTTGGTGGGGGACAGGATGGGGGGAGTTGTGGGTTTCTTTTTTTTTTTTTTTTGCAAAGGCAGCCAAAGTTCTGCTATTATTTATTTAGATGCATCTGGGAGCTTACAAATTTGTAAAGATTTGCCAGCACAAATATTTTTTTCAAAAAAAATGTTTCCCCCTTCCCTGTAAATATTCTGCCTCAAGCTTTCACAGGGAAAAAAACAAAAAGTTTTGGCCAAAGTAGAGAAAATTAAAGTCTATAAACATTTTATAGAAATAATCAAATAGAGTTTTACCTTATTTTATACAGAGAAGCAGGACTTTCTTTTCTCTTCAGTATTTGTGGGAAGATCAATATTCCTTCTGTAAAACCTTCAGTAGCAAGGTTTTTTAGGCGAATTTGTCCACTTTCCATGGAACATCAATGTGATCACTCAGAGCAATTCCTGAACAGAAGAGGAGGGGTCCAAGGGGACTTTTTTCCCCTCTCACACTTGAATACATTCGGTGTTGCAAACCCCCGTGATGATTGATCACACATCTCATGGTGCGTGCTGCTTTTCTGATCTCCTCAATTCTGGAGTTTATATGATTTTTAGGAAGTGTCTTTTATTTTAAAACTTTAAAATAAGGGTTAAAGGGTCGGACAGAACTTGCAAATCTGATCTTTATATGTCTAAATTGCTCACAGATAGCAGGTGAGTAAAATAAGAATGTACATTATCACTATTTTAATAATCTTGATGATTTTAAGCCAATTACTGCACGTTTTTGAGGCTGTGATGTGTTTTTCAAGTGTTTTGGGTCCTCAGAGCCAGGCAGACTCAGTGGAACTATTCAGTTAAGTCATGTCCATGTCACTGGCTCCCATAATGTCATTGCGGCTTGAACTGATTTTAGGGATAATTAGGATTGTCACCTAAAGACTTAGGTGAATAAGAGGGAAGCAAAGGGGGGAGCCCCCCTCTAGACATAATTAAGGAGCAGGACAGATCATCCCATCTGCGGATAAGAAGAACTGGTCCCCGCTACGGCTGTTGTTCCGGGAGGCCTATGAATTGCACCAGCACTAACTCTCGTTTATATAAATTGAAGCTGAGTCTAATTCCTTAAAGGCGTGATGCAGCTGAGAGATGTGAAATTGCTGCAACAGAAAAAGGATCTGACCTTAACTGAGAGACAAGCCAGGACTTGGAGCAGCCCCAACGGCTTGACACAGGCACAGACACGCCGGCGGCCGCTCCTCACCAGGCCTCGCTTTGCATCACACTCAGGCCCTGGGAGAGAACAGAAATTGGTCGTGACGAGCCAAGCGGGAGCCTTGGCTCACTAGCACCGTTTAGTGCCTCATAATCCCTCATCCCAATTTGCTTCAGTTTATTAGATGTCCCTGGAAACAGGCGTGATGAAAATACCATGGAAACATGAGAGCGAGCCGAGCAGCCGGTTCATGGTCTCTCCATTGATGGATTCGTCGGGGAGGGCAGAGCTGGCATCACGTGGATCCTTCCATCCCAGCTACATGCCGAGAGCCCCAAAACTCCTCACGCTGCAGCTGAAAGGGGCCACTTTTTCATCAGCTTTGGAGGGGAACCAAGCTAGCTGTGTCCATTACTGCTGGCGCTGGCGTTACTCTCATGTCACAGCAAGAGCTATGGGCAGAAAGGTGCCGATTAAAGTCACTGAAATAAGCTTCTTGCATCTGGAGGTACCTGAGAGGATGTTTTTTCCCCTCTCTCCATCCCTTGTGCTTCACCATTGCCACTTGGCTCAGATAATTTTCTTTTAATAATCTAGCTACAAATGCGATTGCAAAGGAAGGACATGACCCGTAACAGGGATTTCTGAGTCACATTCTCACTTCCCCCTTCTGCCTCCTAGGCCTCTAATAAACTGCAAAGAGGCATTAGGAAAAAAATGTGAACTCTTAAAAACTGAGATTCAAGCAGTGGAACAGCGAGGAGGCAGTGGTGGGTTCTGTGTATTTGTGACACATCCTACAGCAACCAGATCCGTAAGTTGAAGTGCTCAAGACATGGACAGTCCAAGTCAAGTGGACTTGGAATAGGAAGCAGGTGAGCAGTGAGTGGGGCTGGGTGAAAGCTTCTTACCCCACCAGGCTCCCAGGGGACATTCAGCCCTTATTAATGTTTCCTTATTAGCCAGCTTTCATCCGGGCTGCGAGACGTCTTCTACATCATCCGCCAGCGTGGGCCGGATTAAATAGCAGGCGTTAATAGCAGCGTGCGGATGGGGATGGGAACAGGCACCTCTGCCTGGGCCATCCCTGGATCTCACACCGGTTCTGCAGACAACTGCAGCTAATGGGAAAGTCAAGCTGAGGGAATCAACAGGCAAACATCCCCCAAGGCAAAGAAATCAATGCAGAAATCAAGCAGAGGTTAAAAACACATACGTAGAGCTAATTACAGAAGGAAAGCTGAGCCTGGGGTGCTTGAGAGCCCTTGATAAAGGAAATAGCTCCACCAGGTAAATGGAGCAGTTGGCCTCAATGGCTTGGGTTATTTATTTTATTTTTTCTCTTTCTTCATGTAGGTCAGATGTCTTCCCAAAGGGGTTTCTCTTAACCTCCCTCTGAGGATCTCGATTACACACTCAACACAGATTAACAACAACAACAGATAATAGAACAGTTAGAGCAAAGGAAACCTCGGAGGAAAACACAATGCACTTAGACCAGAACAAATAGCATTGGGTTCAGGGAGAAGGAAAATCAATGTGTCCGATATTTATTACAGTCCTTATGGGGGGAGATGGGACTCAACCAGAACCCATTTAGAGTTCTGTTCCGCTTGGGTTTTGCTGTAAACAAAAATAATGAGTCCAGCCCTTCATTACAGCCTTTTGCCCAGAACATTTTAATTAGGGTTAGGAAGATAGAAGGGAGAGAAAAGTGAGAAAAAATAAAGAGGAGGGAAAGAAGTGAGACTCTCCAGCTAATTCATAATTTAGTATCTGTTCTGTTCAGGCTTCTGTAGGATCTTCCAAGAGCAACGTCTGCTTTCATTCGGATTGGGTAGTTGCTGTTCAAACGGCCTTTTGATGCCACACATGAAGAGAAAACAAACAACCACGAGCAGGGAGGGGAAAGGGAAGAAAAAAGCAAGCAGCAAACAATGCAATATGTATAGAGTCTAACACAACCAGCATCCCACACAAAGGCCAGGCATGGTGGCTGTAATTCAGCTCGAGTGGGAATGCACTGGACAAAGAAAGGGCAGAGGAAAGACGTGAGTAACCAAATCCTCCCTGTTTGCACCCATTTGCTTCCCAGCACCCAGGGATGCTCCTGCTGTGCACACTCACACACACGTGCAGGAACCTCACCGTGGTCCTCATGAAGGACTGTGCAATGCTAAGAGCATGGTGTGGGGTGCAGGAAGGAGCAAGGGCCTTGCAGTCTGTTGTCACTTGCAGTCTGTTGTCACTCGCTGTCTGTTGTCACTCGCTCTTCCCCCTGCATGCACAGAGTCAAAAATGCAGCTGTGTTTGTGTGCAGGTGTCTGCAGGGAGCCCCAAACGTGTTCGCCCTGCTCGAGCCCTCCTGTTACAACATGGACCCTGCTCAGCCGTGGTGGAGATCGGTAGCACTGAGATCTCACTCTGGTCGAGGAATCTGAAATCTGCTTTGAGGTAAGTCGTGCTCCAAGTATAGCTTAAAATCAAATTATTTGAGTTGTGGCAGGGAGAGGGAAGAGAAATGGAGTAAGTGAAATGATGGCTACTGTCTAGCTAGCATAAGCCACACAAGGCAAAATATTAGTTCTGATTCTGTTAGCACACCAAAAAAGGGAGTCATAATTCCATTCACCTGTCCAAATCAGAGAAAATTACTGTCATCGATGGTGCATAATTCAGGTGTGATTAATCATTAAAACTGTATAGAAATGGTAACATCCCGTTACTTGATGCTATTGATAACAAGCTTGTCCAGGAGAGGCAGATTGTCTGAGTTAGTGGCTCCCATTTCTTTGCAAATGGAGTTGTGCATCGGCTGCGAAGCTATTCCGAAGTTCCTAAGTCTCTTTGATGCTGGAGAATGTTTCCAACCTTGACTGTCTGGTGCCGTCTGGAATCTCCTGATCTCCGTTGCTCAGACTCAACCCCAGACTGAATCTGAGCCATCTCCTCCAGCTCACGGCTCTGCCCCCTTGCTCCAAAGGGTGGTCGGGATGATTCCAGACATGGACCATGCCTGAAGGCAACGCTGTGCCTTGCTCATCCCCAGCTCCCCCAGTGATCTGCTGTGTTGTCTTGAGCAATCACCGTGGCTAGACATTTTTGCTTTCCTATCAGATGGTACATACCGGTGTCCTCATTAACCTCATTAACTAATGAGGCAAACTGATCACACACTGCTGATGAGACTTGCCTTGAGTCTCCAAGGGGAGCATTGCTCCATTAGCCCACGATAATCCGTCCAACGTGATCAAAGGTTTCTTTCTAACAGTCACCAGCACAGCAGGAGCTAGAGGAGACCAAACTGGGCTCAGGGCTTAGAAAACAGAGTAGAATTGCAGGTAAAACACACGGAGATGAACTCAGGACTGCGAGGGAACCATTCCCTGCTCTGTGAAATCAGTGGATTTCTGAAAGAGGCGCAGCAGGTTTATGGTGCATCCTCGGTTTGGCGTTTTCCCCGCTGCTCCGATCACTTTGGGTTGCTCTGGAGAAGTGGGACAGTAACCTCAATGCAGGCACAACACAAAGGCAGGAATAAAGTCTCCTGGTTTAGGGAAGAAGGGAAACCTGTAGCTCAAGCTGTGGCTCTATAGGAGCTGAGGAAAGATGCATCTTTTTGCAGCCACCTAGAGCTTAATTGCCACTTAAAGGAATTATCTTCAGCTTTTATCCCAGAGAAGAACCACTATTTGTAGAAAGCAGACAGACAGATAGGAGAGCAGGTTGGAAATTGCTTTCTAGGCCAGATTCTCCTCCTTTCCTGAAAGAAAGAGAAACAAAATGCAGTCAACAGGGACAGCACAGAAGAGCCCTGAGCTGCGCTGGCCGTGTCTTGTACAAGACACACTTGTATCTTTTGTCAGGATAGCGTCTTGATGCTTTTTATGTTATCAGATATTTTCAGGGAGTTCTCCCAGCATTTGATAGCCCAATGCCTTCGTTGGGGTTCTGTCAGGAAGACTATTTCCTCTCTCCTTTAAAGAGCAAAGGGAGCTCTTTTCTCTTAGTCTAACTAAGAATAACTCGTGACTGAAATGAGCTACTTGCTGGGTGAAAGAAAGACACCGCAGTGGCAGATTGAAAAGTGACAACTTATGATTAAACTACAAAAAAAGTCACCTCCCAGAGATGCTGGAAGTTGAGCAGCAGGGACTCCTCTTGCAGCTTCATGTTGCTGTGCCGAAATCTTCAGAGGAAGTTGTAGGGAACCAGGATTGGGCTTTTTTACCCTATCGTACCCAGAGCTTAAACTAACCCTAGCTTGACCCTCAAACTTATTTTTCCTTTTTGTATGCTCTTCATTGTAGGGCAGTCTCACATCCCCGCTTTTTGTCCAGATTCCCTTACAAACATCTCTCTGAGCACTTGGTACTGAGCAATCCAGGCCTCCCTCCAGTGAACCGCACAGCAGCAACATGAAGGTAAGAATGAATTTCAGTATTTAAAATCCAGGCCTCCCTCCACTGAACCGCACTGCAGCAACATGAAGGTTGAAGGTAAGAATGAATTTCAGTATTTACAGATGTAAATGAAGGCTCCAATTATTCACTTTTCCTTTTTTTTCCCTCTCTCTCTCTCTCTTTTCTTCCTAATATCAGGGCTCTTTAGTCTGTGGCTGGCTGCCCCTGCTCACAGCTCTATCCCACATTTTCCTTATATCCCTCTCTGCCCAGCCATCTCCATGCCCATCCACGTGTGCCCCTCACCTGCTACATTCCCAGCATATCACTTTCAAGCACTTACTTTTAGAAGCATTGAAATCATGTAAAACAAAATAATCACCATTCTTTCCCATACCAGCACAATCTCTGCTTCACAATCAGGAGAGGTCACCAGAGGCTTTTTCTTTTAAAACTTACTTTCAGATTTTTTTTTTTCCATGATGGAATATTTGTATTCCAAGCGTTCAGCATTACCTGAACATGCCCTGGGATGCAGAGCAGATAGTAAGAAGGTCCTCAGAGTATCTATCAACATACAAAGGGCCGGTTTCAAGGGGAGCACTGTGTCACTAAGACACATGTACTAGACATTCATACTCCAAATGTCCTTTTAGAAGAATCAGTGTTTTTGGAAATAACATATTACCTGGAATAATCACGTCCCTGTTCAGAAAGTCTCATACCTAGCAAATTCTTGCTTTCCTATTCTTGGCCTTGATCCTCAGCTCAAATATATGAGCATCTCTTTACAGAAGTCAATAGAAATACATCTGTTTATATGAGCTAAAGATCTGATCCAAGACTAAGTCTGTATTACAAACAAGTTTAAAAGAGATTCTTGGCAAATGAAGAAGGAAAATATATTTTTTTTGTACTCTGAAATTTCCTGAGCTGAAAATGCTCAGTCAAAACTATTCAAATGGCATTTCAGGGGTTTAGTCATCTATTAATGCGTTTCTTTTTAAATAGATTAAATTTGCAAATATACTCTGGATTTATAGGTTAACCTGTTCTATTGCCATCATGGCCAAACCTGATTTCTGACATAAAACCCATGTCTGTGTTCACAGTGAGAGTCTGACATCTGTGCTGAAATGGATAGGATTCTGCCCAACACAGGTATGCTTTAATTAGGAGAATAATTTAATAAGAGGCTTATCAAGATCCTAGTGGCTCTTGGAGCCAGGTCGTATGCATATTCAGGCTTGTAGATCAGCTGTAAACCCACCAAGATCATTTGATTTTTCGAAATACAAGATCAGATTCAAGTCTAGAGCCGTATATCCGGGCTCGCATGAAGCAGTGTCCTACCCTGGGGACAGCCGTTCCCAAATCAGTGTGACCAGTCACTCCGTAAAGCTCCGCACGGCACAATCCAGTCCACAGCATTGATTAATAAAGCTTGTAGCTACAAGCATGGGCCTGATTCACCATTGCACAGTGTGAATTACAGTTATCTCCACTTCTAAGGTTCTTGTCTTGAAGAGTTTTATTCCTATAAAAGCAAATTATTCCCCCTGCCCCCAGTCTTCTTGAATTACTGGAGCAGAAAATGCCTGTGCAGTTGTGATTCTCTCTTGTCTGTATTTGGTGGTCCTACTACAGCCACCTCAGTATAGGTTTAAGAGCCCGGTACCCCCTTTGCATGTGACCAGGATCATTTGCAGTCAGGGAGTGAGTAAAATAAAGTGATGCTGCTCTCCGAGGCACCCGGCAAATTGCCTTGAGCTGGTTCACTAAGATTACAGGCACTTCACAGATACTGCCCATGACTGTGTACGGTGCGTCCGTGAGAGCCGGGATTGGACTGGGACCCGGGTGCTCCTCATTTCTGTTATCTGCGTCCAAACCTCACGTGCCGGCTTCACGGATGTGGATAAGAGAGGGCTTTGGTGCAGGGCTAGCAGTGAGGGAGCTGGAGATGCTCTTGTTTGTGTATCAGCACTACAACTGTGAGGTGCATCCTGCCTGCAGGCCTCTATCCCAGGGGATGGTGCAAAAAAGCAACAAGAGAGCAGGACTTTTGCAAGGCTCTGCAGCGCCAGCAATGAGAAAGCTCTCCCAAATGAAGCCCAGCTGACCTGCAGGAATAAGCCTACCCCAGACAAAGCCATGATAATCACAGCTCTTTGAAAGCCTCTAATTCATTACAGGATCTTCAATAGCTTTATAAAAATAGGCAAGGATTTATAATAAAAAATTACAGGTAAGAACATCAAGACCCTGCGAGATAGCGGTTGGCGTGTTCTTGTGCTAACTGAGGTCTGTGTGGGCTTTGCTGCTAATGACCCAGCCAAGGTTTGTGGCAGTCAAGGAACACCTAGCCATGGAGGGAGCCATAAACAGGGGTCACTTGTGAAAACCTTGCCAGGACATTTCCCTTGAAATAAGGCTGCAGGGCAAACCGTTTTCCAATTTAGAGAGAGAGTTTTACCCTTCAGACATTCCCCATAACAGTTATTACCGTGTTTACTTAATTACCAGTACTACTTGTGTTTGAATAATGGCTTTGCCCCTCCTTGGATCCCCTCCTATTAGAGGTGTTTTCTCTTTTGTTTGTGCATCGTCACCTTCTCCTCTCTTTTTAATTAAGATATATTTTACTAATTAGCCAAAGAGAAACACGAACACAGATTAAAAAACAAATTACGTAAGGAGCTGGGAGATCCTGGGGAAGAGGTGGACACGGCTGTGCCCTTACTCAGACGTTGTGCTTTCCTGGTGACTTTCATCCAGGGGACCTAGTTTGCTCCCGAGACATTAATTAGCCTCTCGGTTTCCCCATGACGATGCCCCGTGAGCAAATGACTCTCGTGGCCAGCGGCAGAGGCACAAGAGGCAAAGTGACCGGCCTGACCCAGTTTCCTGTTAGATCCATTAGGGAATCTCGTGGGAGGGAAGGGAAACACTTCTGTGTGCTCTGGGATGAGCAGAAGAGTTGTGGCATCCTGGTCTTCCTAAGATAATCTTCCTCTGGACTCAGTCCTACTGCTCTATATGGTGAATACAGAGGGACAGGGAGAAAATTAGCAACCCCAAAGCTAAGCTTGATGCTTCACACTCAACATTTAGTTTCTGAAAACGCTGGTGGAGTAGGTCTCATTTGTTGATGGCTGTTTGCAGGAGTTTATTTGTTTGAAAAGGCTAATCAGCCATCAGGATGCAGAGGCAATTGTTTAGATGCAAAGGAAAAGGAAGAAATTGTTCAAAGCTATTCAGATGAGGTAGCATGGTTTGTGTTTCGATGTCGGTGTGCAGCCAACTGACAAATGCTGAGCCAGAGCCTGGTGTAAATCCAGATGAATGCCATTAGGTTCAACAGACTCGCTTCCAATTTATCCTGATGCAACAGAGAGCATGATATTTCCATTTAGATTTACATTCGATTTGTTTCCTGCTTTCCATAATTCAGACAGTTTCCATTGTGCAGGAAAACAGCCTAGGCCAGATTTTGATCTCATTTGCATTGGATGAAAACGGTTGTTTCAAATGGAGCTACACTGTATTTATAATTGCATAAATAAGAGCGTGGTCTGATCTACTCTAAATGCGAATTTCCCGGGACGTTGCCTTGTCAAGGCACCCCGGTCCTGCAGGGAAGAGGTTCCAGGCTTTGTCATCCATTTCCATGGAGAATTTTCCTTAAAATTCTGGAACTGAGCCCTGGATTTGATAGCTGCTGTGTCACCTGCCCAAGGTGCAGAAGCCCCTTTTCCTCCAGAAGATGAGCTCACTAATCAAAACCTCCTCACATCACCTAGCATATGAAGATCTTGAACATACCAAATATTCATCATATTAAAAGAAGTCAAGAATAGAAAGAGCCCAGCCTTGCCATGCCAAGCTCCTACCCCAGCATTTCCCTTGGTTGCAGAAGGGCCCTGATATTTCCCACTTTTATTGCACACGTTATTTATAACCCAAGTCCTCCCTGTAGCCTTTTGCATCTTACAAATCCTTCTCCCTTGCTGCCTTCCTGCGTCCCCTTGTTCGGTTGTAATTGGAAATGTTGGGAGTGACACAATGATTCTGTGGCAGACAAGGCTGCCTGATTTGGTGGCCACAATGCTAGGCATAGCTTGGGTTATTATTAATAACTAATAAGATGGTTATTCCCAGCAATGTGAGCAATCAAATGGATTTACTCCTCCCCATTGAAGCTGCTTATTTCATTGCTAGCGGGAAAATAAGGCCATTTAGAGTCATTTATGGCAGTTGCAGAGGCTTTTCTGAGTAGATATACGACCTATGTTGCCATAGCTTCTAGGAGGACTTTGAACCCAGCTCATCCATCTGGCTTCACCACCTCCAGCTCGTGTTCCTTGCTGTCCTCTGCGAGCCACCGTTTCCATGGAACGTGCACGGGGATTGCTTTGGATCTGACAAGAACTATAAAGCTCAGCTAACCTTAAAACACTTGCCTCCTGACTGCCAGCTCTAGCATATGAAGCGTGGATATTCCAGCTCAGTTCTCCAAGATGAGTTTTGCTATGAGAACATGCACTCGGATTCTTTGTTATCCAGGGCCTGAGGAAATGCAAAGCTGATGTGCAATAAAGGCAGCTACATCAGCAGTGTATCACTTTGCATTGATATGACTTGGCGTTATAAATGAAGACGTTCGCCTTCCACACGTGTTTGCGAGACTTGTGTGCGTTTAATTTCACAATAGCTTAGGTTCTTTTACAAATATAAATATTTCTCTGAATTTACAACATTTAGCACCAGACTCAGGACGACAACAACAACAACCTGCTCACAAGACTCTCAGTATTAGGAGCACATTATGAAGCAGATTGAAATTTCAGCATCTCTGCACTCCTCTCACCACATCAGCTCAGCCCTGTGCGGAGAGACAGGAAATTACCCCATGGGCTTGGCCTGCAGAACATAAAATGGAGCCTTGAAAAAACAAGGCAATCATCAAATTTCCAGCGTAGGCGGCAATCTGTCTGTTGGGTTTGCACACATACACGTTATCGGGGCGCACGAGTGCCTAAAGGCAGCTCCTGCCTGCGAAGCACAGAGACACACCGGGTTCCCTCCTGGACCCATAACAAAGGCCGGCATCAACGCTGATTTGGGATTGCGTTCCCCACGGTTTTTATTCCACCGTGCAATTCGCATTGCAACTGCATCCTAAGCGTCCGTTCCAGCAGGCAAAGAGCAATCTGATACAGATTACAGGCCGCCAGGTAAAGTGGCCACGTCACAAATAGGTGCTGCCATCTCTAAGGGTTGTGACACTGGGTGATTAAGCAACTGGGCAGCGCTGCCTGGAATTAGCATCAACTCCAAAAAAAACAGCAGGACAGCAGGAGTCTGGTTAAGCAAAGCAGAAGGGCCAGAAGCCCTTTTGTTAGGGCTTGTCCTGGGGTGTCCTGCAAGCCCTTGTGCGGTGACTTGCTGCTGTCCTTCAGGAAGGGACACCCGGGAAGTGACTCTGCACCGGGCCAGTACAGCCCGGCAGCCTGGCACGAGGGAACGGGCTGCACCTGGAAAGGGAGCACTTCCCAGAGGGAACGGGCAGCACCTGGAAGGGGAGCGATTCCCAGAGGAAAGCTGATATAAAGCAGCCTCAACAGAGATCCAGCACAACCTGCTTGGACCCTGTGAGCTCAGCTGGCACCACCACCGTGTTGGAGTCTTCTGTCCACGGCCAAACAACGCTGTATTCCCAGGGCAGCGAGTGCAGACTCATTGATTAGAAGGCAGGGCAGGAAATTAAATGAGGCAGGTGAATTAGAGCCAGATTTCACAAGCTGCATCTGTTCCTCTGTTCCCTCTGGGTATAACACTGAGGTAACTTTAAAAAGTAAAATTTCGTGCCAAGGAAGGCTGCCAGGCTGATGGCCCTGTAAACTGGAGTGCTGGAAGCATCTGCAGCCGAAGCAGAGGCCGGGCTGCCCTTCTGGAGCGCGGCAGCTGGTGGACACGGTCCTGCCGGGGCTTGTTCCCTGCTCCCGAGGAAATGCAGCTGGGAAGGCTCCAAGGTGGAGCTGAACGCAGCAGCGCTCCGGGTAATCCTGCCTGGGATGCCCCATCAATAGCAGAATCATGGAGGGAAACAGTCCTGGCGAGAAGGAAGTCCATGGTGCAGCTTTCAAAGAGGCAAACGTCTCTGTCTTGCAATGCAGCCCGGCTGGAACGTGGACAGGAGCATCTGTGTTCACTGAAACAAGGAAAAATGGTCATTTCCGAGCAGTTCTCCTTACCAGGTCGGATGTTCAGCCATTCAGCAAGAGTCCTGCAGTCTCAACCAGCTGCTTTATGATGGGCCCACATGAGCCAGGAGGGATGGGACATCTCAAACAAGAGACCTGTTTTGCCACCTAAGCATGTGGATTTCAAACACTCATCTGGAGACCCAACCTGCTGCTCGGCTGCGCTCAGGTAAACTCCAAAGGTCTAAATCAAGATGATAAAGAGCAGCTATGGCTTGCTGGGTGAGCGGTGCCATCCCAAGGTAACGTTCAGGATGGCTGAACATGAAGAACAACAGGCAGAGTGGGGAGGCAGGCGGGCGAGGGAGTAAAAGAGAGGTTGTCCCATCCATTCCCAGCCCTCCGTGCCACCAGCAGTCAAATACAAAAACTTTTGTTCTCTAGAGTTAGCCTCTTTTTTATGCATACTATTGGTTTACGGTACAGAAGGGAGAGAAGGGGGAAAAAAAAAAAAAAAAAACAGAAATAGAGAGACTCGGATGGCTTTTCCTCTTTTCATGCCGTACCTGTGATGGTTTCCAGGTGGTTTGGTTTTTTTTCTTCATTTTCCCATGCGATAAGATCCATCATTTGAAGGACAGCAGCCAAACTGGCTCATCTGGCTCTGGAGAGGGGCAGCAACTGCACTTAGAATAAAAGATTGTCAGGCAGATCTGAAGTGTCAATCAAAGCCTATCTCTGGAAAAAACATTAGTCTAAGCAGCTCCACGCACCACCACAGTTAATTCACTCTTCCCAGATATCCCCTGAGCTGCAAAAAGGTTTCCGGAGCTGACCAGAGCTGCCAGCTACAGGCATGAGGTGTTTGAGTAGATACTGGACCTAATTCAACTTAGGTCAGTTTGACTTTTGCAAAGCAAGAGCCTGTAATTATCAAGTCCAGGGAAGTAATACTGTTCTCCCAGGCTTTGCCAGGCAAAATGTACATTTTACAGGAGGAGAGACATCAATTTGGAGGCTGTTGCTGAGTGTGTCCCATCCTCCATGGCACGCCTCCACTTTAATAATATTATTATCATTTAAATTATTATTTATGGCTGCACCCAGGCTGCGTGAGGCACTTTCCAAGCGCTCAGGAAAGTGCTGGCTCCGCTCCAAGCAGCTCATTACTGCAGGACAGACAGACGCGCGGAGGCGCCGCACGGTCAAGGGGCAGAAATGCCGACCCACCCGCAGCGCCCCGAGTGCGCCCGGCTTGTTGGGCGACCTTGGAAAAGCCACAGGCCACCTTCCCACGCCCGGTCCCATCCTGCCCATCGTCCAGCTGGAAAGATCTCCAGCTGTGGTTATGTCACAGCTTTGTCTGCCTCGAACTCTGATTCTGTGCAAGGCTCAGACTGGGAAATGCTTTGTGTTCCTGGAGTGAAAAGCTTGTGGAAATCAGAGACTCCATTTTCCTTGGCATTTCTTCAATGCTTTTGAATCTGAAAAAGAATGTTTTTTATTTGGGCATCCAGAAAATGCCAGTTTGGGAGGTTTGGCAGAAGCCAGTTACTGGTAATTGGAATTCTCTGGGGAAAGTACTGCTGGGGTGTTCATTTATTTCCTGAAAGTAAGTTTGAACCAAAAAAAAAAAAAAAGTTGTTCTATGAGCAGGAGAACTGGTGAAACTTGTTTTCCTTCTGATTTGTGTCTTAGAACTGTTTTTATTTCCTCCCTTGCTGGTACTCCCAACCTGCTGCAATATCCCCAGGGTGCCCTTATCCCGTTCAGACATTCCCAGCAAAATCCTCAGCTCTTTCTGCACCTTCTTGCTTTGCAGACAAGAGGCAGCAAATGCAGTAGCTGGTTGGAAACCAGGCAGGAACTGAATGACCAGCTGGTATTTTGACACCAGCTGGTCACCTAGCTGTGGCATCTCAAAACAGATGAGGAGCAGAGGTGTAATTATCTTTGCCTCAGTAGTATATTAAGTTAAATATCACTTTTCTATCCAGCTGCTTGTTTTTTTTTGTAAAAATTGTAGGAATCTATTGTCTGTGAGACCTCTCTCTTCCCATCAAACTGGGTTGGATCAAGCCAGCTGCTTTAAAAGTTACTGGAGCAGGAGAAATGACACACGTGGAAGAGCAACACAAAGAGCTCCTTTCCGTATAAACCTTGGTTCAAAAATGAGCCAGCTTTGGCATCTTATCCTAATGTCAAACGAGGTAGTCACTGTAATAGTGACCAGCCAGTCTCTGTCCTTTAGATATGTAAAGTCCATCGGGATGTAGGGCTGTCTGTTGTGCATTTAGCACTCGGTGTGCTGTGCAGAGCCTGCAACTTGCAGCAAAGGAGCTGCTCAGAAGCACGGGCAGCCCCTGCCTTGAGTCCCTTGCAGCTGGATGGCTGAAGAGTGAGAGAAAACGAAGGATATCTCGGATTTACCCATAGGAAAATGAAGGCTGAGACAGCAACGTACAGAGGCATCCTGTGAAAGGGCTGCAAGAAGGCTCAGATCTGCAGCGTCCCCATCGAGTGCCCCAAGCCAAGCCCATGTCGGCTCCGTCTTGCTTCATCACCCAGGCAGAATTCACCCTTTCGTGGGCATCTCGCTGTGAGTCACGGCCCGCGGGAGCTGAGTCACTCCTACCCACGCGTTTCCTTTGGCAGCTCGGACCGCATGGCACGCTGCTGAGGAAACAGTGTTTGTAGTTTTGTTTGGGTTAATTATTCATGGGCCCTGTGCTGAGAACCCTCGGAGCTGCTTTGTGAACAGCCCCGGAGCTGGCGTTTGGGATGGAACTTACCAAGTGCTGGTGGCCGGGCTGCGTTTCCACGGCCAAGCTCTCTTCCAGCTGCTTCCCTTCAGCCCTTGTCACGCTCCCCGTCCCTCATTGCTTTGGCTGTGCTCTTTGGCATTATCTGAATAAGAAAGACGCAAAGATTTAGAGCACTGTAGACATGCAGCCACAAATGGCATTTCACCAAGGAGCCGCTGACCCCGGCGCGGGGGAATGCAAACCTGCATCTCCGGCTGCTTTTCTTCAGTTGCTCCACATAGCGGAGCATCACCCGCTTGGAGGGTTTCAGAGCTGCTCCTTCCAAAGTAAAGATGCTTTTGTCCCCCCCAGCCCCTCTGCATCTGTCGGGAAGCCTTTCCCGTAGACATAGGAGGACGTTTTTCAGCTCAGAATAGGCAGCCTGTAGCTTTAGGGGCTCTTTGAGGATGTTTACAGTGAGCCAAGAGATGGAGATTTTTTGCAAAACCCAGACTGGGTTCATATTCCAGGGCTTCTTTCCTTCCCCACTGGAAATTTTAAGGGATTGTAATAGCCAAGGTTTTGCTGTGAGCCTGTCCTACAGCACATCTACCCTATGAAACACCAGAATCCAGGAGAGGGTTTTTATCCCAACTGGCAAAACCCTCAGCTAATATAAATCAGTGTAGCTACAGAGAAGCCCAGGAAGCTGTGCCAGATCACTCCAGAAGAGAATCTGGTTTAGAATATACTTTCAAATCATTATTTTTATTTTGCTTGGAGCCAAGACAGACCCTTTTGGGATAAATATTACCTCATTTTCATCCAATGCAACTTCATGGGGAGAAATTCAGATACGGTGGGCTGTGTCCTCTGCTGATGCTTTGCTTTTGTTAAATGAACTTTTTGGACTGGACAATAAGCAACTGAGCTAAATACAGGTGGAATTTTCCGGCCGATACTATGCAGGTCAGTAGAGGTAACTCCAGTAGTTCTTTTGGAACTGAAAAAATCACTTAACTGATTTCAAAGGAGTTTACACCAGCAGAGAGCTTGGCCCGCAAGTAATACACATAAATATTACCTTCAGCTACAGAGATGGAGAAGCCAGTCCCCCATCTGGCTGTTGCCTGAGAAACGCATCTCCAGGAGGATATTTTTTAAGCCAGTGTTATTTATCCAGTAGATGGAAGCGGGCCTGTTAAGGCCATACCAGGTCAACATATGTCTAAGCATGTGCTGAAGAACTTAATTAGTTCTCCCTGAGAAGAGAGACTCCCAGAGCTATTTAAAGGATCGTTATCCTACTGTGAGATGCCTTGGAGCCTGCTGCTAGGCCTGAGCTTAACAGGGCAGTTCTGCAGGAGTTGGATGGGAGCAGAAACGCTCCCCTCCGTGCCGAGGGCTAATTGCTGAGCAACCCCAGGAGCAGGAAGGTCAGTGCAAGGAGCAGGCTTCACAAAATCACACTGAAACCCAGTTTTAAGCATTTAATTCATGTCTGGGTTGTAATGTTGACTTTTCATGCAGGGTTGAACTGTGTAGACCCTGTTATTCTTCTGGTCTCTCTTTATAGAGACTCAGCATCATCTGCTGTGGCTGGTCATTGATGGTGGAGCAATATAAGCCTGGAGTGAGCTGCTGCCAGGTAACTATGTAAAACTAATTGATCCTTATGTCGCTGCAGAAGTCAAATTAGGCAGCAGTTTCTTAACCTCAGCTATACCAGACCTAATGCAAGTGGCTCAGGCACAGGTTTCATGCCAGGCTATACTTTATGAGGCCAAAAAAGAAGAGTCTGTAGGCTGAATGGCAATAAGGAAATTAGCTAAGTCCCCCAAAGATGGATGGTTTTGTTACTCTGCCAGGAGGCAGCTCCTTGAGGGAATGGGCCTTCGGATAACCAGGCTGAGCAGCCTCTAAATGATAAGGCAGGTTCACAGGCAAATTAAAGCTTGTGTAAGCCCCAACACTCACCGGGGACACCGGGGCTGGCTGGCAGGGAAGGGAGAATCCTGAACATGCTTAACTTGACCTAAGAGTGGCTTATGCACCACGTGGCCCTGCGCTCTGCTCCTCGCGCTGTCGGTGCTTGTTCCTTGATGAGTTGTTATGGCAACTAAGCTAATGCCCCAAGATAGATGTTTTCATGTGTCTCCAGGCCAGAAAATGAACACCGAGAGATTCCAGATAACAGGCAGCTGGCACAGGATGACCAGTGTTTTCATATTAGAGTGCTACGCTCCAAACCTGCATGGTCACGTCCAAACGGCCCGTAAGGAGCAGTCCATGCAGGCTCCTGAAAATGCATCTGGACTGAGCCAAGAATGTGATCCACCGCTCCAGCAATTGAACAGACAACGTTCCTGGCACTGCTTAACTTATTAGTACAGACCCTATCTGACTGACTGCCAGAGGTGACTGCAGCAAGAAGAGAGCCTGAAACCAAGGGCAAAGACTCCGCTGGTGTTCTGGTACTTAAACCAGGTCCAGAGCCAGCGGGAGCTTTACAGCCTTAGGAACAGCCTGTGACGGGCACACAGGAATCACCCTGGATCACCTGCTTCTATCCTCTATTTGAAATAGCTTGTGAGGTCAAGAAGAAAAAAGCTCCCGTGGGTTAAACTGGTGGATTCAGCAGTTCCAAGACAACATCTCCCCATCTAATATGCAGCATCAAATGCATGAAGCAAATTTGTCATCCAGGGGCAGCTCAGCCAGGTAGCTGCTGCCCAGTCCCCCGGCTGTGGGGTGCTCCATGGAAGGTCTCCTTGGATGGTGCTCCCGGAGCCAGCGCGGAGCACCCGGCAGCCCTTGGTGGCAGCGGGAAGGGGAGAAGAGCTCTGCCTGTTTCAGCAGCTCCCACATCACCACCCGACCAGCCGAGCAGCTCTGGGGCCCTGCACCGCCTCCAGAGCCAGCTCGACAGGTTCCTCCGTGGCGTGGGCCACGGTGCCAAGCCCGATGGAGCCTGGGGCGTTTGGGACAGCCTGCTGCATGCCCTGCCGGGCGCTGCTGCCCCTGCCCGCCTGCTCTTCCCATGCCAAGACTCCCTGGTGCTCTCCTTGCATCGGGCATGGATGGCTCCAACAGCCCCGAGGACGCTGAGCCAGGTGGGTTCTCTCTCTGCCTGTTTGCATTTCCAGTCTTTTCCTTATTTTGCCCACTTGCAAACTGTGCTACTGTAATATGTAGCTCTCTAGGGCAGAGAATGTCTTTCAGCATGTTCTTTACTCAGCTTCTGCTGCAACAGGGTTGCAATCTCAATCGGCGCAGAGGTAATGTGATTAACAAGGCTATGCACAAGGGGGAATTGCATCCTCAGTGGATGCGGTTTTCCCAGCTCTGGCCCTCCTATGCGTTTTCCCAGGGTGATGGGTCGTGTTGCCTCAACTCCAAAATGGCTTGCTTGAACTTTCCAACACTAAGGTCCAAATAAATTTTCAACATTAGCTGGCATGCTGATCCCTTTCCTGCCAAGCTGCAGCTTTAAGTGAATTTTTATGGCTAAGTTATAAACCCCAGAAAACAGGAGCAAGAAGTGGAAATGCTGACTTGGCCTTTGCTAAATGCCAATTATCTACAAAGGCATTAAGAGTGGGGGGGGGATGAAAAATAGGGTCATTTTCATGTTTTTTCTGGTTCAGAGTAAACTGTCCCATGAGCCCCTTGTAGGAACACACAGCATACAGAGTGACCATTAATATTTATAGGCATGACACTGAGCTGCAGACCTTGGCAATCAGAGCAACTCCACTTTTGGAATTAATATAGCTGTTCTTGGCTGGCATTTCAGTACAAAGTAGCAAGTAGGGGACACCAGGATTTTCAGGGAGAACTTAAAAAGCAGATGTTGATGGAGACTCTGATGGAGAGCGTCCGTACTTCACTGACTCTGTAAAGTATTAGACCTGACTCTGAAATCCTTGGGGCTGCTGGCCAAGCTCAGCATCGTGTTTTCTCTTTCTTCGTGTGGCTCCCAGCCAGACCCGGTGCTGCACAGCCTGCTCTCCTGCTGTCTCCGAGGCTCTCCGCTGCTGACCGCGCGCCCAGCTCATGCAGACCAGTCCATCTCCATGGGTGCTATGAGAGCGACGCAGGTTTCTGGTACTTGAAGATGCGGCTCGGTAAGTCCTAAGCCTCAAAAAAGGTGCTGTAATCTCGGCTGCAGTGCAACTGCTGCCTCCTCTGTGTGCTGACCCTCTGTCCCGAGGATCTGGCAGGGTGTCGGGTCGCTGAGATCACGCTCAGCCCAGCGCTATGTTCTGAGCAGGACAAGCCACATGGACCCACGTGGTTCAATATTACTTAGGGGGTCATCCTGCACTGATAGCTCCATTACCCCATCAAGCCTTTAAGAAAAATGTAGGCTGGGCATTTACTGCTCATGCCCCGCTGAGAAGCATTTGGGAAGGGCTGAGGTTGTCATAACCCAACAATCCTTCATGTCCAAGAGCTCAAGGAGAGCAGTGACCTCAGGGAGACACTATCCACCCCCCCAGCTCACCAACCTGAGGAAAGAAAAAACAATAAGCAATGGACAAAGAGGCTTATTTAGGAGCTGGAAAGTTTTTTGTGAAATTCAAGGAGCAGAACATTACAAATCCTGCTTCCCTTTTCGCATACTCCCAAAAATTGAGCCAGAACTTTGAGCAACGCTTTCAAAAATGGCTAGCGGCTTCGAGCGGGTGCCTGAACTCAGCACACCGGGGGCAGGAGCTGCTGGTGGGTTGTGCATTGCTGCAGCCTCGCACGGCTTTTGCAGCATGTGGGAAGGTGCAGAGCACATTATGGAAATGAGGCATCTGTCAGAGGAGTGTCAATATGTGCACTCCATCATCTGAGCTGCTCTGAATCTTTTTGCACTCTTGAAAACCCAGGCTGTACAATTTAGAAAAATAAACACTGTGAACAACAACAAATACTAATGTTCCTGCTATAAAAAAAAAAAAAAACAAGGTGAAAAGGAGGAACTGAGCTAGTGAGCCAAGTTAATCAGAGAGCTGAGATGAGAGATTGAAGAAAGGGGCTATGAGTGACTTGGGGTTTGCAGTTAGCAGAGCGATGTGAAATCTCTTGTGTCTGGCTGAGCTCTGAAAGGAAATGCTTTATTAAATCTTCTTTGTGTGAGATTTCAAGCTGCCTCCGGACTGGAAAATAGGACCATTCCAGTGTGTGGCATCTAATCAGGAACTGAAGTCTTTAGGGCAGGTTGTTCTGCAGAGCAAACCGACCAGCCTGCACACCCACCTCGGAGGGCTCGGGGCTCCGAAAGCTGAATTAGACACAGTGTGCCCTGCTTTGCTGCGCACCTCTTCGCACAGCATCTCCCAAATCCTTCCTAGAATCCAGCATGCCAGCAGTAAGGAGCCAGGCTTTTAGGAAAAACACTGCAACTGGGCAGGGATGTACCCCACCGAAGCTAAACTTGCTGTGGGGCAGAGGATCTCCGGCCAGCTCTCATTCCCAGCAGGACATCCGAGCTGTCCTAATTGAAAAGATGCCCGGAGTCTCCTTTACAGAGCCCATCC